>JAOXNZ010000091.1:31531226-31551697 GCA_028566095.1 Kryptolebias brasiliensis
AATGACAAAATTGCTAAAATTATACAAGATTTATGTGGGCAGACATAGTGGAATAACATAACAAAGAAGCCCCATCAGAAAACTGAAAGCCACTTATAATACTACTGTATTTAGATGGACATTCAGTTATTAATCTGTCCATAATAAATTGTGAAATCTATTCTTGATGCCCTATTAAACTATTTGCATCTCCTGTACCTGTCTCAACTAAAAAGCAAAATATAGCTTAAAATTATTTTGTATTTGTAAATACTAAAAGTCAAAGTCAAATTTATTTATATAGCACTTTTCAGCAAGAAGGCGGTTCAAAGTCATTACTGCTTTTAAGGTCTTTAGGATTGGAATTGATGACTTACTGATCCCAACACCCTAGGAGTTGTAGAAAGAAGACAAATTCAAGTTGAAAATAAGTTATTTTATAATAAAATTGTTTCAACCTCATAAGACCACTAAAGACTTGTTGCTGATGCCTTAGTGTTCAGCTGAATTATGCTGATGATTTACAGTTATAGTCGGACGTTTACATACAGTTTGAGCTTGTAATGATTTATTTGAATTGTTCTTTTTCCAGAGTGGACTGATTATACAACATTCAACTTCAGTGCTTTTTAAAAACAAGAAATAGGTGCACAAGTTTGAATTTATTGTCGATTTTTTCTGATATACACTGGGTCAAATATAAACATATATCCCTACTTATACTTGGTTAAACATCCTTTAGCAAGTTGCACCTTGACCACACACTTTTTGTATCCATCAACGATCTTCTGGCATAATTTTTAGCTGATGTTTAACCACGCCACTTGGCAGGATTGGTGAAGTTTATTTAAACTGGTTGGTTTTCTGGCACAGACCTGGCTTTTAAGCATAGTCCACAAATTTTTAATTAGGCTCAGGTCAGGGCCTTGGGAAGGCCATTCCAGGAGGTTAATGGGAGCCAGTTTTAGCCAATCAGAAACCAGTTTTGATGTGTTTGGAATCATTGTCCTGTTGGAACACCCAAACATGTCTATGTTTCAGTTTTCTAGCTGTTGAGTAAAGTTGAAGAATTTGGAGCTAGTCCACCTTCTTCATCATTCCATCCACTTTGTGCAAAGCACCAGCCCCACAGCATGATGCTACCACCACCATGCTTGGCGGTGGGTACAGTATTCTTAGGTTTGAAAGAGTCACCTTGACTCCTCCAAACATACTTCTTGTCATTGTGGCAACATAACTTAGTCTTTGTCTTGTCCATAAAAAGTCTCTCCAGAAGGGATTTGGTTCATCTATCAAGCTTGAAGGAGAAACTTTTGGATCAGGAGCTTCTTTCTTCAGCTCCCTCTCAGTACATGGTGATGTAAAACTGGCGTCACTGTGGACAGAGACACTGGTGTTCCAGCAGTTTCAAGTTCATCGCAGCCTTGCACCTCGATGGTTCCTGAGTTGTTCCTGAACATCATAACCAGTTTCCTTCCATCTGAGGGTGACAGATGAGTATTGGTCAATCCAATGAGTGCTGCCAAACAAATCCTTTTTATGCTTGCAAAGAGAACTACAGCTGCAGTCAATCATGACTTATAATGAGAAGTTAACAGGCCTTGTCCGTGACAAGTTAATACATATTAGAACCTTCAGCACCACTATTAACAAATTTAAGTGAATATATGTACATATTTGAGCCTGCGTTATAGTATTTACTTTAAATAAAACTGTTTTAATTATTGCTTTTATTAGAGTTCCTATAGCCTTGCAATACTCACTGCACCTGGAATTAAGCTATGAAAACTTGATGAACAGTAAAATACAAACTTGGAGCAGTTCTGCTGCGAAAAAGTCTACAAGTTTTTTTCAGACTTTTGACCATCAGTGTCACAGGTAATTATGCACAGATGCAACTGAATTCATTGATTCAGATGCACAGATGCAAGATTTTTACCAGTTTTGGTGGTGATGGTGGGGGGCACGTATGTCTGTGAGAGAGACAGAGATAGACTTTTGAATGGAGTGATGTTGCTTTGTTGCTTTGTTTTCAGCAAAAAGTTGAGAAAACTTTAGCTTGCTTAGTTAAAAAACAGAGGAGACACCGTTACATTTCCAAACAGCCATGCCCACTATCAAGGACAAACACATGGCACATCTTTGAATCTTTCCTTAGTGCTTCCTTAACATCTCTTTAGATTTCAAGCTGCTACCCAGAAAAATAGAAAATAGTACTCTCTTTAAACACATACATACAGTACACAAAAGTAACACTAAAGCCCTGTCCACATGGGAACAGGATTTTGTGGATACTCAAAAGTTTTTTATCGTTTCAGCCTTGTGTACGCACAGAAACAGCATTTTAGGAGCCCCTCAGTTGTATTTTTTTTTAAAATTGGGTTCCAGAGTGAGAAAATCCTTCAACCATATTGTTCCAGTGTGAATGGGGCTTAAGAAAAATAATTTAGGTATCCTCATGGTGGACTTCTAAAGAACCTTGAAAAACTGATTAGTTTGATTTACTCTTCCTAGCTCTCTGCTCTAAACAGGATCCTCATTAACTACATCATTTATCAACCAGCCTTTTAAACAGTTGCTACATCACCAGCCTCAAGAACCATCCATCCATTTTTTTACCCGCTTCTCCTTTCCAGCTCAAAGGGAGAGAGAGACGAGATATACTCTGGACAGGTCCGTCTTAGGACCACAAAGTGACAAACAACCATTCACACCTTGAGACAAATTAAAGTTACTAACTAACCTATCATGCATGTTTTTGGTCTGTGGGAGGAAACCAAAGTATCCGGAGTAAACCCACGTGTGCATGAGGAGAATATGTAAATTCCACCCAGAAAGACCCCAGACCTGGAGGTGATCCTGCAACCTTCTCACTGGGAAACAACAGCTCTAGCCCCTGCACCGCCATGCCTCCCTGCCTCAAGAACCAACCAACCATTTTACATATTTGGATAATGTCTACAGTTTCACACTCCTGTTCTAACTTTTTTAGAAGAAGGAGAATACAATGAACTGAAGATCATTAATATTACGCAGCTTATTTGAATACCAAACTGAAAGAACAAAGCTGGGTAATGCTGCTGTATGACCATTAGCTGCGCTGAAACTGACATTACCCAGCTTTGTTCTTTCAACTGCTTGAAGAAATTTTTTTTTTTCTTTTTGACCAAAGTTTTATGAAAATGAATTTGCATCTCCACAGCCCACCGTGACATGCAAATTACTTGATGAATGACCACAGGAGTAAAACTACCCCCCCTCATCAACTGAAAGTTTGTTGTTAGAGGTAGCATAGTAGTTTATTTTATTTTTTCAGCAGCTGCCTTCTGCATGGGTCAGCACAACAAGCAAATTCTCATAGAACATTTGGCAATTTTGTTACTCCATATGCTCTTCCTCACGTAACCTGTGCTCTAACCCACAGTCTCAGATTTACCACCTAGCTACCCTTTCAACTTGGCTTAATGCTTCAGTCTTTTTGCAAGTTAACTTTGCACAAAATGTTTCTTAGCACTAAAAATCCAGAACAACACAAGACCAATTCCAAAAAGAATGCATTACAAAATGCAATAATACAATTATTTGCACATCTCATAAACCCATATTTATTCACAATGGAACATGGACTCGAGAAGAGCTTTGCTGTCAACGTGCTTGGTGAGTGAAATTAATAACATTAGGTGCGGTGAAAATGTTAATAAAACGAAAGATGGAATGGTTAAAAAAAATTTCTGTTCATTTGTAGGAGTTTACATTCTCACCAAGAGTCTAATCCCCTTACTAGAAAAGAGTCCAGATCCCAGAGTGGTAAGTCTGACGTCTTTGTGTTGCAGTCAAAACAACCGTCAAAATGTCTTCAGTTAATAAGCCGAAGCTATTTAATATTTTATTGTTTGTCACATCCTCTCAAAGAACTGTGTGAAAGTTGAGAAAAATTTGAGACAAATTACTTTCAGTGTAGATATTGTCTTATTTTATAAACTTGTCTACAATCATTGCTGAAAGTTATCAAATAATTTGGTAACTTGTAACAGAATCTTTCACACTGAGAAACAACGCAACAAGGATTTAAAATAATACCAAATTGCGGCAGTGAGTTTCTTAAAAGAATCAAAATATATATATATTTTTTAATCTGCTGATTGAAAGAAAAGGAAATATTTTGATAGTTAACTGTGTTCATTCATTGTTCTCTTTAAAATAAAACAAGATTTTTGTTTCTACTTAATTGTGAATATCATCTTATAAACCTTAATGAAAAGGGTTTGGGGTTGTTGGCAAAAGTGTCACAACTTAATGTGTGACTAGCTTAGAAAGTTTTAGATTGGCATTTAATACACAAATAATATTTCAAGGAGGTAAATAATTTACGGTTTATTCACAATATAATTTGCTGGACAATACATGCATGAGCTAAAATTTGATCATAACATCTCCCTAATGTTTTAATTTCTTTATGTTCAGATCTCTGTGTCATCAGGGGGAATGCTGGTGCAAAAGCTCAGGATAGGAAATCTGCAGTCTGAGAGAGGTCGCTATGATGGCACCATGGTCTACGCCCAGCACAAAGTAAGAGCTGAATGTCAAATCTGCTGCACACCAGGTCTATTCACAGGCTCAAAGAGGTCCTAACAAAGAGACTTATACTATAAAATATTTTACTAATAGACAGAAAAAAATAATAACTTAAATATTATATATGTAAGGGCTATTTAATTATAAACTAATAAGAGATGACACTAAGTTGTGATTAATATCTCTTATTTTTATGTACAATTCACGACAAGTGAATACTAACACATTCAACAGATCCTGTCCAAACAACCTGCGTTCCAGCTCTTTAGGAAACATTTCTCTATGTGTGTTTCAGAGGCAGCAGGTGGTGATGACAGAGCAACTGGCAAAAACTCACACCAACATTCACTTTTCTGTCATGCATCCCGGCTGGGTGGACACTCCAGGTTAGCATCCGCTCACTGCAAATCAAATTTCTCCACAGTCATTTAACCCTGCATATTGTAAATGGTTATCCATGCTGTTTTGTCCTCTGTTTGTCTGTGTGTCTCAGCAGTGGCCAACGCCATGCCAGACTTCCATCGCTCTATGAAGGACAGCCTGCGGACCCCTGAGCAGGGGGCTGACACTATGGTGTGGCTTGCTATGTCTGAGGCTGCTACCACAAACCCCAGTGGATGTTTCTATCAGGGTATGTTACAAAAATAAGACATAGCCAATAATGTGTTGAAGATTTGGTTATTAGGAAGAATGTAACAAAGAAAAAAAAAATTAATTCTCAAAGACAGGAAAAAAAACCTGTCAGGGAGATGGAGTAAAGTAGTGAACCATTCATTTGTTAGTTGTTGATTGGATGATCTGCATCTGTGTGTGTGTGAGGTGGGGGGAGGGGAAGCAGTTTGGACTGTGTCCATTGCAGCTGGTATGGGCTGGTTTTGGTACCAGATACTGCCAGAGAGTACAGTGCCTCTATGAGAACACACACACACAATGTCCCTATTGGTCTCAAAAAGGGAGGCTGTAACCTGATAGGAAGCAAAGAAACATGCTGCAGGCATGTTTTCATGTAATGTAAAAATGTGTTTGTCATGTCAAGTGTCTGTTGACTTTAATTTATTTGATACCAAATAGCAGAGTGAGACTTCTCATTCAGCTGAAGATGTTTGAGCTTCTTGCTGCAGAAAGAGCCTTCAGATGGAACAAACAGCACGTTTTAAATGTCTCTTGGTTTTGCTACCTTACAATCTAAAATTTACCATTTATTTTAGGGGGTTTGTAACTTTAACTTACACAACATAACTTCGAAGATGCAAAATATTTCTTTTTCTAAAAAAACAAAACAAAACAAAATATAGGACCAAAAAATTAAATAAATACAAAACTTGACCGCATAACTGTTCACCCCTAGTCAATACTTTATAGAGCCATCTTTTGCAGCAGTTAGAGTAACGATCTGGACTTTTCAGGTCTGCCTCCATGAGCTTGGCTCATCTAACCACAGGAATGTTTGTCCATTTTTCATGGCATAAATGCTTCAGCTCTTTCAAATGGGATGACTGCTATATTTGTACAGAAATCCTTAAATCTAACCAAAGCATATTTCAAGTGGTCTGCCTTTTTATATATATATATATATATTTTTTTTTTTGCTGGTCTCTTTTCCATGAAGCCCAGCTCTGTACAGCTTATAGTGGTCCTATGGACAGATTCTCCCATCTCTGCAGACGAACTGCTTAGCTCCATCAGGGTTGTCTTCAGGCCAGGTCCCAATACTCGCATTTCCACCCTTGTGTCCTTCAAATGTTTGTTCATGCTGAAGGGTTTGAGTGCGTAGTGTGTACCAATTCTCCGGAGTGGTCTTTCGCCCCACCCCCTTTGCGTCCTACATCCGCACTTTGGCTAAGCTCGCATCCATGCAGACTTCGGCGAAGTATTTACCCAAAATTCATCGGTGCATGTGACGTTTTGAATTAAAAGGCAGAAATATGGCAGTGGTGACAGAGCAAGCTGCGTCTGTCACAAAAAAAGCAGTTTTCAAATGTAAAAGTATTGACGTAACTATTGTTTCACTCTACTGTACATATGTGAATACTATCAAACGTTGCGCCGTATTCAACAAGTCATAACAAAACACATTTAAACAGCCAAATATCTCCTGCAATGACTTTGGAAAGCAAAAATACCTACACTGTAGTTTTAAAATCGTGCTGGCACCTTGTCCCAATTCTCAAATTTTTGCATGCTTGTAAACTGCGCACACAAACCCTTGTGTGCACTTCGACTGAGTACACACTTCATAGAGGGACGTAGGGTGTAGTGCGAGTATTGGGACCGGGCCTTAGCCTCCTGGATGTTTCTCTGAATAATTCTCTTCTTACCTGGTTTGTTAGTTTTGGTGGACAACCCTCTGTTGGCAGGTTTGCTGTGGTGGCATAGTCTTTCTATTTCCTAATAATGGATTTAATCAAAGACAGCACGACAAAGCAGTGGTTAGAGCTGTCGCCTCTCAGTGAGAAGGTCACAGGTTCACCTCCTAGCCTGTGGCCTTTCTGGGTGGGGTTTGCATGTTCTCCCTATGCACGCATGGGTTTTTTGAGTACTACAGTGTCCTCTCACAGACAAATAAATTTACATTAGGTTCACTGGTAACTCTAAATTGTCCCTAGGTGTGAGTAAGAGTGTGAATGGTTGATTGTCCCGTTTGTCTCTACAGGGCCACATAGTCAGTGTGTGCGAGAGGTGTACCCCACCTCTCGCACATTGACTGCTGGCACCAGCTCCCTGGAAAGGAAAAAGTGGGTAAAGAAAATGGATGGATGTATATATGATGTTGTAAAACCCCAGTTCAAATGTCTTTCAGCTGTGTATATCAATACTGTAATGCGTTAACAGCTGCAATAATTTTGGCATGTAGAGCAGTTTTAAGATTAAAATGTGGTTTTATAATGACACCAAAAACAATTTGTGATTCTCTTTTACAAGTACTACAAAAAACTCTGTGGATCCAATCCTGCACTGATTGTTAACCAAAGTTTTTAACCTTTAAAAGTGGTCTTGAGGGATAGTACTCTGTCTTCCTTGAAAGACCTTCAGAAGGCCTCAAGAATTATTGGTCAAGATGTTTTTAAAAGGTTAGAAAAAAGTTTGGCTAAGGTGTGAATTGAATTCAGGTTAAGTTTAAGCTACAGAAATAAACCTAAGTCAATACAGTGTCTTAAAAAGGATATAAATACAAACTTGTGTGTGTGCAGACCGAAGAGTGGTGCCCACCCACCTGCCGCTGGCCTGGACTCACAGCTCCCCTCTGGAGGAGCAGAAGTTGATTTTACTGTTGGAGGACTTGGCAAAGACGTTTCAGCCCCACTGAGCCTGAGGAACATGGGAGCATCAACACTAACACTGTCTGTTTTTATTGACCGAGGCAGAGTTCTGAAGCTCACAGACGTTTTAAAAATCTGCCCCAAATGAAGAGCAGGGACTAGATTGCATTAATCTGAATCACTGAGGGTGGTAACATTAGGGTGTGATCACAGTCTCAAAACGGGACGGATTTAAAAGCAGTTTCCCCAGCCTTATGATAGCAGACTAAATGTAGCTAAAACTAAGGAATGTGCAGGTTGGTGATGCTTTATGACTATTTGTCAGCTTAACTATTTATGAACTAGATTTTTTATTGTGCAAGTGTGCTTGATAGCGTGGCTGCCTTTGAGATATACTGCTGATTGAGAGAACATACAACTGTGATTTTAATAACTGTGTCAATCAGATGGGAATCTGATGAGACCAAAGTCACATTCATGAAACACTCACACACCAGTCATGGGTTCAGTGTTACACTTCTGTTTTGATGACTTACAAACGTTTCAGGTGATGCACTTTATGTAACCTGTGTATGTTTTGTTCTGTAGCTTCTGTTCAGTACAGGTTGAACCCAGACTGGAGACTCTCTTTACCAGTTGTGTGTCTCAAACAAACAGAGCAGCATCATTAGACATGTGCAACAAATCTACATGTTTCTGATTTGAAATCTGCACAGCACCTTTGAGAAAACCTTTTACTTTCTATAACTTTGGCTTGAATTCATCTTGTAAACGTGTGTGAATAAACAGAAAATACTGAATCTTGTGTGTTGCTGTGCAAAAACAATTCTCCAGGAAAACACAAAAAGCAGTCAAATATACATATGAAATCTTTTTATTGGGAGTCTCTGGTTTCAGAAACAAAGAGACTTATGTCAGTCTTGTATTATCAACAAGGATACTTAAAAATACAGTTATTTGAGGACATTAACAATAATGTTGGAACAGCAAATAGCTTTTACAAGTTTTAAGAGAACAGAAATCAATTTACAGAGTCTGATGGGTTGTTGTTTCAAGGATGACATGGGTGACTGCTACATCATGTGACAAAAATGGAAACAAACCACTTATAATGCAGCAAAATCGACTGCTTCCTTCCTTCCTTCCTTCCTGGGACTTGTAGACAATCTGAACATTTATTACACAAGCTATTTTTGCTGACAGCAAATTCCACTATCAATCATGCTGTTTAACATCTGCAGAGCCAGTCGCAAGAATACTGTAATGAGCAACGACTGGTAAAGGCTTTGATGGCCAGTAAAATAAAACAGCAACAAGCTCTGACTCCTAATTGTACAGTAGTATCAATAACCACCCTGCTGATCCGATGGCACGTTGTGACAAGTTTCAATAATTTTTAAGGTAAGACTCAAAGATCTTTTTACCAGTTCTGACTCCACTCTGATTAAACACCTAAAGTAGCTGTTCTAACGGATTAGACACACTGAACAACAAAAACACTAAGTCTGCAAACCAATCAATATGATTAAGAAAATAAAAGAGTTTAATGTGATGGGTGCCACTACTTGGCAGTTCCTGACCTTTGCATGAATCACTGGTTTGATTTTAGTCAGAAGCCTCACTATTTTGGATCATATTGACTGGTATATCAAAACCATTTTACAAACAGCAGCAACGTGTCTTTTACAAAAGCTCTAAAGCTGCTGCACCTCATCCTCCACAGACAAAAGTAGAGTCTAGCAGCTAAACAGCTACTTTTTTTTTTTGCTGGATTTGTGCACATTTTATAGTCTCAATCAGTTATAAAACTGTTCTTGTGTAAATGAAAAAGATGGACTTGTGCAACTTTAACAGAATAGTCTGGCATTTTTTAAGTGATGTTCTGTCAAATAGTTTTCAATAGTTAGTACCTTATCAGCTGTGAAATCAGTCATCGAGCAGGGAGTTTAGAGAAAAGGCCAGAAGTCTTCATCCAGGCAAAACTAATGGCTAGCCAAATGAGGGTAGATTTCATATAATTTTCCAGGCTTATAAAACAACTCCTTTCCAAAAGCAACATACTGGTGTGAAAGAATGATACATACTTATGGTTGATATAATACCATAAGCAATCAAGTTAACATCTGGGGATTATCTAAGGACTTGGTGTTTTGTGACCCACACTGGGGTCCTGACCCCAACATTCGGAACTACTAGTCAAGTTAGTCCAAAGGTTTACTCAACTCCCGGCAGACTGATACATCCAGCAGCCTCTCAGCCCCATCAGCATTTACAACAGTCCATACTCAACACATACGTTTTTGTAGCAACACAGATGTTCAGTTTGGGGGGGAACAGCAACTAAACAAGTGGTGTCATGCAAAAGTCTAGAAATTTAATATTATCTAATGTAGCGTTCTTTCTCAACAGTATGACATTTTTAGGAAAGAGTTGTTTTATAATTCTGAAAAATGCTGAAAAACTGGGCACTTGTTTGGCTAGCCTTTAGCCTACCCTGGAGGAATACTTCTGCCTTTTTCTCCATACTCCCTGCTCTATGATTGGTGTCATGGCTAAGATATTAACTATTGATAACAATTTGACAAAACATCACTTCAAAAATGAAACTGAAAATCTTTTTTACTGATATTAAAGGGAAAAGTTGAACTAGTTGATGAATTTGGTAATTTTCTGAGATGAACCAACAAAAATGTCCCAATTTCGCTATTCACAGAAAAAACTATTAATCTTGTCTTTAAGTTTTTCTATTTTCAGCCTGTTTGATGGCACACAATAGGAGATTTATTGGCTACCATGAGGCCATATTTCATCCTGGCGCTCCCAGTGTCCACTTCAAGAATAAGCCTCACTTGTAAAGAGACTTCTGCACCCAGAAATATATCCATTCTTAGTGGCATGTGTCACAGCTGGGGAGCTATATTTTCAAAAAATAACACCACTGCAGTTTATTGGCTACTCAAAAACAAAGTTAGTGTCAGCTCTCAGTTAAACTCTAAATTTAATACTGAGGATCAAGTTTCTAATGTCTTTTTATTAAACCAATCACAATCCATGCTTGCATGTGAAACATCTGCTCATCTCAACAGTTTGCGTCAATAAAGAGGGTGCAACACACTCTAGTGTATCAGCACACTGAAATCTAGACTACATGGGTGCAGAAATTAACAATTTACAGTCAGATAAATATTCTTCTACAAATATAAATATACATTTCATAATAAAAAAAAACTGGAATGTGGCTACATTTCAAAAACGCCCCAATCCTCCTCCCCCTACTTACAATAAGGCAAGCATTAGTCGACGGTTAGATGATTTCAGCTCCTATTTACAAAAGCGCTACATGGAATCCTGCAATGAACTGCTCAGTGTCTTAACTTACAAAAAATGTTTCAACAGACAACTACGATTTGTGCAAATTAGTTCTGAGCGTTACGAGATATCTTCAATGCACAACCACGTGGGAAAAAAAATAAAACAATATGAAAGGAGGAGTGACAACTTGAGAGTGAAAGAGCATTAGTGAACTGGCGGAGCACTAAAAAGGCTTAGACAGTGTGTCCTCTTCTTAAGGCCTTTAAAGAAACACAGGTAGTCATCAACAGGTAGCTTTCACTACAGACAATTCAACACACGAGAGGCTACATTTTCTTTGAGTACCTGTCTAGTATCTTAATATCTGTCTGCTGGCAGGAAAACCAATTTTACACCACTAAAATAACATTAAGTGTAATTTTTCTGAGTGTTATCCATAAATATAAGGGGTGGGGGTTCATCAAAGTTGGACCCTTTCAGCTCACTGTAGTAAAAACCATCTAAGGTTATTGCATTAGCAACACCTCAGACCAGCTGCAACAAGATGCTACTGCTGTCTGTGCTCATTACTATGGCAACGCATTACAATGTCTCTTGCCTCACTCTGGATGATGAGCTGGAGTCAGAGTCAGTGCTGCTGCGTCTACCCAACATGGCAGAAACACAGACTTTACCAGGGGATTTCCTTTGTTTGTGAAGGAGGAGGCTTCAGTGATTTTACATAGTCAACAAACAACCGACATGATCCAAACTATTGATGTAAAACCTCCTGAGATAGTGTGTTAAGGCCACATAGTGTTAAAGAAATAACTTTAAGCATCTATTTACACATGAAGCAGGTGCCTAGTTTTTGAACAGAATCAGTAATATGCAGTTAGTGGGTCACACAAAAGCAACATGAGAATATTTTTACAGAATGGCAGGTCACTAAAATTTAACAATTTAACAAAAAGACCTTTGTCAAAAGAAAAGCATTAAATATCATACGTGCAAACACTAACAATTCCATTCCTCCCATAGGAGAAACCAAGATGATACACACATACCTTGTTGTGCTTAGGGTTTAGATTGAAATCTGAGCAAAATATCTAAATCAGTAAAACTCTTTAAGAGACTGACAGTTAGTGACGACTTTACGACAAGCAGATGTACTCACACACACTCACACACGTTTACTAAGGGCAGGCATGGCCGCAGTAGTGGACCCAGGCATGATGGGGACAAGGACTGTACAGAGGGGTTTCCATGACACTGGGAGAGTTGAGGAAGGAGGTGGCAGCCAGGCTTAAGCAAGATGGGTTGCTATGTAGTGGGCTGGGCCAATCAGCGTGGGGAGAAGCCTGTTGCTAAGCTACAGCCAACCACCTGTGTCATATCCCAGATCTGTGAAGGCAAACATCATCACTGTTAAGACTCATGGAGTGGATTTATCAGGATCATCAATCGTCTTTGCTACAGATTTTTATCAAGAAACTACATTTAAAAAAGATGTGAAGCAAAAGAACTAATAAAACCATGAATCTTATGAAAATGCCATATTAAAATACTAAAACTGTTGCAACTGAGACCAAAATATTCCTGTTTTCCTCTTTTAGGGATATTTCAGCTGTTTTAAAGTGGGGTTTTGTGGAAAAGTTATGAATAATTAATATCTTACCTGTTGTAGATATCTCTTTAAACAACTTCATTTTGGAGAAATAAAGTTTATGTCCGACAAGACTGATGAGTTAACGTCAGAACACAACTAAGACCAAAGTGAATTGCTAAAAAAATCTCCTAGGGGTTCATCTGAACACCATTTCACTTACGTCTTTGCTGATATTAGTTTTGAATTACACAGTTAATTAGATGGAATTCTGTGGTTATTTACAAGCATTAACATCATCAGCAGAACTTCTAGTGCAGCCTGGGGTCAGTTATGGCAGGAATATTTATAATCTTTGTTCTCAGCTGTGTTCAGACAGGCTGTTAGCTCATTAGTCCTGTCAAAGTATTTCTCCAAACTGAGGCTGTTAAAAGATTGTTTATAACTTTTACACATAGCACCAATTCAAAATGGACAGAATATCCTTTTGAAAGAAGTGAAAAACCTTTTTCATAGTTCTGTTTGAGCCAACATCAGTTTTTAATAGGTCAAAAGACTGCATCAATAAAGAACAGACCTCAGAGATTCCAGCAGCAAAAAAACACCACTTGGGAGTGTTTGATTTAGAGACATTCACATTTATGTGTAATTCTCAGCCAAAAACGGTAAATTAGTATTTAATAAGTGTTAGATTATAGTTTAGAGTGGGTGGTTTAGAGAAAGAAAAATCTCATACCAACAATTAGCTGACAAAGGAAGGCAGTCAGAGAGTTTGAATAAACTTGGATACTTTAGTTAGTTTTTTTCTATTTTCATTGTGAAGGAACTGGATAATAAGGAAACAATGTGACACAACCTTGAAGCTGTTCCTGCTTTAGCACCATGGAGAAGAAGGTGTGATTCCTGCTGTTTTCTGATTGGCTGTCAAATTTGTTTTTCATCAAGAAGCTCCAACACTAATGTTGTCATCCTTGTATTTACAATGCTGTGAAATAGTATTCACCCCTTACAGAGATTTTCTGATTTTGATTTTGTCACACTTCAATGTTTCACATCAGCTTCTGCTGTATTGTGTAGTCTGTACTCTGTTAGAGTACGCAATACAGCAGAGTTTGCAATACAGCAGAAGCTGCACCAATCCATCTGTCGATCTCACACTTCATTCTTCCCTCACTCGTGACCAAGACCACTAGATACCTAAACTGCTCTACTTGAGGCAAAACCTCATTCCCAACCCAGACAGAGTAGTCTGCCCTTTTCCAACTGAAGACCATGGCCTAACACTCAGCTGCAAACTGCTCCAGTGAGAACTACAGATCACAGCATGATGATGCCAGCAGGACCACATCATCTGCAAATAGCAAAGACGTAATCCTGACACCATTGAACTGGACCCCTTCTGCTCCCTGGCTGCACCGAGAAATTTTGTCCATAAAACTCATGAACAGACTCAATGACAACAGGCAGCCTTGGTGAAGTCCAACTCTCACCCTGAAGAGGTCCGACTTACTGCTAGCAATGTGAACCAAGCTCTCGCACCATTTGTATAGGGACTATATGACCCATAGTAACAGACCCCCAATCCCATACTCACGGAGCACCCCCCCACAGGGTACCCTGAGGAACACGGTTGATTGCTTTCTCAATGTCCACATAACACGGTTGGGCAAACTCTCATGCCCCCTCAAGGACCCTAGCGAAGGTAAAGTGCTGCTTCCCATGCCTCAGTCACTTGATGGTTTGCCAGAATCTTCTCAGAGCCGATCGAGGGTCTCTCACCAAACTCATCCCACAGCAGCTGTGGCTCAGTGGTTAGAGCAGTCGTCTTCCAATGAGACAGTTGGAGGTTAGACCAAAATGACCCAAGAGAGCATCAACAACTCATCCATGAGGTTCCAAAAGAACCCAGAAGAACATCTAAAGCCCTGCAGGCATACTTGCCTCAGTTAAGGACAGAGTTAAATGATAAATGGACAGCACTTATATAGCGCCTTTCTAGCCAATCAGGTTACTTAAAGTGCTTTACAACACAATCTGTGCCCTCATTGACCCATTCATATGCACATTCATACAGCACTGAACCTCTACAAAACTAATCTGAATAAATCATTCTATGGAGACTAATCAGTTCTTTAAATTCCACTCATACACCGATGGGGCACACATCAGAGGCAGTGACGGGTTCAGTGTCTTGCCCAGGGACAACTCGACATGTGACTCCTACCAGGAATCAAATCTCCAACTCTCTAATTGAAGGATGACTGCTCTACCCACTGAGCCACAGCTGCCCAAAGCTTCCAGCACATGATATTGCCTTGAGGTCTCCCATCCAAGTACTAACCAGGCCCAACCCTTCATAGCTTCCGAGGTCAGATGAGATCTTGTGTGTTCAGGGTGGTAGGGCTTACGACCCTACCGTAGGAGAGTTAAAAGGCAAAAATACCACAAATTTTTGTCTCGCAGTTGCTAAAAAAACATCTTGATGATCCCCAAGAATTTTGGGAAAATATTCTATGGACTGAAGAGAAAAAAGTGGAACTTTTAGAAAGGTGTGCATCCTGTTACATCTGGCATAAAACTAAAACATGGTGGTGGTAGTGTGACAATCTGGGTCTGCTGATATGTTTCAGGACCTAGACAACTTGCCATAATCAATGGAACTATAGAACACTTGGGTTCTGCAGCAGGACAATGATTCAAAGCACAGCAGCAACATTCCTCCACAACCATGTGAAAGACTCATCACCAGTTGTCGTAAACTCTTGATTGCAGTTGTTGCCGCCAAGGGCGGCAACAGATAGTTATTAGGTTTAGAGGGCAATTACTTTTTCACTTTGTGTTGTGTTCTGAAGTTGATACAGTAAATGCATGTATGTTCTGTTATATTGTTGTTACTACTTCTGGTCACTAGATGGCACTGATGTGACACCATACGGAGGATGAGACTGGAGGAGGAGGAGGACAGGATGCAGTTTTATAATGGCACCTGTCTTGATAACACGCATGTAATAAAGTTCCAGTGTTTTACCAGCAATCTCTTTATTTTCACCCACCACTTATTACACCCGCCACAACACATAGGGCCAGTATGGTCTGGATAGCTTTGATCACTAATAAATAAAATCATTATCTGAAAATTGCATTTTATATTTACTCAGGTTATATTTGTCTGATATTACCATGTGTTTGATGATCTAAAATAAGCAAAAACATGACAAATCTGTAAGGGGCCGAATATGTTTTTTTCAGCTCTGTCTGCTGTGGACTCTAGTTTCATTCTGAACAGGAACATTTAAAATCATCTTTTGATAGATACTGCTTTAGTTCCTGCACTTGGTTTGAGCAGCCCTTTTAGTCTGAAATGATACTAGAACATAATTTTGCATGTTTCTTCACTAATAAAATCCTAATTATGAATATAGTGTTTCTGCCAGTTGATTGTTCTTAATGTTACAATTGAACTTTAAATAAATCATCAGTAAATCAAACAGTTGCAATTTAAAACAGTAAAAGTATGTATTCATATTTGCACAATACTAAGATTGAGATGCTGTAAAAACAGGGAGATAAAGAGCGTGTTATGGGTTTGTGCCTGAAGGACTAATTTCGAAACCTGAATCTGTACAAATAGCAGCTTGAACTTGGTGCTTCTGATAGTTTTGGTCTGAGTGTGGGCTCAAAGGCTTGTGTTTGAAACAGTACAAATATACGCATAATATATCTGCAATCAAAGAACTCTTGTTGACCTTAACAATGCGGTCGCTTCCACAAGTGGCCATCAGGCCTCTCGATGGGTCCATGTCCATATGGGCAATATTGTGTTTCCCCTCGTGGAACGTGGCCAGCGGTGTTTGACTGCACCACACACACAAACACAATACCAGAGTTTCATCATGGTTTCGTTCAGTAAAAACAAGGGTATTGTGTGACCTGTTATTTGGAGAAGATTATTACTCACTCTTCTTCTTTGATGGTGTCAAAGCAGGCGTCACAGACCCGCACAGGGAACTCAAAGCCCATGATTGGGAAGGTGGAGCGTTTTGAGCTGCACTTTCCACACACAGCCTTCCCACACTTCCTGCAGTGGTGCTGGAGACAACACACACATCCATATGTACATCAGAAACATTCATGTTGGGAGACAATAACCTACAGGGGTCCGGTTCTGGTACCTGTCTGAGCCCCAGGGTCTTAGTGTCCCACATCTGCTTGATGTTCCAGAAGAAAGGCTGCTCACACTTCTGACACGAGTCACTGTCTAACCACTGAGGCGCCTGCAGACACAGTTAAAACCAAACATTAAATATGCACAAATACTAACTGGAACATGTAGGCCTAGCATTTAGCTTTAGTCTAAGATCGTCTTGTGTTGCAAAATGACAGATTTATAGTTTTGATCAAACCTTGTCAATAACGTTAGGTGCAATGTCATACCAGATACTGTGAGATATGTTGGCACCCAGAATAGACATTGGAGATCAGTCTCAGCTACTACCAAACCAAGTTTTACCTCAATATCTGTAATATCGACTGAGTTATAGACATTTTTGTTTTTGCCAAAGTAAAGTTAAAGGGTTAACTTTTCAAAAAAAAAAAAACAGCTAGCATTGCTCTTAGCCAATGAGCTGCTGCCAAACGACGCATTGTCCCACCTACCACCACCTCTGACCTCGGACTCTACACATCCTTACAGGCAGGAAGTGGACTTGGTATGGGCAGGTTGGAACCATCTCTCCAAACTAAGGTTTTGTTGCAAACAGCTGAGATCAATGACATTGTGAAACTGATTTTGCCATTGACATTGTTTCAGTTTGAACTGAAGTATGATTTGTATAATTACAAGGGTGCACCCAGGTAAGATCTGAAAGTAACTACTGTGATTGTGAAACAAACTAGTTACTGAGAAACTATTGGTACCAAAGGGAAATTTTTATTTAAAATATTTTTTGTATTTTATTTGTTACAATATTCTTTAAAAATACACAAGCCGGCAAATTTTCAAAACCATAAGCTTTTGTCTGAGTCTCATTCATTTCAAATCTTCTGTACGTAGTCGAACCTTCTGGTCCAAATCATGTAATCTCCTTTACATTAAGTTTCGGTAAAGTAAATTCTGATTTTAGATCTTTTAAGTAACTTGAGTATTACAAATGGATCATGAGATATTTTGCTAACAGACAAACAGGGTTGACACCAACTATTAATCAAAAAGTTTTAAGATGTCACACAATGTGTAGCACTAGTAGATGTGTTGAGAATGACTATCAGCTACTACCACACCAAATTTGGCTCATCTGTAAATTTGACTGAGTTATAACTATTTTTGTGTTTCTAAAGGTCAGTTGGCTATGATGGCCATCTTGAATTGTGTTGATTCCAAAAGTTAATATCAGTCATAGATGTACACCCAATGATTACTTTCTGGAAGCTTCATTAAAATTCACCCAGTGGTTGATGTGCTATGTTGCTAACAAAGTTGACTCCAATAGTTAGCAATGTTTTTAAAAAGAGACATGGTGCTATCTGTTAGTGCTTGGAGTATGTACTGGGGATGACTCTCAGCTACTACTACAACAAACCGTAGCTCAATAATTATAAAACTGACTGAACTATATTTAATTTTGGTATTTTCTAAGGTTGGTTGGCTATGATGTCCATCTTGAATTGGATTGACTCCAAACAATAATCAGTTGTTGATGTACAGCAAATTATTACTTTAGAAAGTTTCATTAAAATCCATCTAGTGATTAATCAACTATTTTGCAAACACAACAGAAACAAACACATGGCACAGACCAGACAAAAACACTATTACCCTAAACCTTCAACAGCATACAATAATTAGAGCAAAATACAAAAACAAATGGTCAAGGCATGAAATTGATTAGCATTAGTGCAGCTACCTCTTCTCTTTGCGTGTCCATGTTCCACACTGCAATGCCTCCATCAGCTGAGCACGACACCAGCTGCCTCGTGAACTGGAGATAACGCAGGGCCTGAACACGCTCGCTGAGGAAGTTAAACAAGTTACACGTTTATCTATTCACACTGTTTCTGGTCAGCATTTGAAGTATTTTACACAGGTAAGTGCAAGTCAGCAAATCCAATTTCTGGAAATGTTCACAAAACCTTACTCTGCATAAATCTCCTTCACAATAAAGATCCAAATGTCAAATATTTCTTCTGTATTTTCAGTGTTCAGGAATAAACCCATACAGAAATCCATCCTCCTCTTAACTGATAAACAGACTGTAATAACTCCATATCTCCCACCATGATGGAAAAATCTTTTTTGATTTTGCGCCTATTAAAGGATGGGCAAATCAAATTTCTTTATCAGCAATGTGGCAATAGCTGTGCATGTCTGTCAGTGTGAATAATGGATTATTGCTTATTTCACACTGCACATGACTCACCCTAGAGTCTAAAAATTAGGAGTCAGAAGCACAACAATGAAATATAACCATTAAAAATACATTTAAGAGCCCAAAAGACTAAAATAACTTATTAAAAGTACAATATTTCTAAAATTTAGTGGCATCTAGTGGCAATATTGCAGAATGCAACAGACTTTTTCCTAAGACAATGTATAGAGGAATTGCAGCAATGTCACTTCAATGATGTCAGTGCCAGTATGTGATTAATGCAGCCATCTTTGGATATCAGACTTAACATGTTCACCAGGTTACCTTCTTCTGAGAAAAACTATAAAGTTAACAAAGACAATGGTTTTCTGTGTTGCTGCATGATGTTCTACTAGTTTAGACAGAAATTTGTAATTTTATGGTTTTTAAAAGAATCCTGATCAAAAAAATAAGTGGACTGCAGCTGTAAAGAGGAAAGACTGGAACTCCTCGGATTATTCCCGAATTTGCAGTCAACAATTCATATCAGTACCAGTGTAATTTATATCAGAGTGTCATTGTAATTTCCTGAGATTACTGTATGGTCACGCCAACAGCCTTGAGTTAACCAATAAAATTGAGACCTAAAGCTTACAAAATAATGGTAGGGGTTAGGAGTGGAAGTTATAATCTGTTTTTCGATGCATCACAATGTGGACATAAACAATTCTGAATTGGTTAAAAAAAATGTCACAAATCAATTATTGTTTATGGTAATAACATCATGTTGAGGAATGCAAAGTCGGAACTCTGAATTGCAGAAGTGTAACACCTGGACCATTTATTTTGTGCACACAACAGAGACACAACATGAAAGCGGCACCTTCTGCATTAAAAGCATGGAGGAGGAGAAGAAAAAAAATGTCTGTTGTTGCTGCCACTGCTAAAGGTGGTAACTCACTGGGCTGCGACTGCTGGCAACTAGTTGCTGAGCAACATTCGCGAGGTAGTCACCAGAGTGTATCAAAACGTTTGCAGCATGGTATGATGTGAGATGGAGGTGGGTAATAAATTAATACGTACAGCTTAAAATACAGTTTTCTAAGATGTGAAAACACAAAAATAAGCCAGGATTTTCAAAAACTGGCCATGCAAAATGTAGCTGCACGGGTCGCTGGTCACTTGGTTGCAAACACTCAGAATTCAGTGAGACTTCTACTATTTTCTCACAATTTTGAGTCACCAACTAGTCTCCAACAGTCACAGCCCAGTGAGACACTACCTTATGTTGGACCCTTTGGAGCCATGATAGACCATGATCATTCCATGTTGAAGGTATAATAACACAGCCGTTCCCACAGTCTAACAAGATCAAAAACAAACTTGTGGAAACACTTCAGTGTTTCCACAAGTTTG
>JAOXNZ010000091.1:31598181-31610225 GCA_028566095.1 Kryptolebias brasiliensis
ATGCTGGTGCAGTGGGCCCTGGGTTCCTTCTTATGCATGACAATGCTAGGCCTCATGTGGCTGAAGTGTGTCAGCAGATCCTGCATGATGAGGGCATTGATGTTATGGACTGGCCTGTCCGTTCAGGACCTAACTGATGCTCTAATCCAGGTCTGGGAAGAGATCCCTCAGGAGAACATCTGCCGTCTCATCAGGAGCATGTCCAGGCGTTGTAGGGAGGTTATACAGGCACGTGGAGGCCACACACAATACTGAGCCTCATTTAGACTTGTCTTGAGAAATATTCAGTGACGTTGAATCAGCCTGTCATGTTATGTTCCACCTTCATATTGAGTATGAATCCAAATCCAGATCTCCATGGTGTAATAATTTTGATTTACATTGATACATTGATTTTTGTGTTATTTTCTTTTCAATCAGTTCCACTGTGTTAATGATAAAGTTTTTCAATGAGAATATTTAATTAATTGAGATCTAAGATGTGTTATTTTAGTGTTCCCTTTAATTTCATGAGCAGTGTAGATAGATAGATATACTAGTGGCCTTCTTGGATTTTGATGTGGCAACCCAATTTTTAATAGAAGACCTTATTTATGCCTAGACACATCTACACACCAAAATGGAAGTCGATACTTTGCTTATTTTTCAAGTTATCCAGCTCACAAGATCACTTATGGACGGACGGATGGAGGTTATTTCCAAGTCTCCTCTGCAATGCGATAGGAAGACAACTATCAGGCCTGCAGAAATAAAAGTTTTATGTTGTGATAAACTGAGGTAAAAATACAGAGAAACATAAAGCAAAATAACAATACAAATAACTCACGGAAGATAAAATCTTCACTAATTTATTTATGTTGCGAACAGAAAAGATCAGTATCATTTCCCATATACATTATTCAGAGAAAAACAAAAAAGATGCATTAACACTAACATATTCTAATTCCAAAAAGTTATCAGGGATCTTGAGTATTCAATTTAAATTGACAAACCAAATTTCAAAACCGAGTTAGAATGATGTTACATGGCGATGTACAGTACATAAGTAAACTTTGATGTGGACTTTGTGACTTTGTAAACTATTTGCATGCACAAAAAAGTTATAAAACAACTCAAAGCATTCAAAAAAAATTTATACTGCAACGTCCAAATTTCTACTCACGATCTGGATTTTCACACATTTACCTTTAAACTGCAAACATAAAAGACAAATGAAAATGAAAAAGTGAAAACTATTTTAAAATATATTCATGAACTCATACACATTCACCTCTTTTTCTACGGAGAATAGTGCAATTTAGAGTTTCAAGCTGCTGAAATTTTGCCAGCAATTTGAACAGTCTTGTTTCATTTTCAATGATCATAAGTGATTAGTTTTGTGAAGCAAACCTATCAACTTAGACTTATTGATTCAGCCACTGCTGGAGGAGTAAAAAGATGTGGTCCCGAGCTAGATACAGTTGTGGGAGATCCTGGCTCCGGCCTGGGTACATATTGGCACAGTGAGCCGTTCCTGGATCACAGAAAAATATCAATGTTAATCACATAACAGAACGAGAAAGAGAAGAAAAATGTGTCAAAAAATTTGAAATTACAATGCCATTCACAGGACAAACAGCTCTTTGGGAATGATCTTGTTGGTTCAAAAGTTATACTTTGAAATAATCAAACTCTGTTGTCTTCAGCATTTTTTGTAATTAAATAGGATGTTCCAACTGACTGTAACAAAGAGGCTAAAGAAACTAGTTCATCCCTTGAGTTAGATGTTTGTTCCAGTTCGTTTCAGGATTGATTTTAAAGTTATTTTATTTGTTTTTAAATGCCTATATGGTCTCGCCTCACAGAATCTGTCCGATCTACTCCAGCCATACGTTCCCTCATGCTCTCTAAGGTCAGCACATCAACTACTGTTGGTGGTCCTGAAGTCAAAGAGGAGGTTCAGAAGTGACCCACTGTTTCCAGTCACTGCCCTCAAAGTGTGGAACAATCTGCCTTTGCGAATAAGACAGGTCACAACTCACTTCCTGTTTTGAAATCATGTCTTAAAAAACACCTTTTCTCTTTGGCTTTTAACTCAGTCTGAGATGTTGGCTTTTATTATTTTATTATCTTATGGTTTTAACTGTTTTATTGTTTTTATTGTGTTTTATTTAATTTTACAGTTTTGGAATTTTGTGTATTTTACCTCGTGTTTATATTTTTGATGGCGTACAGCACTTTGGTCAACGGGGTTGTTAAAAAGTGCTTTATAAATAAAGTTGTATTGTATTTTTTAATGCTTAAATGGTGTGAAGTTGTTTTATAAACAACAAGAATTCCTTTGAAAATGGTCAGCTGAAAACAAAGTGAAAATTAGTTTTAAAAAAAGGGGGTGTCTAAAGAAAAATCTTGACCTTGAGAAATTCTGGAAACATGCAAGACAACTCTCAAAGAAAACACAATCAAAAGAAATCTTGTTTTCTTCAAAGAAAAAAAGACTGACAAAAAATGTCTTCAGAATCAGTCTGCTTGGGAATTTCAAATCCCTTTGTGGCTAACTGTAGGAAGCCCCAAACTTCTGTAACCATGCAGAAAGTGTGCAACGACAGTGCATAAGACCTTCTTAAAATGGTGCACCATAGAAGAAGGAAAACAACTTAAGATGCTTATTTTGAGGAGACAGAGAAAAGTTCACATTTACAAAAATACATAAATTACATCAAATTCCTGGTAAGTTATTACTTACACGTCTTTTACTTGTAAGGAGTTAAAAAAATCTCCACATTATCATCATCTGTTGTACTGGAGAGCAAATGTGTGAACAAAAAGTGATGGAGCAAAAAGAGACGAAGTTGACCCATAAACACAAGAATGTGCTCAGTGGCATGATCACAAAGGGTTTTTAACATGTAGAAAGAGAAACCAAACAGAAGCCTTTACATTAAGTTCTCTGGTTGCAAATAGTCAAAATTCAGTGAGACTGCAACTGAAAATTTGCCAATTTTTGAACAATTTTGAGTCACTATCTACTCTCCGACATTTACCCTAACAAGTTTGCTAACTAAGCAGCAAAAAAAGAATTGTGCCGATTTTTGTCACTAGTCAAGTGAGTACTCAAGAGCAGCGAGGATACAGGCACAGTGTTTTTCATGTCAGTGGAATTTAGTGTGTTTTTTTACCTTTGATGAAAACAGCAGGGAGCTCAGCTGTGATGTCCTGGGTGATTCCCAATGCGTGCCAAGGATCGATGGATCCGTTGGGGAAAACTATTCTGCTAGAGCGGATGTCATAGCCTCCATAGTACTCATTAGTCTGGGCGATGGCCTCTGCAACCTGTTCAGCACTGATGTTGTAGAAGGCTGCACACTGTATCACCTGGTAACTGGATTCAGAGAAAAGAATAACAAATGAACAATGTGATATCTGTTGAAACTGGAGGAGAAAAAAGAGACAGTGTTTGATTTAGAGCTTACTGAAGATGAACAGCGGAGCAGGTGAGAGGGGTACTGCAAACCCAATTATGAACCTATTAAGCAGAGAGATAATTTGTACTGCACTCACCCAAGAGGGAAGCCACTGAATGGCTGGTTAGGTGAATCTGTGCTCTGGTAGAATCCAAATTCAGTGCACGTCTGATAAACCCACTGTCTCCCTGACAACACACACATACAGCATTTATCCACTGCCTGTATGTTCATTTGTTTTTAACAAAGAGGCAGTAATAACAGACAGCAGGCAATGCAAGCATTAGCTGAAACAGCTTTAAAAATTGGGTTTGTCCTTTCAGTCATTTAGCCCTAATTAGGAGAGTAAGGAGCATGGCTGAAGCCAGAAGAGAAGGCGGAGGAAGAAGTGTTTGCAGAAGCACAGTGGCTTTCAACCTCCAGATCAGAAAGTAACAACATAGAAAGTCCATTTCTGGTTAAGGCTGTTCAAAAACACCAGGTTGGAGAGCAATTTTGCCTTTACAGAAACTATAATTGTTACATAAAGAAGGAGAGTACAATTTTAAACCTGATAACTTTCCCAAGTTTAGAAGACTTTAAATAAATCTAGAGACAACATCCCAAAATAGTCATCTAGTGGTGAAATGATGTAATAATCACGTTTCTGTTTTTGCTTTCGCAAAACTAAAACAGTTTGTTTTATTTTTACCTCTCCTGAGGAAAAAAAAGACCTTCAGCAACACCCAAATTTTTTTAATTTTTTTTTTTTTACAGTTTGACTAAAACCACATGCCAACAGTCTGTGCCTATGGCTGACCTTGTGGTTTGGCTGTCAGGTTTTACAGTTTTACTCTTGTTTAAAAACTCCCAAAACACAAAATTCTTTAATTAATATTATTGTTTTTAGATCCAAGTTACTAAAGCAAAATTGTTTAAGTAATCCAAACCCCACTTTCCTGTGGGACTGATCCACACCCACCTCCCCCTGCAGCAGGCCCATCCCAGGACGTATTGCTCATGTCTCTGGTGTAGTTACTGAAGCTGACGTCCAGACATTTCTGAGAGAAGGTGTCCATCATGAGGTGGGCCACAGCAGCATAGCGGGCATACGGATCTCCCAGTGAGGTATCAGCCATCACGCCACACACCACCTTGATGGTTATGTTGCCACCCACCACACCCTTTGAATACACAGGAGACAAGAAAAAAAAACAAAAACTCTTTTTTTTGCAACAAAGATCTGTAATACTTTTCAAGATATGATTATTTAATGTGCAAATTCTATTGATATATTTGTTCACATTATAACAGCAAATGTTAATAAGACCAGGATAGACACAATCCTGACAAGCTGTCAAGAAAATCATCTTCTGAATGAGCTGTCTGAATCTTTTGAGATTTTTGCTGCTCATGTTCTCCACACACTGAACAAACAGCATTGCTGTGAAACACTATGCCTCATTACTAGGTTTTCATGGACATGCAGCTCTCAACAACCAATCTTCACCTCAAGATCTTCTTGTTCCATATTTTCCTAACTTTGCTTTCAGACTGCAGGTTTACTTGTGGTTCCTAAAATAGTATGGAAGGCAGAGACTTCAGTTATCAGGCTCCTCTTTTGTGGAACTAACTTCCAGTTTCTGTCTGTGAGGCTGACACCCTGCTTACTTTTAAGAACAGGCTTAACCTTTCCTTTTTCATAAATTCTATAGGTAGAGTTGGCTTGGGTTTCCTGAGCTATCCCTTAGTTCTGCTGCTAGGATTAGACTGTTGCAGGACAAACTAACTACATTTCCTCACTCTGCTGCTGTCTTTCATATCTCTACTTTCCGTGTTTGTATTTGTAATTATTTCTATCATTAACCTGTTTTCTTTGTCTTCACATAGAAACAACACCAGGACCAATTTGTAAGTGTTTGTCTGTATCAGTTTCTAGTCCACTCAAACCCCAGCCAGCTGAGGCAGATGGCTGCCCATCATGATTCTGGTTCTGCTGCAGGTTTCTTCCTATAATGTCCTGCAAAGGATGGGGAATTGCAACAATGTAAAAATTCAATGCAACTTTCTGGCTTTTTTCAATAAACAACTTTTTCAAATTGGCATTTCATAATGTACTATATGTGAATGTATTGTATTATAACTGAAACAAAACAACTATTTGATTTTGAATCTGGATCTGAATTGAACTTGTGATTTGGACTAGTTCTTTCTTTTGTACAGTGCAGTGAGATGACTTTTGCTGTGAACTGGCATTATATAAATAAGCTGAAATGAACTTAACTGACTCCTCCACAGAATCGCCACCTTAACATGGTGGAGGGGTTTGAGTACCTCCGTGACCCTGGGGCCTATGTTGTCTGAGGCATCAGCCCCTGGTAGGTTATCCCATGGCAACTGGCCTCAGGTGAGGGGTCAGACCAAGAGGGATTCAAAAACCTTAATGGAAAAAAATCTGTCTGGCAGAGCTCCGGGAGAGTTTTTTACGTGTCCTGGGGGAGGTCGGGGACATGGAATTCGAATGGGCCATGTTCAGGGCCTCTATTGCAGTTGTGGCTTCCAGGAGCTGTGGCCTGAAAGTCATTGGTGCCTGTCGCGATGGCAACCAAAGGACCCACTGGTTGACACTAGTGGTGATGGAGGCTGTCAAGTTGAAGGAGGAGAACCTTAGGGCTTGGTTGTCCCAGAGGACACCTAAAGCAGCCGACGGTTACAGTGTGGCCTAAAGGACTGTGATTTCTGTGGTTGCAGATGTAGAAAACTCAGCCAAGGGAGAAATTCAGAGTGGCTATGGAGAAGAACTTTCGGCTGGCCTCGAGGAGATTCTCGCAAACCATTTTACGTCTCAGAAAAGGAAAGTGGGTCTTGTCTCAGGCCGTGCTTGGTCTGCCGATCCAGACTTGGGAATTTAGCTGAGCAGTGGAAGGAGTACTTCAAGGATCTCCTTAACCCAGCCACCATGTCCACCTTTGAGAAGGCAGAGTCTGAGGACTCGGGGGAAGACAAGTCAATTACCATGGCAGAAGTCACAGAGATAGTCAAAAAGCTTCCAGGTAGCAGGGCACCAGGAGTGGACAAGATTTACTCTGAGACGCTGAAGGCTCTGGATGTTGTGGGGTTGTCATGGTTGAGATTTCGCTTTAATGTTGCATGAAGGAACAGGACAACACCTGTGGAGTTGCAGATTGGGGTAGTGGTTCCTATTTCTAAAAATGGGGACGAAGAGAGTGTTCCAACTATTGAGGGATCACACTTCCCAGCCTCCCTGGGAAAATTTACTCTAGGGTGTTGGAAGGGAGGCTCTGACCAATTGTTGAACCTTGGATCTAGGAGGAGCAGTGTGGTTTTCATTCCGGTTGTGTAACAGTGAACAAGATCCTCACCCTTGGGGGGTTGCTAAGGGGGTCATGGAAGTTTGACTCTCCAGTCTACCTATATTTTGTAGATCTGGAAAAGACTTATGATCAGAGAAGACTCATGAGGTATTCTGTTGGGGGTATCCAGCCCCTGTACAACCAAAGCAAGAGCTGTGTCTGCATTTTTGGCACACAGCTTGTGGTAAATTAAATCAATTGGATTTTTTTTTTTTGGTAAGGCACACACATCTTTATTGAAGGCTTCCGCTGACAATCAAAGCAAAAACCAAACAATGAGGTCAAAGAAACTGCCCTGGAACTCACAGAGAGGATTATTGCATAGCACAAATATGAGGAAGGCTACAAAATAAATTCACTGACGGTTCCCAAGAAAACATTGGTCTCCGTAATTTTCACATGAAATAGGTTTGGTACAACCAGGACTCCTAGAGCTGGTCTTCCAGCCACACTGAGCAATCAGGTAGAAGGGCCTTAGTTAGAGAGGTGAACAAGAACTTGATGGTGACTCTGACTGAGTTTTAGAATTCCTGAGTGAAAATGAGACTAAGCTCCAGAAGGACAACCAGAACTGAATAGCTCTACTGATCTGGGCTTTGTGGCAGAGTGGATGCTTCTCTTCAGAGCAAAGCACCTGAAAGCTGCTTGAAAAACTGTCTGTGAGGAACAAGATTACCTGGTATGATGAAATCATTCATCCATCCATCCATTTTCTTAACCCGCTTTTTCCATTCCTGGGTCGCGGGGAGCCGGTGCCTATCTCCAGTAGTCTATGCGAGGCAGGGGACACCCTGGACAGGTCGCAAGTCCATCACAGGGCCACATAGAGACAAACAAAACAAACAACCATTCACACTCCCACTCACACCTAGGGACAATTTTTTAAGAGTTACCAATTAACCTAACATGCATGTTTTTTTGGTCTGTGGGAGGAAACCAGAGTACCTGGAGTAAACCCACGTGTGCACAGGGCGAACATGCAAACTCCACCCAGAAAGGCCACAGGCCAGGATGTGATCCTGCAACCTTTTTGCTGGGAGATCTAACCACTACGCCGCTGTGCCACCCATGATGAAATCAATATTAAACTATTTGGCCTCTATTCTAAACATTATGTGTGGAGAAAACTAGGCACCACTCATCACCAGCCTAACACCATCCCCACAATGCAACATGGAGGTAACAGCATCATGCTGTCACCTGAGGGTGTTTTTCAGCAGCAGGGACTAAGAGATTGGTCAGCATTAAAAAACAACTGAATGAAGCAAAATACAAAAACATCCTCAGTCAATGGAAATCTGTTTCACAGTGCTCAGAACCAAAGGGTCACCTTTCAACATAAAAATGACCCAAAGCACACAGCAAAGACAACACAGGAGTGACTTAGAAAGAGCTCTGTAAATGTTCCAATCAGAGCCCTGACTTGAATCCTACCGAACATCTGGAGACCTGAAAATGGCTCCAACAACTGTTCCCATCCAACCAGACTGAGCTTCAGAGAATTTGTAAAGAATTTTGTAAAGAAAACCCAAAAAGACTCATGCCTGTAACTGCTATTAAAGGTGCTTCAACTCAACGTTAAGGTCTGAATGGTTATGTAAATGTTATTAGTTTTTTTCTTTTTATCACATGTACAAAACTGCACAACAATTTCTGTTTTCACTTTGTCATTATTGGGTTCTGAGTGCACATTGAAAAAAAATTCAATTTTAGGATTATGCTGCAACATAAAACTGCAAAGCGTCTAAGTTTAAAGAGAATTCCACTAGCCACTAATGCTGGGTTTTAATATTTATACTCCTTATCACATTTTTGATTACTAAAAGCAAAAAACACTTTTGTGTCTTTTACACAGACACACCTTTAATGCATCGAAGGTCAGTTAGATACATTGTTGTGCAAGCAAATGATATGACATATCAAAATGTTTGTTGTTGCAGTTCATGGGTAACTGTGGAGATTGGCTTTTTGTATTCAAACAATGCTCTTTGGAAAGGTTGTGTGTGTGTGGGTGTGTGTCCGCTGTCCAGCACAGTGGCTGTGTTCTTCCAGGTATACACTGAAGCAAAATGTGGGGGTTGGACATTTGGCATTGATTACAGAGCTGCAAACAAGCAAATCAAAAGCGTTAACTAAACAACTCATGACTACACCCATCTTCATTATCTGTGAAAAAAGAGGAACTTGTGGCAGTCATATTAACACCCTGTTGGATCTTATAAAGCATACCATTAATAACCCCCAACTGTGAAGACATCGCTCCAACTCTTTCGACTGAGTTACACCTCACTCCTAATCTTACACAAATTCCTCAGTGGACCTAAAACCTGGTCTCTCTGTACACAGCTCTTTGTGTCAGAGAATCAGCGGTAGGCTGTGCTCGTCAGCCAGTGCCATGGGCTCTGTGGGCCACCACTACTCTCAGTTCTTTGGCTTGAGGCGACAGGAAACCAGAGAGACCAAAGACTCTTTTGTTACATCAGCTTATTGGTAACCGGACTCACGTCTCGTCAAGGCAACAGGGGACAGAGAGGCAGTCGAATAAGAGAGGTAACAAGTTAAAAAAAAGGGTCTCTGTGAGGAAAAAGAGGGAGACAATCTTTACTTCAACATATTCTGTTAAGAATGACAAAGAAAGTTTGGATTTTAGCAGGCAAAACTTTGGGAACAGAAATAAACTAGAAAAACTGCATTTTTTGCAAAAATGCTGTATGAATACTGAGTGCTGAAAGACTGCTGAAATGTGCTGAAGAAGCTAGAGTTGTTAAATCTAAAAGAAGCAAAACACTAGCTGCAGTAAAAAGAGAAAAATGCCAATTAAAAGTAACAAAACACTGGCTAAAAGTAGTAGAATGCTAGCTAAAAATTTTAAGTAACAAAAGGCTAGCCTAAAACAAAAAATAAAAAGGGCTAGATAAAAGCAGCGGAATGGTAATCTAAAAGTAGCAAAAAGCTAGCTAAAACTTAAAGTAGCAAAAGGTTACATAAAAGCTAAAAGTATCAGAATGGTTATGGTGGCCGACAGGTGCAAACGTGCAGCAAACGGCGAAATGAGCTGCAAACACATGTATGATGCAAACTCCAAAACACGCAAACACAAAAAAACAAATGCAACAGAAAAACGCTGCAATCACAAACAAAAAGGAGCAAGGGGGGAAATGCTGCAAATAGTAAAAACAACAGCAAACTCACTCTACAAAACGGAAGTGCTCCAGACCACTAGGGGGAGTTGAACAAAGAACAAATCATATCGCACCAGACCCTCAGTAAAAAGAGGAATCGATGTAATGCGGAATTTTCCAAAAGAAAGTTGGAGGAAGAAAGAAAAGGTGTGTAATACTTAATTTCTTTTCAAATATGCAGTCTGTTACAATTATGGAATTATAACTATAATAATAATTATTATAATAGAACAGCAGCTGCCATTCTATACTATTGTAAAAGACTGCATCTGACTGAATCAGCATTCACACAAATATGTTACTGTAAATAGTTCAGCAAGTAGAGCTAAGATAAAACATTCTTTTCAACATTTCCAGCATGTTAGCTATATTGTTTTTGTCTCTTTGTGAAGGTAAGTGTTCATATTTAGTCCTAAATAGTCAGATCTACTTGAGAATCAAAGGTCACAGGCCTGAGTCACCTTGTTGTTATGGCTTTGTATTTCTTGTAGCAAAGAACAGGTAATGCAAAAGTCAGAACTCTAAATATTTAAAATTTTTAAATTTTGCCCAAATAACCACTGGGCTCTTCTAAGCAGCTGCCTGGTATCTTGAAATTAATTAGGCCATTTTCTCACTTTGTAAGTAAGAATTAAAGAATTAAGAATTAAAAGCCTAGCATTTTTGAAGGAATGCATATCACCCAGTTTCATGTCAGAGTTTTGAACTAAGATGGAGTTTCAGCTGTTTTGGTCAGACTTTGCAAATGAGTTCATGCAATATGGTGTTAGAACTTGGAGTATGTGTTGGAAATAACTTGTAGCTACTACCACAACAAACTTAAGCTCAATACCTGTAAAACTGACTGACTTATAGCCATTATTATGTTGACTAATGTTGATTAGCTGTGCCGGTCGTCTAGAATTGGGGGTGACTCCAAAAAGTTATCAGTTGTAGATGTACATCTAATGATTATATTCTGAGAGTTTCATCAAAATGTGTCCAGTGATTCATCAGATATTTTGATAACAAGACAATCAAACCCATGCACACAGACATGGTCAAAAAACATTATCGTCCTTTCATATTTGGGTGATAAAAATTGTGGTTCTACTAGTCACAGGCTTTGCTTCTTTTGCTCCTTTCTCCAAACTCTTTCATTTTTACTGCGCTGAACCATCCCAAGAAGTCAAAATAAATTAAAATAATATTTTTTGTGAAAAATGAAAAACTAATTTATATTAATCTGGGATCATTAATATCATTATTATTGTTGTTTTCTTACAGCCATAGGCTTCACTGGCATTTGAAGAGTGTTTTGGATCAAACAAACTACATTCGAGGAGGGTTTTTTTATATACAAGGATAAAACCTTGTTCCTAACTTCCAATATGATCCACAATATTGTTGTTCTTTTTGCAGTATCACAAGCCATCTCCAGTAAAAGTAGGTTACCTCATATAGAGATACAAACTAACCCCCGCAACTGGCCCCAGGAGCAACTCTGAGGTTCCTCTTATCAGGCAGTACATCTGCCACCCTCCCCCTTGTTAGACAATGCAACGTTTATTATTTCAGTTTCAGTGTAGTGCTTTAGCAATCTGTAACTCTACTACATCTTATAGGTACCATTTATTCAATCAAGCACACATGCCTGGTCAACTCTAATTTTTCTTCAGTGTTTGTGTTTCCTCTCTCATAAGTGAACGTGCAAGAATTTTGACACCTTTTTGCATTTCTTTCAATGAAAGTAAATGATTATGGACAGTTTTAACAGAACTGGGATCTGGTGAGTGCTGAAATAAAATTCATCTTGAACAAAAAACAAAAACACAAAATATTTATCTTTTCCTGTTTTAAAAAGAGTATTAGAGAGCAAATGCTTATTAATTTTCATTATTTAGCGTACAATACAACCATTATATCACAGTGTGCCACCCATTGATTGGCAAAATTGTATTCTAAATATTTAAACATCATGTATTTTCCACATATTTCTTTATAAGCGATTGAGGTGTCTGGAATATGTCAGTACAGAACTGTGATAAAACCTGAGTTCAAGTTGACGAATGGTGTTTTTGTAAAAT
>JAOXNZ010000091.1:31665301-31676140 GCA_028566095.1 Kryptolebias brasiliensis
CCTCTGCCCCCCACCCTGCCCCCTCGCCTGGTCTTTCACAGGTAATGTGCTCTTATCACTTCACTGTCTTTATGTGCTCAAGAGGTGTATAGTTCTCTATATGCTGTTATTGTTTTTCAAATGAAAAAAACTGCTGTAACACTTAATGTGCAAACATTTTTACAACTCTGGAATGTGGAATGGTTATAACTCTCAGAACTTTCTTGAAGACAGTTTTCATTTATAGAATGTCTCTTAGTCTTAACTACAGCCAAGTTTATTGATTGCTGCCATGTATGAATCCTAATTGCTTGAATATGTAAAAAATTTATTTAAATTGTTTTGTCCTTGGAAAAAAATAGTTTTATGACTTGGACAACTAAGATTATAGCTGTCCAAATTTTGATGTAGTAATTTAGATCTGGGTCCTGAATAATGACTTTTTAAATTTATTTATATATATAATATTGGAAAAAATCTTTATATGTTATTGAGTACACCATACTCCTCATCTCTTTTGCTTTACTATTTTACTTTACTTTTTTCTTAACTGATAGATGCGTTGTTGTTTGTTTGATGTGAATGGCTGTGTGAGACTGTTTGTATTTCTTGTGATGTCGACCAGAGAGCTGCAAATTGAATTGCCCATTTGAGATAAAGTTGTTTTGATTTGATTTATTGCTGCTAAAGCACCTAACCACCTGACTTAGTCTGTCAGTAGAAGGTAATTAGTAAATGGCTAAATACTCACAAGCTACAGTGGGGGAAAAAAACAAAATATTTTCTGTACCCTGTTTAAATCGGTGTAAAAGAATTCTGGTTTTGCTATAAAATGAACATAAAGATTAAGATAATCTTTGGCCAGTTGTTGACCACTTGACTACAGTACATCTTCACTATTTTTTTTCAGCTGTTACTAATTAATTTCTGTCTTATAGCCCTCATTTCCCCCTGGGCAGCCCCCTTCAGTTTTGTTTGCAACCACTGCACCTCCACAAATGAACCCCACACCACAGCCCCGACAGGTAGGCCAGACTCTTTCCAAGAAAATAATTTCTTCTCATGTACAAACAATCAAACTCTACATTAGATCTGCTTTATTGGGTCTGGATAAAAGGTGGATCAGTTAGTCAGCATCATTCCCTCCTGCAAATTTGTCCAAACTGGTAATCAGCGCTTGTAAAAGTAGATATCTTCTCATTACAATAATAGGGTGCAATATTTAAAATCTATTTCTACATTTCTTAAAATGTCTGCTTCTTTGTTTGCTTGCTTCTCATCAGTTCTGCACCACTTTTACTGTCAGTGTCAACACGATCTTCATCCTCACAGCTTAATGTACTTCATGTGCATGTTGACCTGAAATAAATCTCTTTGCACCTTGAATGGTCCATAGTTATTCTTGGAAAGTTAAGCAGTTCATTTCATTTGTTGTGTTGTATTAGAGCTTGACCAGCTCTTTTTTAATGTTAATTATTGATTGTGTAGTTCTTTATTAGTTCCTGGAACGTTTGCTGTAATTAAGTTAATTATCTTGATCATTGTTTAAAGCAGATCACATTTTAAATAAATTATGGGGCAAATATCTCTAAAATAGTTATTTTGGTGGTTAGTTTTGGGAAACCCTGATTAAAATTTGTGGTGAAAAAGCAGCTCATGTTTAAAAACATTGGAGAGTGATGCATGGGCCTTGAGCTTTTGACTTTAATCTTTGTCCTGTCTACTTCTCTTCCTCTAGTTTGCCCCAGGTCCCCGACCTATACACCAACAGGTACTAACAGCACAGCTAACTAACACATGCTGGTGAGGGTGGGTTCTGTAGCGTTTTATGCATGTAAGGAAGCACTTGGGGAGGCTAAAAGATTGATGATTATGCTCTACCAAAACAAACAGACTCAGACATTAGCCTCCTTGAGTCAGAGTTTACATCAAGTACATTTTTCAATTAAAGCAGTCTGAGTTGTCAGTTTTTCTCTCATAAAGAGACTTATCTGCTCAAATTCGAAATTTACAGGCTGTAAACTAAATATAGCAAGATTCCTCAGGAAAGTAGTTTGTCTTGACATCCAGCAGAGGGTGCTCTACCCCAAACTTAATGTTTTGCTTGCTAAATAAAGAAAAATAAGTGTAAAGCCATGTTTAGAGAACAAAACAAAGATATTTTGTACAAAGCAGCTTTTTTACTTAGCAAAACTCATCCTCTAGCTTCCTACCAAAACGACACAGCAGAAGAATTTTGTTCAACCGAGCCATCCATTACATCTTTGTCTGACTGCCTTTTGTTTATCACAGTCAGCTTCAGCAGCACGCCCACCAAAATATTTTAAAAGTACTTTGTTTGCAAGTTTAAAATCATAATATGCAGCTCATCAGTAGTGTTTTTTGGAGAGGATTTTCAAGAAATGTTGACGGAACTAGAAATCGTGACACAAGAGCTTAAGTCATTATCGCACATAGTAGGACTGAACAATGTTGAAGGAAAAACAAACATAAACATGATGCTAAGGAACAAGACAATATCAATAGTTAGTAGAAAGTAGAAGTGTTGTTTTTATAATGACAGTAATGTACAAATGTAGTTGTTGGGGGTCCCCATTCAAGTACACAGAATTTATAAAAAGTGTCGTCTCATATTCATTCAGAGTTAGATTTTGGAACAAGTGACAGCCCTAGTTACTAGTGATACTTACTGAATGTTATTCTAAATTATTTTAGTATTATTTTTGCTATTTTATTTTGTTCACAGTGGTCAAAGTCTAGATGGGTATTTAAATCTTGTCTAAATAATTTTAAAAAGCTTATTACTGATATGTAAGCATCAGGTTCAACAACCTTCACCAAAGTACTGAGTTATTTCATATGTAAAATGTCAACCACTGTGTCTTTGTTGATTAAAATGTTAAAGTAGTTCTTGGTAGTTGTTATCTTCTGGATAAAGTTTTTGAGTTGAGGCTGCTTCTTACTCTGGAGTTACAATCCAGTTGACTGAGTGTCACTGTTCTGCCTGTTCACTGCATGCTTCTTGTGAATTCACTGCTTGGCTCTGTATAGATGTTTCTGGGCACTTTGCTCTAACTGACTGTCGTGCTTTCTGTTTCTCAAATCTTCTCTCTCCACCTTCTTATTGTCTCTGTTTGGTATGTCCTTGTATGTGATCTGTTTTGTGCTGCTGAAGGGAAGCTTCAGGTCGTTACAGGTAACTCGCTTTTCTTTTTTTTTCCCTCATCTCCTTTACTATGTTTTTTTCTCTGTTACCGTGAGGGCAGCATGTGTGTTTGTGTGTGTCTAATACTTGGCAATGATTTGCATTGCCAAGTTGCATTGTGCTTTTGTCAGTGTTCTGGCTGTGGTAGTTAGCTCCCAGGCTGGCAGCAGAATGTCAATGAGCAAGCTCTGAATGTACGAGCATTAGCTGTTTTATCTCTCCTGACAGGCAGGGCCAATATGTTTCCATTTGGAATTTAGCCACAGGTTCATGAGCCTGTTCATGAGAACTATTACCCTAGCTAAACAAGTGAGATTTAAAATCATGCAAGCACAAGTTTTGTTTTGGTAACTACAAATTTACTGTTTCTGTTACTGTTTTCTCTTATTTTGACCCAAACTCCGTTGCCTTATTTTCCTGTCACTTCCTTTTCATTATCTTGAATTCCACCCTCTCCTGTCACTACCTTTCCCATCCTACAAATCCCTTTTCCATCTTTTTTGCCCCCTTGCCTTCATTCAGCCCTACTACACCAACAGGGCCAGCCTGCCTCCCAGCAGTGGGCCTCGAGGCATCCCACCCAGCAGTGCTCCTCGCGCTGTGACACCCACCCATGTTTACCAGGCGGGCCCTGGCTCCCAAATGATGATGATCCCTCAGCAGCAGTTGTCCTTTGCCAGCTCACCACAAGGACCTGCTTATTTCATACCAGGACAGGTGGGGAGATACAACCTGTGATGGTTTTAGCTACAGGGTTTTAATGACTGAATTTACCTGTAATACTGTTTATTTGTTGTGTTTATTTTTGACAGAACTTACTATGTTTCTAATTTATTTTCTTGTCTTTAACACTCCCTCTTTTTCTTTGCCTAGTACCGGTCACCAACCTATGTGGCCACACCTCAGCAATACCCTGTCCCACCAGGAACCCCAGGCTTCTACCCAAGCACCAGCCCTGCGGAATATGGTACTTATGGTAAGGGGCTCTAACTGGGGCCTCAATTGCACCACACAGAAAGACACACGAGAGGACAATTGCAGTGACATAAGAACATGAAACTGTAACATTAGCTTGTTGCAAAATTGACATTAATAAAAACATAAACATTTATTTATTTTTATTTTATTTTATTCATAAACATATTTAAAGCAAAACATTTATGGTATTAGCATATGTGTACCTAATATAAAACATTTTCTCATGCAGACCTTAGACGAAAGGTAGGCAGAAAGCAGGATGGAAGAATTGGAAGATTGTCAATAGTGATTACCAACAATCTGTATAATCAAAATTATTTTTATTATTTCACTTTTTGATTTGAATTTGTGTTTTAAGGTTAATTTACTAAAGTAGATTTGATACCATTCTAATCTCAAACCAATCTCAAAATCTTTTCATGTCATATGCATCTCACTAGCTTAGAAACTCAGGCTAATGTGATTAAGAAGGCAACGGTCAAGAAGTTGTGGAAGCAGAAATGAATCTTGTCATACCTGCTGAGACTTTTGATTTCATCATAAAATCACATAGCTTTTCTGTTTGAGTTTGTGTTGTTCAACAGAAGAAGCATCTGTTGTTAGTCTTAATCAAAGAGCAGTGGCACTGTCAATAACCACCTAGAGACATTTATTTTAAATGAGTTTTTCTCAGTCAACACACACCATATGATCATAATGTCATGCAGCTACTGGGTGTGTTGTTGTGGCAGCTGTTCATGTTTGTGCTTTCTGAAAAACAGCTGCTTTCTGACATAGTCAAAATGTGTTCAACAGAATTGGCATAAGCACAGCATACTTCCGAAACCTGTTTGGCATTAGGGATTAATTTTCTCCAAGCAGCAGTCTGTAGGTATGCTAACCCTAAATTCAGTTTGTTTTGAAGTGTGTTGTGGTTCCTACACTTTTTTTGTTTACTATTTCCTAATTTAAAATTTAACATCTCCTTGCCCAACCATCTGCATTGTACAGCAGCAGTATAGACATATTTTCTACTGTGTTATTTATTGCACCATCTAGAGGTGACTGTGTGTCCGTGCATCAGCAAAACTGATGATATCTTGGAAGAAACTTGCTGACCCCTCACTACCAGGCCTTTTAAACTGTGTAGTTTTTGTTTGACATAGTTCATCAGTAGTAAAAAACAATGTCTGAAAGCAGACTTGTAGAAATGCTATCCTTCCTGTGACACCTTTTCCTGCTTTTTTCACTTCATTGTATTTAAACCGTATTGCATACTATACATTTGTCTAATATTTTCCTATAAAGGACAGTTGGAGAGAAATACACAAATTACTTGTTAAAAGTTGTTAGTTAGAATGTCATTATTTAAAATACTCTAAGTGTAAATGGTTTACATTTACATCTGTCTCAATTAGAAAATATTGGTCATTGTGATTTTTTGTAAATAATTGGGGTATGCTACCTTTGCAGCTAGATTTGAAGCCAGATGGTGCAGCAAACTAATTCATTGCAAGTTGGTAATTTAAAAACTCTTGAACGTAATAAAAAATAAACGCTCGATGGGTATGTCTAACACAATTAGAAAACACTGAAAACAGCATTGCATAAATTCCTACAATGGTGCTTCAAAGTCTTGAATTCCCTGAAGGAAGTGGCACCACTGCAAAATACTGGAGAAATATAATCTTTTAAGTTTTGAAAATTTTATAACTTTTTCCTTTTTAAAATTGACTTTGAAATATATTAACAGTCTTGTCCCAGATCCAGTGAGCAGAATGATAATTAAAGCCAGCAGCACAGGAGTTGTAACTAGAGGTGCAGTTCATGGAGACTGCAAACCTGCCAAATACAAAACATTTGGTCTTTTGGTCAAGGTTCCTTCTCATTTAGAGGTCCTCATACCTAGAACAGTTTACCATCAGCAATAAAAATGTTAACAGATCTTAGAGTTTTTAATTCCCAGGTGAAACGATGGCTGAAACAAAAACAAATATGTAAACACTGATGCTCTGATATGCATTTTCATGTAGCTCTTGTTTGTAGTTACAGTAATTTAGCGCGCGTGTGTGTAATGGCAATTGTTAATTTTAATTTTGCTGTCTTTTAAAAAATGGTTCAATCAAGAACTGGGTTTGCAAATTAGCCTGTGGCTAGAAAATCTTTGTACAATTCAACGCTTGCATTGTTTTTATCATGTAACATTGTTTACTGTGCTGTCCTTGAATAAATAAACTTGAATGAATGAATGAATATAATCTAATTTAATGTCACTAAAAATTCTCTTTTTTTTACTGGCTTCTAATATATCCAAAACAAACAAAAATATGTTAATCTATGTCAGCGTCAAAGACTAAGGAGAACAGGGCTATGACTGAGTGAGTAGACATCTGTTCTCTTTACATGTCCAGCATTTATTAGCCTTTCATTAAGAATTCAGCATTCTACCATCCCAACAAAACCACCTCAGGTTACTCAAATAGGGTCCACGACAGCAACACTGGCAGTAATATTAAACAGACACAACAGTTGCACGTCCACTTACTGTGGAAAACTCTCAGAGAAAATTAAGAAGACTATAAGACAGATGTAGTAATATTAACATTACTAAACACATGACAAAAATTAATGTAAAATGTGTTTGCATATCTTCTCTTTCTCCCACCCTGGATGATTTCACTTGATAGGGATAGATCAAATCTGGGTGTAACCGATATAAAACATTGGGCTACTAAATCCATATCTGTAATTTTAGGGTGTAATACCTGGAGGGTCCACCAGTGTTCTCAGTGTTAACCAGTGTGGTTTGGTCATTTTTCCCTACATTCTGAGGCATGCTTTTTACATGTGCACTGACCGACCGAACTGTGACCCTTACGACTTGTCTATAAGCCAGAGAAGTGACCACTTAGTACTATCTGTGGAAATTCCAGTGAGCGACCGAGGTGACCGCTTGTTGGTTAGCTGTGGAAATCCTGATTGGTTTTATAGTGACTCTGGATTCTTTGATTGTGATGGCGAGCCGAGCCCATGTAGAGTGCGGACGGGTGTAAACGGTGTGGCCAGTCGAGACATCATTTCGCAGAAGAACCTTCACAAATATGGAAAATCCATTTTGGGTTGCAGATAAAATCCCATACACAACACTACCTGGGTAGCAACGTTGCTAAAGAACTGAATTCAATTTTATTTTAGTTTTTCTAAAAGGGGGGAAAGAGGTCTATTTATTTTGGTTATTATATTTTATTTTCAATATTTGTAAACAAAGTCTGTATCTAATTGCTTTTTTTTTGGGAAGCAATAAAATAATCAGTTCAGCATTCAGTTAGTGTGACATATCATTACTCTTGGTAGAACCTAGTAGATGTCTAGCGCCTGTCCCATACTGGTCCACTTTAAGTGCACTACATGTGCATCTGCTGCTCAGAGAGTAGTTCTGATCGGATATCTTAGCAACTCATCCCACCTTTCTACACAACAAAATTAGATCTGATTGGATCTTGTCCCTGTTAGACATTTGTTTTTTTAAATTTGTCATTGAAAGTGTCAGTACCCTTTGTCATAGTTTTACTCCTTGTGTATTCGTTTTTATTGAGCTATAATCTCATTTTTGTCTGGGGAAAAAACAGGGTAGTTGACAAAAATTTAAGAAAATATTTTGTCAACATATCACTACTGTGTGAATGTTAATAGGGATTATGGCTTGTTTACAAACATGTATACAGTGAGTGTTCTTTCAGCACCTGTTGTATTTAGCTTTTAACTATTCCAAAGTATCATTTGCCATCCATTTTATTTTTGTATAAGTTCTTATCTAGCACTCAGATAACTCACATACGCTGTGCTGACGTAGTTTGGGGACTATTTTTAAGACTCCAGCTTACCAAGAGTCATTTGATGAGCAAGTACCACTCACTCACCCTTTATAGTGGCCTATGATGTGTTCACTGTTGCAGATCAGATGATTTGTTTGTGTCAGAGTGGTAGGGGGGTCTTTAAACAAATCAGAGCTCCTTGAATGGCACAACCTAACAGTTGGGTTTGCCTACCAGTGGAGTCGAGAGAGGGAAAGGAGGGAAGGAGGTCACAGGGAGAAACAAAAAAAGAGACTCACTGTAAGAGGGCGGGCTGAACATTGAAAGAAGTCTTTCTGAGAGGGAACCTGTAGATTGGACAGAAACAAGTTGGGAGATGGTTTAGGAAGAGAGGGTTTGAGGAGAACTCCTCCTCCTGTACACTGTTTTGCATTCAACAGGAGCTTTACATGGGGAACCGTGGTTCACAAGAGCAGCAGGACACTGAGGGTAGGTGTCATCTAGACAGCTTGTCTCTTTTAAGCTCTCCTGTTAATGAAGGCTTCAGTGTTGTCATAGTCATAGCACAAGTCTCCTTTTCTTTTCTTTTTTTACGATATTGGGACACAGTCCAAGGAATGTGTCATTCTACTTTTTGGCTGTCTGGTTTTGGTAATGCTTCCTTTCTCCCTATCTCTTTCTTGCCTCCCTTTCCCTCTTGCGCACACTCGTCACTGAGCTTGTGTGGGTTTTTGACTATATTTAGGCTGCTCTGCTCCTGGTCAACAATGCAGACTCAGTAATGTTGGTTAGACTGAAATGCATGCAGAGAGACAGAGCTGCAGCTAACTGCTGCCAGGCTTGAAAGAAGGCCTATTTTAATTTGAAGATGTTTACCCTTCTTTGTTTTCTCTTTGTTCTGAACTGTCACTAACCAGTTACAAAAACAGGTAATGTGACTGAATGTCTGCAGTGGTTGTTCACATTTTTTTGATCAAGCTAGCTAAATGTTTGTCTTGTAGAAATTTTCTTTTTGGATGAAAGAAGGGTTCGTCACTTGGGCAGCAGCTTACTTAATACATTTGTGAATGTGATCAATAATAATTGACATAGGAGATAAGGGTCAGCAATGCAGGTCTATGCAGTGACAGACTGCTGTGTCATTGTCTGTGGGCCTACTCGGGACTCCATCCGGCTAATATGTCAGCTTGGTTAACCAAAAAAAAATGGAGGTTCTGTAATACCTACATTTAAATTAAACTGAATTAAGTTTACACAGATTATAAACTCAGATTAAGCTCACTGATGAGGAATTTAAATATAAATTAGCTACATACGGTCAAAAAGATTTTAGGTCCTAAAAGTTCAATAACTTTATCTAGATGTAATATTCCAGCTGTTTAACAGCAAATTCTTACAAATTTAAGACTACATTTTCATGTGAAGGTTTTCTTGCTGCCTCAAAAACATAAAGAACATTAGTAATTTAGACAGTGGTGGTATTGTGTTACCACAGGATACGTGAATGTGTGTACACATCCTATGTGGCCATTGTTTGTGCCAAGTGACAACTATAGGATTAAGTCAGTATGGTGTTGGTTTACATTCTTCTGTCTGTTTTATCCACAGCAGGGGCCTACTACCCCACACAGCCTCAGTTCACCCCGCCGGTGCAGGCAGCTCCCGTCATTATGAACCCAACACCTCAACAACAGCAAGCACCACCTCAGGCTTCCCAGCTTATTCACACCAAACGGGAACGCAAACAGGTACAGTCAGCAGTCTGCAGCACAAAACATTCACCAGTTTAAGTTGGCCACTTGTAGTTTTAGTGATCATATTCTGATAACTTCCTCCAACATCAGACTAATTAGAATTTCAGGTCATTTTATCAGGAGAATTACCTATAAATAAAGAAAATGCATATGGCATTTTTGTTTACTTCCTTAAACATAACTGACTTAAAAGAACAGCCAAACTAAGATGAAACATTTTCTTATCAACTCAGTTTGAACAATATTTTTTTATGAGTGTAGCTCTGGCACTTCACCTTAAACTACTCTTTTATGGGGAGTCAATTTGAACACATATTTTCTACTATGGCTTTGGAAATTTCTCATAACACCTAGTGTGTGATAAGCATAGGTGGAAAGTAGAGAACTACATGTACTTGCGTTACTGTAATTGAGTATGAATTTTGTGTAATTTGTGATTTAAAAAAAAAATTATTTAAATTTATAGTCCTGCTTTTATTGCAAGTATTGTACTTAGTTACATTTGAAATCCCAACCGTTACTGGGTAAAAAATGTGAATATAAACATGTAAATTAAAATCATGAGCAGAAAAAAAAGCACACCAAAACACCTGCAGTGACTGGGTCTGTTCATTACCAGTCATCCGGTGTATGACCTGGCTAGAAGTCATGACAAGCTGTGAAGGAGAAGTTTCCCTGTTAAATAAACCCATAGAAAGTGTGCACAAACTCCACCCACTCAGCACGCCGCTTCGTCTGCCGGAGTGGAGCGAAACTCAGCAGACATGCATGTGTCGGCACGCCATATTTACAGTTAACTGGTGGTCAGTTAAACCTTCAGCACGTCTTCTGTTCAAATCAGACTAAATACAATGAAATAAACTAAAACTCCTGGCCGTGTTTAAGAGACACTCTGGCTTCAATTAAAGGAAGGAAGCTACTTCATTCAGCTTTTAGCTGTGTTAGCTCAGAGACTCAGACCCCTATATATGTGGAAAGTAGAGAATTACATTTACTTGCGTTACTGTAACTGAGGATGAATTTTGTGTAATTTATATATACTGCTCAAAAACATAAAGGGAACACCTAAACAAAACAATGTAACTCCAAATCAGTCACACCTTTGTGGAATCAATGTCACCAGTTAGGT
>JAOXNZ010000091.1:31688088-31699384 GCA_028566095.1 Kryptolebias brasiliensis
CTGCACAAAAAATGCATTCAAAGAATTTCATGATTGCACTATTTCAAATTATTCTAATTCGTTGACCAGCACCTGTATGTTGAAGAAAATGTCCCGTTTATCTCCCCTCTGTCTCTAATTTTCTGTGTTAATGTTCATGTCCAGTCTGTCTACACCAAGATGCTGACTGATCATTTATCTTCTAATTTTAGTCTCACAAATGGATGTATACACAGAAAATCTTCACTGTTGGACAAAGCAGGTTTTGCTGCAACTTTTCCTGCATTAAATAAGGTCAGGTGAGGTGTAACCTTTGTAGTGGTCATATCACTGAGCTAAAACCAGCACCTGGTGTCCACGGGGCAGAATATTTTATGCCCCAATGAGACACTTTTGGAGCTGCCCCGCAGTCCGGATCACCGTTGACGGGTGACATGTTAAATCTACCGGCGAATGTGACCTGTACCACCCTACAACTGCAAATAAGTAAAAAAACGGAGAATGGATCACGAAAAAATATTTTTATTTTCATTTAAAATTGTCAAAATAGTTGAAAAACACACAGAACAAACAATACACAGCAAACTAAGTAATTTACATTATTTATTAGGAGGAACTACTTTGTTGGGCAAATTATTGTTTTAGGTGGGGCTTCGGCCCACCTGCCCTTATGGACTGGTCGCACCTGTGTCACACTATTATGTGTAAGTTTTAATAGCCGCCAGACTGTATGATTTCTTGCAGACATGCAAATGTGACAAACATCCAACAGAAACATCAGTTCAACAAAAATTAATGGAAATCAAACGCTGGTGGGGGAGGAAGAAGAGGATAAGGAAAAACGGATAGCTGTGAATGCCCTCATGGCTGGAAAAAAACGACATTTGCTCCTGTAGCAGTCACACTACACAACTCTTCCATAAAACTTCTGACACGGATTCATATTTGTTGTAGCTTGTCTTTGGTCAGAAGAGTGTTCAATCGGATGTCAATCAGCCTGTTGCATTTAATGACCGCAAACTGCCATTTCAAGCTCATTACCAAAAATTTTCTTACGATTCTGTCACAAGAAAAATCTTTATTTACAGCAGCTGAAAATCTCACAGTGTAAACTTGGCTTTAGGTCTTAAATGCAAAATATTATCAAGTTTTCTTTTTCAAATTCTGCAAGCAGACACATTTTTCCCAGATTTTTCATTTTTCTATTTAGTTTATTAAACTTGACCTGCATGCCTTTGTATGAATGTAAAGTCATGCAAATTGTAATTTAATAGAAGAAAACTAAACCTAGCTTATACAAATAAACTTGACTACGCAAGTGTAGTATTTATAAAGACACAGTTATTCATACTAACAAGATGGGCGGGAAAAAATACTTCAGGTGATTGGTAGTTTGCTTTGTAAGATTTATTCTGATTTGGATCCAAATTTTCTCTATTCCAAGATCCTAAACTGAACTTTCTGATTAAGGAGCAGGTAGCTGTGCGGCCGGAGCCTGAGGCGGCCCCAACACGAGAGCCAAAGCCCCCTGCTGCTTCCCTTCCTGCTCCAGAGGAGGCAGACTTAACTTGGGAGGATAAGGAGGACAAGCTGGATGCTGAGAACATTCAACCTGATCCTCAGAAGCCGAACTCCACAGACAAAAAGTACCAGTACAAAGAAGGTAAGTCTCTGAACTTTGATTTCTGTTAGTGATCCACAAAGACAGTTGTACTGCATTACTGTGTAAGGATCATAATTGTTGTAGTTTTTTGGCTTGAGAAAATGTTTTTTTTTTTTTGTAATTAAATGGCTGTGATGGAAAGACATCATGGTCATTTGCCATTTCATACTTCTTCTTCAGAACAATGGAAGCCAATCAACACAGAAGAGAAGAAGAAATATGACCGAGAGTTTCTTCTTGGATTTCAATTCATCTCAGCCAGCATGAACAAGCCTGAAGGTTTACCAGCCATCAGTGATGTTGTCCTGGATAAGGTAGAAACATAAAGAAAAAAAATGTCTATTATGGTAAAACACTTGTTCATTCTAAACTGATGTTTAATCTGTGTTTATACATTAAATAAATACATGGCTCTTGGAAAGTAAATTTTATAAGGTATACTAAATTGCTAAAAGTAAAGTATCCAAATCCTTGAATTCAGGTGTTCCAATCACCTTCATGTCAACAGGTGTGTAAAATCAAGCACCTAGGCATGCAGACTGCTTCTACAAACATTTGTTAAAGAAAGGCTCAGTGAATTCCAGCGTGGTACTGTGATAGGATGCCACCTGTGCAATAAGTCCAGTCGTGAAATTTCCTCACTACTAAATATTCTACAGTCAATTGTTTTAATGGTATTATGACAAAGTGGAAAAAATTGGGAACAATAGCAACTCGGCTACGAAGTGGTAGGCCATGTAAAACCACAGAGCTGGCTCAGAGGATGCTGAGGCACATAGTGCACAGAGATCACCAACGTTCTGCAGAGTTGGTAGCTACAGACCTCCAAACTTCATGTGGCCTTCAGATTAGCTCAAGAACAGCGTAGAGAGGCTCATGGAATGGGTTTCCATGGCTGAGCAGCTGCATCCATGCCTTACAACACAAAATTCAGTGCAAAGTGTCCAATTCAGTGGTGTAAAGCACGCTGCCACTGGGTTTGGTGGTTGCCAGGAGAATGATATTTGTCTGACTGCACTGTGCCAAGTGTAAAGTTTGGTGGAGGTGGGATTATGGTGTGGGTTTGTTTTTCAAGAGTTGGGCTTGGCCACTTAGACCCAGTGAAAGGAACTCTTACTGCTTCAGCATACCAAGACATTTTGGACAAGTTTGTGCTCCCAACTTTGTGGGAACAGTTTCAGGATGCCCCCTTCCTGTTCTGACATGACCGTGCACCAGTGCACAAAGCAAGGTCCATAAAGACACGGATGAGCGAGTTTGGTGTGGAAGTCCTGACCTCAACCTGACAGAACACCTTTGGGATAAATTAGAGTGAAAACTGTGAGCCAGGCCTCATCATATTAAACCCTATGGATTAGAAATGGGATGTCACTCAAGTTCATATGCAAGTGAAGGGAGATGAGCGAATACCTTTGGCAATAAGGTGTACCTTAAACCCACTTCAGCACAACAGAAGCAGTGATAAATGTAATATTCAAAAATTGATGTTAGCCAACCATTCATGGTTTCTCTGTCTAGGCAAACAAGACTCCTCTTCATCAGCTCGACCCCAGTCGCCTCCCAGGGATGAACTGTGGTCCGGACTTCACCCCCTCCTTTGCCAACCTTGGCAGGCCCGGCATCGGAGGAGGAAGCAGAGGACCAGTGAGTTAACATCCTCTCAATGTGACTCAGCACTGCTCATATAAAGATAACAGTTTATCCATGAAAACTGTGTCGCTGTCTGTCCCATTCTTCGTTTGCAGCCTCCTGGGATGGGCATCGGGGTCAGTGGTCCTCGACGCTCTCAGCAGGTTCAGAGAAAAGAGCCAAGAAAGATAATCACCAGCATGTCGCTCAACGATGATGTGCAGCTCAACAAGGCAGAAAAGGCTTGGAAACCTTCATTGAAGAAGCCGACTCGAGGCCGGGTGGCGGAGGATGTTGAGGAGAGTGAGCCTGAACAGATTAAAACCCAGGAGCTGTTCAAACGGGTTCGAAGTATCCTCAACAAACTTACCCCTCAGAAGTTTCAGCAGCTCATGAAGCAGGTGCAGGAACTGACTGTTGACACTGAAGAGAGGCTTAAAGGAGTCATTGACCTCACCTTCGAAAAAGCCATCTCTGAACCAGACTTTTCAGTGGCCTATGCCAACATGTGCCGCTGTCTTTCAGGGGTAAGTGGTGCCACAGTCAGGAACGGAATTATGTGTTAAGCTTAACCTCACGTTGTGATTTAGATTTTGTGTGCAATGTGTAATACAAGGTCATTTTGTTAAAAAAAAAAAAAAATCAGCCTGCATTTATATATAACTATTTTTATTGTTGTTTAGGCAGGAAAATGCTTGATTTAAAATTTCCCTTATAGGTGTCCACATAAAAACAACAACAAACAGAAATACCCAAACAGGAAAATATAAAAATAATTTTATCATCATTTATCATCACCATTGCAGTGCAATCTGTTATTCAACTAAAATATTTGCAACCAAATGGTCCTCCATCTAAATAAATCAGTTCTTGAATTTGTTTAATGAAACCAACTCCTGCATATTAAATTCCAGCTATAAGGAGATGGCTGAAGAAAGTCTGTCTTAAAAGTGATGATTTTGTGGATAAAAATATACAAGTGTTTTAGTCTGAAAAACACTAAACAGGTAATCCAACCTGGGCATAATTAATGAAGTTCCAAGTTTTAATGTCTTTAAAAGAACCTTTGAGCTCTGTGATAGAAATTGGCAGTTTTCCTGTAACGTTAGGTTGTTTCTCTGCCATTAGCACAGCTGCAGCACACCGGCAATCTTGAGCTTGAACGACGGTATGCGCTGTGCGGGGGGAAGGGTGTGAGCAGCGAGTACATGAGCTTGATTGACACTACTAAGACACTCCTCCATTTCTGAAAATTTGGAGGTATACCACTGGGAGGAGCCAGAGGAGCTTTTTTTTCACAGATTAATGGTCTCTTATTCTACTGTCAGGACTTAGTGACAGTTACTGCACTAGTAGTTACCTACTGCAGCTTTAAGATGCACCCATGTAAGTAACACCTTTTTATTTTGTCATATTCATAGAAATGCTTGCAACAAATCTCAAAGGAATGGCAAGATCCTAAAGAAATAATATATTTAAAGCAAAGGGTTTTTTGGGGTTTTTTTGCAAGTGAATAAGGATTAAAGGTAACATACTTCAGTTAGAATGTCTAAGAATTAGTCATAGCTTATACAATTGAAAAGTTTTACAAATGTATTGTTTCATTTTGCTTGAATTCACAAAAGTTCTATAATTATACAAGACACATTAGACAGTAATCAAAGCCTTCAGTAGCTGTTAAGCCAGGTTGGGTGTAAATGCAGATCAACAATCACATGAACAGCAACACAGAAAGGAAGATTTTCTCAGTTGGTTTGCAAATAAAGTGAACATTTTTCCATTCTTCAGCAAATAAATCTCACTAATTACTATTTGTAGTTAATTTCAGCAAGAACAAAACAGAAGCAGCAGCTGTAAAAAGAAAAAAATGCTGCTGACTTTTCTTTTTTAACAGCCTGCAGCTCATCAGTGGTAGAAAGACTATAATGATTGATGTGATCAGTTTGCTACTCGTCATATAAGGCTGAGTAATAATCAGCTCTGGTGCATAAACTCTCATCATGCTGCTTTGCCACAGTATAGCCATAATGCTTATTTAATAACAGCACTGTAGCTGAATGAATGGTCTGTGACAAATTGCTGAAAGAAGACAACAGTTAGAAGTCAGGCTATTGAAACAAGACCAAACTAAAAGGAATCTGTAAAATATTCTTCATAGTTTGAGAGTCATGCCCAACTTATACTTTGAGCACTAACTAATTGCACAAAATCTGTTTTTAAATCTTTGCCCTTAACTATTACAGTCAATTCTGTTGGCAAAATATCCCATGAACCACTCAATGAATTTTATTGAAACTCTCAGAAAGTAACCATTGGAACTTCTGGAGTCAACCCAATTCAGGATGGCCACCAAAACTAATTGATTTTTGCAAAATGACAATGACTTAGCCAATTTTACAAATATTGAGCTAATGCTTTATATATAGTAACTGAGAATTATTCACCACATGTACTTCGAGCACTAAAACATTGTAGATGATCTCCGGGTAACATTGCGCAAAACACTTTTCAAGGTTTGATCAAAACTGCCATAACTCATCATCTTTTCTCAACACAAGATGATCCTAATTTAAATCTGTGACAAGAAAGGTGGCAGGTGATACACATTCCTTCAGGAAATGCTATGTCTGTAATTAAATTAACTGAAAACTTACTTCTTTGTACTTTGTAGTTATTTAAAAAGAAATTACTGTTTCTGAGCCACTAATCCAAGGGATGGGTTTGAGAAAATAAGGGGCCTCAAAAGCCATGTCGACCAGAGTGATGTCTTCCTGTTTTATTTCCTAAAATGGATTCTCTCTGCTCTTTTCAGCTTAAAGTCATAACCACAGACAAACCGGGCTTCACTGTGAATTTCCGCAAGCTGCTGCTAAACCGGTGTCAGAAGGAATTTGAGAAGGATAAGGATGATGACGAGATCTTTGAGAAGAAGCAGAAAGAGCTGGAAGCTGCTTCGGGGGTATAGTAGTGCTTCATCAAATACAAGTTAGGCTACAACTTTTGCACAAGAAATGAAGATAAACCAATAAACTGGGGTTAAAGCTCTGTTGGTGTTTTGCTTTTATGCTAAGAGATTATATCTTTTTGTTAAATATCTGAAAAGTTTGTGATATAATTTCCCATCCTCTTACAATATATATTTTAAATTATAACTTTATGTGTTACCTTTTGCCTGGCAGGAAGAGGAGAAACAGCGACTTATTGAGGAGCTAGAAGAGGCCAAAGACAAAGCCAGGAGGCGCTCACTGGGTAACATCAAGTTTATTGGTGAGCTGTTCAAGCTCAAAATGCTCACAGAGGTCATCATGCATGACTGCATCGTAAAGCTGCTCAAAAACCATGACGAGGAGTCCCTGGAGTGCCTGTGCAGACTGTTGTCCACCATCGGCAAGGACCTAGACTTTGAGAAGGCCAAGGTACAGAACAGTCATATCCCCTGATAGAGCAGAAGTTTAGTTTACAAACTCCCTCATCCAGTGTACTTGCTCTAGTAAACATTTATGACTATCTGATAAAAAAAATACTCTTGCTAAACAGTTGTGCTTGTCTTCAGCCTCGGATGGATCAGTACTTCAACCAGATGGAGAAGATAATAAAAGAGAGGAAGACCACCTCCAGGATCAGATTCATGCTGCAAGATGTGCTGGACCTTCGACGGGTAAATCATAAAACAGTGACATGTTCCGTATACATTAAGTAGCAGAACTGACTGGAAACACATGCTCACCAATTATTTCTGTAGGAGTGGCAGAAACTTGTGCAAAGTTTATGGTTGGTGTTCTAAGCTTCACAAACAGCAGCTTTTGCCAAAACTGACCTCATGCACCTGTTGTGCATGGTTTTATGTTGTTTTGGCCCGTGTGCACATTGTTGCGTGCTACTTGAGTGGCATGGTTAAAACAGAAAGAGGAGCAGAACAGAATCTGTAATAAGGTCCAGTTGTATGACTGAACAAAACTCAAGATATAGTAACTGCAAATGTAACTGGTCTTTTAGCCTTGGCCTGTGATTGTCTCAGTAATGGGCTAAGAGATAAACATCAGCTCTTTAATGCAAGGTATCTCCCAAACACAGAGTTGCTCTGTGGCATAAGCTGAGACAATTTATTCAAAATAAATTAAGTTCTCTTTCTTTAGCATGTTTTATGAGTTGAATTGCTAGAGATTTCACTAATCCATTAAAGAGTTGTATTATCATAATGAAAGTTGACCCTGTTTTATTTATCTGTAAAGACACTTCCAGTAGTGATTAAGCTTATATTTTTAAAAAGTTGCTGCATTTCTAACTTAAGAACTTTTGATATTTTAACTCTTGATTTTTTTTGTATTTTACCAAGACAGTATGTCAACAAATAGTTATCTGACATTGCTTTAAATTTTATTAAACACTGTGGACTAAAACATTTTGGACCCTGTACTTACTGTTTTACTTCTCTTTCAACTACCCGCTTCCAGAATAACTGGGTACCCCGGCGAGGAGACCAGGGGCCCAAGACCATTGACCAAATCCACAAAGATGCAGAGCTGGAGGAACACAGGGAGCAAATGAAGGTGCAGCAAGCCCTCATCTCTAAGAAGGAATCTAGTGGTGGTCCAGGAGGTAGAATGGGTGGAGGTCCTGGAGGTCGGGGCGGCCCTCACACCCCAGGTCGCGGAGCTCCTCCCCAGGATGAGGGCTGGAATACAGTACCCATCTCCAAAAACCGACCCATTGACACCTCTCGCCTTAGTAAAATCACTAAGGTAAGAAAGGGAAAGGATTGTTTATGATCATTGTCGATATGCAGTAGAATTTACACAAGACTGTCTTCTTCAGTCAGTTTTTAAAGGTAGTCTGTGCTTTTTCAGACTCCTGTTCTTGACTTCAATAATCAGTTGCTCGCCCCAGGAGGTAAAGGCACATGGGGGAGCTGGGGTAAGGGCAGCAGTGGTGGCAGCAGCAGTGCGAAACCTACAGATTCTAGTACGTTTTCATGGTTGATGTGCTTTTAGATAAAAATTAACATTCTAGTGTAGCACATTTAAACTAAAACTCACTTTATTATGATGCTCATTTCATATTCAGACTCAGAGTCAGGAGGCCGTCCAGCCACCAGCACTCTGAACAGGTTCTCCGCCTTACAGCAGCCTTCATCATTGTCTGGCTCGTCACTAGACTCGGACAGAAGAGTTCCTCAGAGGTGAGCACTAATTCCCACTATCCACTTCAACAAACAGAGTGAGACTGTGCAGAGTTTGCAGCTGGATGGTCTTGTTCATTGGTTAGAGCAGTCGCCCTCCAATGAGAGTAGTAAGTAAGTAAGTACATTTTATTTATATAGCACCTTTCACAGGTAAGAAACCACAAAGTGATTTACAAAATATAAAACACAGAAGATAAAACAAAAGAAGAGATAAAACAACAATCAATGTAGCATGAAACAAAATAAGACTAATTAAAAGCCAATCTGAACAAATGTGTCTTCAGCTGCTTTTTAAAAGTATCAAGAGAATGAAGGCAGTGCAAAGTTAGAGGCAACCCATTCCACAGTTTGGGGGCCACAGCCCTAAAAGCTTTATCCCTTCTGGTTTTAAAATTAGTCAGAGGGACCATTAACAGCCTTTGACTGGAAGATCTGAGGCTGCGAGAAGAGGAGTAGGGCACCAGAAAGTCAGAGATCTAGACTGGAGCTTGACCACACAGGGCTCTAAAAGTAAGAACTAAAATTTTTAAATGAATTCTAAAATGTACCGGTAGCCAACGTTAAGAGAATAAAACGGGAGTTATGTGCTGTCTTTTCCGTGTGTTGGTTAAAAACCTTGCAGCAGCATTCGGAACGGTCTGCAGACGGTCAAGGTCCTTCTTAGTCAAACACATGAAAAGACTGTTACAATAATCCAAACGGGATGAAATAAAAGCATGGATAATCATCTCTAATTCGGCTTTTGACACAAGAGACTTTAGCCTAGAAATATTTCTTAGTTGAAAAAAGCAGTTTCTGATTAATACACAAGAATGGCACTGCGTTGACATGGCACAATCAAAAATAATGCCAAGGTTTCTACGACTTTGTTAAACAGAAAAAGCTAATACACCAAGGTGTTGCTTAATTTCAGTTATTTGATTATCAGGAGCAATAATTAAGGTTTCAGTTTTACCACAATTAACCTGCAGAAAGTTGTCATTGAGCCACTGTTTGATGTTGCTTATAGAGTTTAACAGGGAGGACAACTTGCGATATTCAGAAGGTCATTGCCATTGCCAAGCCTGATAGACCAACTACATATTGTAGCCTGTTAATCAAAATACTGTATTCAACAGTGTCAAAGGCAGACGTTAGATCTAGGATTCTCCAGAGTCAGCTGACATCAAAATATCACTAGAAACTTTAAGTAAAGCAGTTTCTGTGGAGTGGAACTTTCAAAATCCGGACTGAAATTTGTCAAAGATCTCATGTTTTTCCATGTGAGAGATTAGCTACTCTGCCCCTACTTTTTCAAGAAGCTTTGACAAAAACAGGATCTTGGAGATTGGCCTGTAATTTTCAAACTGTAAAGGGTCAAGGTTTGCCTTTTTTAATAATGGCTCAACAACGGCATGCTTGAAAGAGCTTGGAAACACACCTGTTGAAAGAGAGGTATTGCAAATATCTACAAAACAATTGCCAATGACAGAAAAAACCTTTTTTAACAACATCACCGAAAGAATGTCATTTGGACCGGTAGATATTTTCATTTTATCAAACAAAGATGAAATGTCACATAAAGTCACTTAATCAAATACAGTCATGGAATGAGAGAAAGAAGAGGCAGAAATGGAATTATGGCACATTGATGGACAAATGCTACCTCTAATGTTATTGACTTTCATTACAAAAAGGTTGAGAAAGTCATTACTGTCAGCTTTAGAGGACACTGGTACTTCAGGATTGACAGGAGGGAATTTATAGTTTGAAACAACAAGATTTTAGAATTTTTCTTACTTAAGGAAATTAGGTTTGAAAAGTCTAACAGCTTGTATTTGTTAATTTAAAGAGATCCAAAGTTCCTTGAAGTGGAACCTGTGAACCTCCAGTTTAGTGGATTTCCACAGGCGTTCCACCCTACGACAAATTCTTTTGGATTGCCGAATTGATTAATTTATCCATGGAAAGACCTTTTTAAGCCCCTCCCTGGCTGCCACCTTACCGTGGTGGAGGGGTTTGAGTGTCCCAATGATCCTAGGAGCTATGCTGTCAGGGGCTTCATGCCCCTAGTAGGGTCACCCAAGGCAGACAGGTCCTTGGGGAGGGGCCAGACAAAGTGCAGCCAAACACCCCTTATGATGATTCAAATAAATGGACACAGCGTTCCCTCGCCCGGACGCGGGTCACCGGGGCCCCACTCTGGAGCCAGGCCTGGAGGTAAGGCACGTTGGCGCCTGGTGGCCGGGCTTTCGCCTGTGGAGCCCGGGCCGGGCACAGCCCGAAGAGGTGACATGGGTCCCCCTTCAAATGGGCTCACCACCTATGGGAGGAGCCAAAGGGGTCGGGTGCAGTGCCAGTTGGGTGGTGGCCGAAGGCAGGGAACTCGGCGGTCTGATCCTCGGCTACAGAAGCTGGCTCTGGGGATGTGGAATGTCACCTCTCTGGTGGGGAAGGAGCCTGAGCTAGTGTGTGAGGTTGAGAGGTTCCGGCTAGAAATAGTCGGGCTCACATCAACGCACAACTGCCCCCCATCTTGATGCCTATATTTTGGGGTTCACCCCGGTGAACGAGAGGGTAGCCTCCGGGAGAACTTCAAACATGTTCCGGGGGAGGTGGGGGACATTGAGTCTGAGTGGGCCATGTTCCGCGCCTCTATTGTCGAGGTGGCTTATTGGAGCTGTAGCCGCAAGGTAGGTAGTGCCTGTCGCGGCGGCAACCCTCGAACCCGCTGGTGGACACCGGCGGTGAGGGATGCTGTCAGGCTGAAGAAGGAGTCCTATTGGGCCTTTTTGGCCTGTGGGACCCCAGAAGCAGCTGACGGGTACCGGCAGTCCAAGCGGCATGCGGCTCGGGTGGTGGCT
>JAOXNZ010000091.1:31802018-31812957 GCA_028566095.1 Kryptolebias brasiliensis
GAGAAAAATCTGAAGAAATAAAACTGAAAAAAAAAATAGTCAAAAGAGAAGATACCAATCCTCAAATAAAACTTCTGAGACTTCATTCTTCATTTTTGTTTACTATCTGTCTAGCTGCACAAGCTGAAGACATGCTGCAAGGACAGAATATCTGTAGTTGAAGATGTTTAACTTCCTATTCAAGTTGTCTTCTCAATTCAAAACTGGAGTATAGAGTTTCACAAGACCAACTTTAAACAGAGGTGGAGGTCGCAAATTTCAGCTCTCTAAGGCCTAGTCCACATGTAACGGGGTCTTTATAAAACCAAATATCTCCACCACATCTTTTGAAGAAATGATACCATCCACACAGGATCGGTTTAAAAAGTGTTCATCCACACAAACCCGCTTTTTTGACCACACAGACTGGAGATCGCATTACAGTGGTCTCCCCTGCAATGTAAGGACGAAGTAACTCAGAGAGCGACAGTAAGGACGACCATGACATTCTAAAGTTCTCACGGCATTTTTCAAGGAGGACGATTTCCCTCTCAAAGTTTTCCAACCAGCCAGCAGTGCGTCCAGGTCTGATTCAAAACCGGCAACGGCGACGTTGAATGGCGGTGTCATTGCACCTCCGTATCGGGAGGGTCAGCTGGTGTAAAACCTCTGCCCTCCAAGCGCTCTTTCTTCTTTGGAATTCAACATATTGTAGCAGTTGGGTTTGTAAAGACAAAGAGGCAAAAAGCTATTGAACCAAGGTAAAAATCAGCATCTCTCTGATAGCAGACATTTTCCCTTTACTGCATGGTCAAACAATAACAATCGTCGCATATGTGACGTCAGCGCTGCATTACTTATTGCAGACTATAATGCGCAGACCTTTAAATCTCCGGTTACCAATGTCCACACGCAAACACAAACAAGGAGAATTCGCAAATCTTCACTTTGGCCGGAGGTTTCATTATCAATCGTTTTTAGTGCTATAAAATGGAGGTTACGTGTGGATGAAAGGCCAAATCGCATAAAAAACTATTTGGTTTACCAGATATCTGGCTACGTGTGGACTAGGCCTAAAACTTACAATGGAACATTAAGACTGGTCATTCATGTTAACAAATCTCTCTTGTTAGCCAGGCAAACAAAGATCCAAACAACTCTCTAGTGGGAGAGGAGTGAGATCAATCTGCATGTGAATTTAGCTTGCTTAAATGGAGTACCTCATGCAGTTTACAATAAAGCTTGGAACTCTACACTCTCTAGATTTGCCATGTCTTGAATGACTGAGAATCTACACCAGCAGACTGCAACAAAAAACTGCATATTTTCTCACAATTTTAAGTTGCTAACTAGTTTCCACCAATCACAGCCAACCCAACTCAAGGTGGCTGCCATAGCCAACTGACCTTTAAAAACACAAAAAGGGCTGTAACTCAGTTAATTTTACGGGAATTGAGCTAAAATTTGATGTGGGTGTAACTGACAGTCATAACACATACTCTGATCATTGACTTCTTGCTGAAGATTGCTCATAATTGTTAATGTCAAGATTAGACAAAAACAGCTACAACTTTATTATTTCTCAACATAGCATGATCTTAATTTAAAACTCAGGCATGAAAGGCGGCAGGCAATAGGCATTCTTTCAAGGAATACTAGACTTTATTTGTGTAATGTTTTGAACACTGTTGAAGAATAGCCTTAGAAGTGGAGTCCTGCTAATGGAGGATTAATTGTTCCAGAGGACTCCAAATGGTGGGCTGGATGTTGATTGAAATCTGTTTGACTCTCTGAAGAAGGCTTGTACGCTGAAATGTATTGGAGTTAGTTTTTACTGCTTTAGATGACTTCGCCTTAAAAATAAAAGGAAATACATTATAAGCAGGTTTAGAACTCTTTACTACTTTCTGATATTTTTTATAGACAAACACTGTCAGATATAAATATCTCTAGAGGAAGTCAGGTGCTCCTTTCTAACTCACTGAGGGACTGAGCGCAGCCTGTTTAACATATCACCATGTTCAACTCATTGAGCTTTTTCATCACTGCAGTCTCCAGATGCTCTCCTCAAACAACAAAGAACAGACTGTTTTAATCTCTGTGTTTGTACGTATTATGAATGTGCATGCACCATGAGGAGAAGATGAATAAAACAGAAGCAATTACGGTGGAGAGGGTGTACGAACATGTGCAGTTGGAGGTGGTTGCTAAGACACCTGTTGCAACAAACGCTCCTGATAAACAGTTCAATTTAAAGTTTAGAACATGGAATCAGAGTTCTAAACCAGTATCTTTTTTCTGACATGTTAACAGTTTACAGAGCATGAAGGTTCAATGACATCACACATATTCAGAGTATGTAGGGCCACTGTGGAAGAGAGCCACTTCACAGCAGTTTAATTTTTGAGATTTGGTTTACAAATGAAGGCGGCATGGCGCAGCAATGACTAGCGCTGTTGCCTCACAGAAAGAAGGTTGCAGGTTTGCCTCCTGGCCTTTCTGTGTGGAGTTTGCATGTTGTTCTTGTGCTTGAGTGGGTTTTCTCTGGGTACTCTGGTTTCCTCTCATAGACCAAAAAACATGCATATTAGGTTAAATGATAACTCTTTTAAAAAAAAAAGAGTTGTCTTTAGGTGAGAGTGAGAGTGTGAATGGTTGTTTGTCTCATTTCTCTCTAAGTGTCCCTGTGATGGACTTGTGACCTGTTCACGGTGTACCCCAACTCTCACGCAGTGGCTGCTGAAGATTGGCACCAGCTGCCTCCACGACCCAGAAAGAAAAATGCACATAAAGAAAATGGATGGTTTACAAATGGACAAAGTTTAGGTGGTATGAAATAGTTTTGTGTCATCTCTGATGGTCTTCCTCCTACAAAATAAGAGTTAAATGAACATCCGACCACACTGGTAATTAATTTTAGCTGGAATTTTCTGTTAAGTCAGCAACCTGAATTAACCAAGTTATGTGGGGGGTACTATACATCAAGTGCAACACAGCATCATCCTCCACCCCCCCTCCCTTATTATCATTACTCAGCTTAGTACAGATCAGTCTGAATACAAAGAACTTTATCTAATGAGAAAGTACAACTCTCTAGAGAAGGGTTTTGTTTGGAACTGTCACTCACTGCTGCTGAAGGGCTGTCTACATGAAACCGTCTTTTGTGAAAATGCAAAAGTTTTTATTTTTTAAATTTTATTTATTTCAGCCTTGCTTCAATATGGAAATGACGTTTTACGAGCCTCCAAATTACATTTTTAAAAAATGGGTTACAGAGTGAAAAAAATCTTGGAACACCACCCTTGGATTTTTGCGTAGACAGCTGTTAAAAACCATGATGTCCTAGCCCCATCTATAGTATAATCTATGACTTGAGTGGGTCATCTTCTTGTTGTGTTGATCTTTTACATCCAGTGTCTAATGCGTAAGCTCCATGACTTATTTCCTGTTTTTAGTGTATTTGTATGACATTGTTACAGCATCACATTCAAGACTAGGATAGCTACTAGTGTTTTGGTTTGTTTTTGGTGTTTTTGTATAGGTTGGGTTCGAGAAATGGTGCTGTGTTTATGAGGATATTTTTAAAAAAATGACAAAAAAAGTGACACGCTGTGTGACTGGAAAGCTGTAAAGAAGAAAAGCAGCAGAACAGAATCTACAGACATTTACCGTGTTCTGTGTTTGTCTGTATTCCTTTCCTGTTCTCTTAAACCCCAGTTGGTCGAGCAGATGGCCGCTCGTCCTGAGCCTGGTTCTGCCAGGTTTCTTTCTGTTAAAAGGGAGTTTTTCCTTTCCACTGTTGCCAATGTGCTGCTCAGGTTGGGAGACTGTGACAAAGTGAAGATTGAACGCAATCTGCTGGCTTCCTTAGATAGATGCTTTTTACTAATCGGTTTTATAATGTATGTGAATGTTTTTGTACAGAGCCCTGAGACGACTTTTGCTGTGACTTGGCGCTATATAAATAAACTGAATTGAATTGTATATACTATAACTGAACAAAATCCTAGAAGGTGCAATCATTGAAGTTATTTATTAAAATTTAAAAACTCTATAGATAAGATGAAACTTATAGTTATGTTATTGTATGAAGAATGTAGTTCCTGTAAGGAACTTCTTTTGGTGTAATTCCTGCTATATGTCAGTATTTTTTTAGTAGGAATGCCTACTGTTTATGAGAAGTGCAATGAGTGCCGCTCACCTGAAGTGCCAGTATAAACAGCAACTGTGCTCTTTTGACATCACAATTTGTATGAGCCAGTACAAATACGAGTACAGGACAGTATGAGTGACAGTATGATCTCAGCTTCAGAGTGTTTTGGGACTGGGATTGTCACACATTACTGGATGTAACAAAGTACATGAAGCCCTTGGTGTATACTGCGCATTGACTTGGTTGGGTTTGTGGAATGTAAAACTGAAGAGAGAGACATTTTCATTGATTATCTGGCTGAACGTACTCTTGAAATAGGACCAGGCATTATCTAAGGAAGTGATAGGGTCAATTATGTCACAAGATACCGCCACAAAATCTCTAAGAAAGACCTGCATGTCAAATTTCTTCAGAGAGCAGACAGTGTTTCACTGAGGTGCTGGAGGGAATCCATGCAATAACACAATGATCACTTATTTGTGTGAAGACTCCAGATTGGTAGTTAGATGGAGTGTTAGTGAGAATGAGTTCAATCAATGTAGAGGGTGATGCAGCTTTGAGGTTAGTTATGGTGTTACAACCCCCAGTGTGGATGTTTTTGCATTGAAGTAATGCTCTATGTTTTCCCCTAGGCTCCGCCTCCTCCCCTGAGATTGGGTGCTGCTTCCTGGGTCTCAAGCCAATTAATTACCTGTGCTACACTATTTAATGGCAATGAAGTTGCACTTCAGGGCCACTTGGCCTCTTGACTGCCATACACCCCTGTTGTACAGGCTTAGATGTCTCTTTGTTCTTTGACTTGAATAATGTAAACTTGGTCAGAATGCTTTTGTAGGGGGGAGTTGCTGTTTTGTTTGACCTCAGTTTTCTCCTGTTTATGTGCTTGTAGGTAAGTTATTTTGTAGGTTTGTATATTTTGTTTTAATGTGGAGTTAGGTAAGTTTTTCTTTCAGGGTTGTTTTGTTTGTTGTGTTGGCCTGAGCTCTCGCTGAAGCTTTTTATCAGTCTGTGCAGAAAATAACTTAGCAACTTGGCAGAAAATAAACACTTTGACTGCCTATTATGACTCCTCATTCACTGTCTGGATTTATGTTGGTCCGTTATAGCCCCTAGACCAAGCCAGGGGAGGTAACAGTAGGCTCAGATATTATTTGAAAATGGTTCAGGGTGTCAAATTGCTACAAAACCGTGTTTGATTTGATCATATCCCAGTTTAAATCTCCCAGAAGAACAAATTCAGATGTATGGTACTAGAAGTTCACGACGGGATTGTTGTGAAGAAGCTGGGGCAGAGGGTGTTCTGCAGCCAACAGCGACAGTGAAGAAAAAACTTGTTGAAAGTTTAAGCTTTAACACCAATAATGCAAACTGCTTGGGGACTGACTTAGAAAAAAACAACAGTACAGTACAGATGGTTTTAAACGAGGGTTGGCCAACCCTGGTCCTTGAAGGCTGCTATCCTGCATGTTTTAATCGTTTCCTTGCTTCAACACATCTAATTCAATGGGTAAATTACCTCTTCATGTTTGTCAGGAAGCCTGTTAATCACCCAGTGATTCAAATTAGGTGTGGTGGAGCAGGGAAACAAAACATGCAGGATACTGGCCCTCGAGGACCAGGGTTGGCCACCCCTGGTCTAAAACACATAGCGACACCTTGTCCCCTGGTAGGTCTGTCCTGGCAAAATACACTATAGCCTGGTATTGAGATATCCTGATCAGAGATATTTCTTTTAAGCCAGGATAATAAGATAGCTAGGACATCAGGTTGGGCAGTATATGCCAGTGTTTTTAAATGATTGAAATGCTTAGTTGAAACAGACTATAAACATTTACTTGTAAAAACCCCCCAGAGATTTACAACCACAAATACACTATATTGCCAAAAGTATTCGCCCGTCTCCCTTCACACACATGAACTTGAGTGACATCCCATCCTTAATCCATAGGATTTAATATGATATTGGCCCACTCTTTGCAGCTACAACTCTTCTGGGAAGGATTTCCACAAGGTTTAGAAGTGTGTTTGTGGGAATTTCTTAAGGTATGCCCAGGGTTTGGATGAAGAGTACCAGAGATAATTAACATAAGTACGATTAACGTGCACTTAAGAGCAATAACAAAACAATGCCGTTGATTACCTTTCACAAAGAATATGTTCATAACTAAGAAATGAGAGTCAGCAACTGCAACAACATAAGCAAGTTAGATGACATTAAATAAGATTCCTGAGCGGTAGTAAGTCCAGCAATTTTAGTGTTCCAGTGAAATTAAATTTCCCTAGGAAGTAAAGTAAAATACAGTGAAGTCCCAAATTGGAGCTCGATAAGTACCCCAGGAGCCTTAGACTAAGTGTACAGCAGAATAACAAACAGGAATGTCCAGAAAGTATTGACATTCTTTGGATTCTCCTCCACTCTGCCTGTTCAAAGATTCACAAATTACTGGAGTTGGTAGACTTCATGGAGGACGGCATCTCTTTTTAGCTAGACTTAAATTTCATGTCCTTGACCTCCTCCTCTGCACAGTCGACAGACGTACTTTGGTGGCAAATGGTGTTTCACAGACTCAGTGGAGGAGTCTGGGCTAAGCTTGGAAACTAGGCAACTTCAAACCTTTTTAGATACTCATGGTGTTTGTAAAAAGTTCTGGTCTAGTTTTAATTTATATTATAGCACTGAGACACACTTTTAAAACTTTTTAATGTTCGTTTAACTGTGGAGTCAACGGTCTCTGTTGTTTTAATTCTTTTCGATGTAACTGCTGCCTTTGATACGACCAATTACAACAACATGTTGTCAAGACTTGAACATGTTGGTCTTACATGTTCAGTTCTATTATGGTTTAGCTCTTATTTGTCAGAGTGGTCTTTTCTGTATTTATGAGGGAATCCTCCTCTTCCTTAGCACCTATTTGTTGTGGTGTATGTTGAGGGTCTATTTTGGGTGCTATTCTGTTTTATTTATATATGCTGCTTTGGGGATCAATATTAAAAAAATATATTATTTTCTTTTATTGTTATGCTAATTAATTCAAACTATATTTTTCTTTTAAATTGGATGTCTCTGCCCCAGTGCAGCCTCTGATTAGCTGTCTACATGATGTCAAACACTGGTTAACTCAGAATTGTTTGACCCTGAATGAAAACAAGATTGAAATTATTTTGTTTGGATGAAGACACATTTAAAAAAATGTATAAATAAAGTTGCCTACAGACCCCAGTTAGACCTGAATAAAGTTTCTCAGCATCTCTAATTGTCAATATTGGTTGATATTCAAAGAAATTAGCTCATGTAAGTTCTGGGAATACTTACTCGTTGTTGCTCAGTCCTAACACACTAGCATTTTAGTCCAAACTGCTGCTGGACTAGTTCTGCTTCAAATAATGTAGCACCAGGTTTTCACAAGGAAAAGGAGGGAAGAAAATTTGAAATGGCTGTTTGTGCTGTATTGATTTTTACATTTTTTGTTTTGATAACAGTTTGACTGGAAACACTGTTTAATAAGACCTTCTCTGTGGGGGGAATCCACAGGGAAAAATCAATGCAGGGAAGAGAAAATCATGTTCTTTGTCCTTTTGATGTTGGAGACTACTTTCACTGATAAAGTGAATCTTCACATCCTCATTTATGCTGCGCTCTGTGGGTGAGGGGTCATCAGCATCACTATGGATCAATTACAGCATTCAGTAAGCTTGTGTCACCTTAAGTATTTGTAGAAAATAGAATAAAAATGTTTTGTGTTTTGAAAGGCATACACCAATGAATATTGATCGAGAACTCTGCTGATGAAAGTTCTTACTTGTTCAGGGCACTGTGATCCTATTAGAGTCAAATGAAGGCAAATAGACTTTTCCTGATTTCTGAAGATTTTTTATTTTATTTTTTCTAATCCAAGGAGTTTTCTCAATTCAAACTGAGACCTATGGGGTTGTAAGCTTTTAAACTGTGAGGAACTAAATAACCTACACTGCAGACACAAATAAATCCTTACCATCTACTCTGAGGGTTGTTAGGGTCATATTTTGGACAAAGAAAATTGTTTGAGAGAGGAGTGACAGAAGCCATCTTTGTCAAAAGGAATAGATCTACAATGAAACAGAAGAGCAGATCTCAGGTTTTACCTTTCTAGCACATACGGGATTTTGGAAAAGTCTTTATCCCCCTTGAACGTTACTATATTCTGTCATGTCACAACTTCAAACATCAAAGTATTTTACTGGTATTTTATGTGATATACCAACACAAAGGGGCACATAATTGTAAAGTGAAAGTAAAATGACCCACATTTTTTAAACATTTTTGTTTACAAATAAAAGTCTGAAAAGTGTGGCATGTATTTGTATTCAGCCTCTGTGAGTCAGTACTTCGTAGAACCACCTTCATAGCTACCAGCTTTGCACATCTAGACTAAAATTTTGCTCATTCTTCTTTGCAAAATAGCTGCAGCTCAGTCAGATTGGATGGACTGTCTCTGCCAGCAGCAGTTTCCGGTCTTGCCACAGATTCTCAGTTGGATTTAGATCTGGACTTTGACTGGGCCATTCTAACACATGCTTTGATTTAAATCATTACATTGTAGCTCTGGCTGGATGCTTTGAATTGTTGTCTTTTTTTTTTTTTTTATATATTTTGAATCGTTGTCCTGCTGGAAGGTGAACCTCCGCTCCACTCTCTTCTGCAGCCACAAACAGTTTTCTGGGATTATCCTGTATTTAGCTCCATCTATGGTCTCATCAACTGAGTAGATTCCCTGTCCCTGCTGATGAAAGGTATCCCACAGCATGATGCTGCCACCACCTTGTTTCATGGTGGGGATGGAGTGTTCAAGGTGCTGTGCAGTTAAAGTTTTTCACTACATGGGTTGCATTTAGGCCAAAATGTTCAATTTTGATCTGAGCAGAACACATTTTTCTACATGTTTGCCATTTACCTACATGGCTTGTTAATGGCAAGCCATGTGGCTGTTAATTCAGCGAGTGGGACAGAGAGGACCGTGGCTGAGGTGAAGAAAAAGTGATCAGATTTTAGGGTGGAGGCAAAAAGGAGACTAATGGGCCACCGCCAGAGCATGTCAGCCACAGGTGGGGGTAAGGGCATACCTGAACTGACACCTTTTGAAAGAAGGATGACAGGTGTCGTGCCAAAAAGTGATGGTCTGCAAAAAACTGATCAGGTGCTCCCCCACGAGGGAGCGCACACGGGTGTGAGCGATATTAAAGTGCGCCTCTTCTGCATTCTGGGGGTTTGGAAAGGGGGTTAGGAGGCAGTGCCTGAGGGGGTAGCCACTGTCCCCTCGTGTGTTAATCTGTGGTACCCATCACCCTGGTGATCATCCAGTGAGAGGAATGTGATGGGGAGAAAACTTTGAAATGTTGTGTGAACTTTTATTCAAGGTTGAAGTTGGCTTCAAGGTCTTTTTTATTTGAAAGGTCCTTATGGCTCACCAGCGGAAGCATAAATAATACTGCTGTTTTGAAAGCTTATGATAAAGTCCATCTAAGATTAAAGTTTGATTATGGAGTGAAATTAAATATCTGAGAGGAACCATGATGGAGTGTGGCTTCAATACCCACTTCACCATCTGTGTCACCAGTTTCCCTTGTCTCTAAAATAAGCGTATATGGTACGCATGGCTCAGAGTTTGCGTGAGGGACAGCAAATTTTCCCGTCAAGTTTGTGTTTTATAGATCACAAACTTTGCGTGGAAAGTGACGTACGCAAGTTTCAGGCCCCGTTTTGTGCGTACGCCAGTTTTATAAACGAGACACCAGAGCCTTTAGCAACTCAGGGTGAATCTCGTCCACCCCTGGCACCCTGCCACCAGGTAGCTTTTTGACTACCTCAGTGACCTCTGTCATGTTAATAGACTCGTCTTCCCCTAAGTGCCCAGACTCTGCCTCCTCAAAGGTGGACATGGTGGATGGATTGAGGATATCCTTGAAGTGCTCCTTCCACCGCTCTGTCTCTTCCTCTGCAGGGTGTTCAGGCTAAAAGATTCCCCGGGGTCCTGAGCACCTTTTAAAGGTTCTGGAAGAGACCAATGCCGATGGAAGAGGGGGAGCAATAGAGCTATGCACTGTAAAAGTTTAATATTTTATTTATACTTATACTGGTAGAAATGTGTTTTTAGAGGTGCTTAAAATGAATAGCATTTGCTAACATATCTTATTCTGAAGATTTGATTATTTTTGTCATAGTTTGCTTGTGTGTCTGTATTTTGTTTTACTCTGGTTTTTGGTGGGTTTGCTAATTGGAGCAGCCAGGGACTATAAAAGGCTGCATGTTGTCCACATTGGCTGCTGAGACCCTATGCCACTGTGAATCAGGGTTGTTGGTTTTCTTAAATGTTGGTGAATAAACACCCAGTGGGATTTGCACCGTTTCTCTGCCTCAAGTCTCCTACTTACTCCAGCCGCTAAGGGCCATTCTAACAGTAACACTTATTGTGAATCAATGTCACCTGCTGCTGTGTAAATGGAACACATAACAGGTGGAAATGAGAGGCATTTAGCAAGACAACCCCTATAAAAGAGTGATTCTGCAGGTGGTAACCACAGGTCATTTCTCTGTTCTTGTCCTTTCTGGTTGAACTTTTAGTCACGTTTTCATTTTGTCAGTGCAGTCACGCATAGAGGCATCGTGAGGTGTTGTTTACAGCCCACTGAAGTTGCTCAAGTAGTGCATCTAATCCAAGACGGAACATCAATGCGAGCGATGGCAAGAAGGTTGGCTGTGTCTCTCAGCACAGTGTCCAGAGCATGGAATAGGTACCAGGAGACAGGCCAGTACACCAGGAGACATGGAGG
>JAOXNZ010000091.1:31916114-31929848 GCA_028566095.1 Kryptolebias brasiliensis
GTCCAGTTGCTTTTGTTTTTAACCTTTTTTGGATTTACCATGTCCTGGATGACTGAGAATCTACACCAGCATATTAGGCTTATGTTTAAAGTTACTTTTAATTTAAGAAACTGTCTGTTAAGTATTTCTATTAATGATCTACCAATGTGCTTTTCACTTGTCGCTTATGAACAGGTTGAGTTTAATTTTGTGAAAATTTACAAATTTGCACTGTTTGCGTGTTATTGGCTTAGAGAGAGCAAATGTCATGAATAAATTTGACATTAAACATAATGCAAGTTGAAATGTTACATCATTGTCAGACCCCTTTTTTGCATCTGCATTTGGTAGCAGGCCAAATTGACAAAGACCATGCAGAATAATTTAGTATTTTAATTCCACAGCAGAGAAAGCTATATAGTCTCTGTATATAGCTCCAGGAAAAAAATATCGGTATTGGTATCGGTTATTGGCCAAATGAGTTTCAACATATCGGCATATCTGATATCAGCCAAAAATCCAATATCGTGCATCCCTACAAGGTAACAAAATTAATAAAAGGCCTAGCACTCCTTGAAGGAATGCATATCATCTGCCTGGAGTTTTAGCCACTTTGTTAAACCTTGAATATGACATTATGAGAAATCTCAGACTAACCAGATGTTACACTCAGAGTATGGGCTGTAAATGACTCAGCTACTACCACACCAAACGTTCTCTCACTATCTGGTAAATTGACTGAATTATAGCCATTTTTGTGATGGCTAAGTTCAATTAGATGTTGCAATCATCATGAATTGGACTGACTTCAAACATTAATTAGTTGTAGATGTGCATCTCATGAATAATTTGTAAAAGGTTCTTTAAAATATGTTCGGTGGTTCGTGAGATATTTTACTAACAGAAAAACAGGGCTGACTCCAACAGCAAATGCTAAAATTTTAAGCAAAGATTTTATGCATCACGTGCAACTTGGATTATATGTTGTGAATGACTCTCAACCACAACCACACAAAATTTTAGTTAAATATCTCTAAAAATGATTGAATTAGTTATTTTTGTGTTTTCTAAAATCAGCATCTTGAATTGGACTGGCTCTAAAAGATAGTCATTTGTATAAGTACATACACAGATTATTTTATGAAAGTTTTATTTAAATCTGTCCAGTTGTTCATGAGATATTTTATTAACAAACAAAAGCTGACTAATAGTTAATGCCAAAGTTTTAAACACAGATGTTGCGCAATCAGATAGCACTCAGATTATAAATTACGGTCTCATCTGTTACAACACCAAATCAATATCTGAAATAAATGAAAAGTTATAACCATTTTATCTTTGCTAAGATCGCTTTGCTGTGGCAGCTATCTTGGATCAATGATTACTTTCTGCAAGTTTCATTAAAATCTGTTCAGTGATTTACAAAATGTTTTGCTAAATGTACCAACAAAACAACACACTGACAAACAGGCAAAAACACTATTGCTTTGCCTTCCCTTTTGGTTGCAGACAAATCAGTTTGTTGTTCAGGAGTCGACTAAAGAGCTTGGCCTCAAATAACCAAAACAGAATTAAACAGATGGCTAGAGAAAATGATTGGAAAAGGGCAAAAGCTAACAAGTCACTGGAGATCCAGAGGCTGTGAACAGCTCGGAAAACTGGTACTCTGGTACTCTTGTTAGTTTACTGCTTGAGTAAAAGCAAATTCCCACCTACAACATCTGTTCTTCCTCCTTTGCTGAATTCAGATGTTATTTCAATTTTCTGAGCTGGTAAGCAGGAAATTTTGACTTGTCAGATTGAAAAAACTACAGCTGCAATACGTAATTTTAAAGGTGGACTAAAATTGAAGTCTTATTAGAACACATCAGAATTCTACTGATGTTATTCTTCTCACATTCTGGGCTCTGGTACTTTGAATATTGAGTCTGACAGGTTATTTACTTCATAATTAAATGATTCAAGAATTGACAGCTAGAACTGGAGAGAATTTATTAGATCAAATCTGGTTTCAGATGGTTCAGACAGTTTTGCAATCTGGATCTCTCACTAAGTGTAGAAACAATCACTTGTATTTCTTAGTTATTTTCAAGGTGTAAGCAGGGCACAAGATTACACACTGAACAGACCTTGTCTTCACATTTAAACATGTTTTCACAACACCGGTGTCCAAAATAATACTAAATTCAAGCCAACAATCCCATATTTCTGTTTATACATAAATTTGAAATGAGACAATATGGCATTGTGAACACATCTGTGTTACCTTCATCTCTGTTCCAAACAGCCAGCACTCTGAAGATGAAGGCACTGAAGGTAGCTGCAAAGAAACCTCTCCAATAGTTCCTCACAGCGAAGAATGTGGACGTTACTTCGATGCTAAACAACACTCCTGGAATACACAAACACCACATGACAGAGGCACTGGAAGTGACCAAAACAGAACCCTGCGTGTCACATGTCAACAGGCAGGATTCTGGATCATAACAAACAATTTTATTTATTTATTTTAAATAGGTTTATAGCCACACACAAACAAATGAGTTAGCTAGTATCTGGACTCAGATGCGATGCTGACAGTTTGGAGAGTCAAAGCTCCTTTAGCCTTTTTCACCAGCTCAGAACAAGTGAGGGGGAGTTGAGAAATAACCAGAAAAAACCTGCTTGAAGCTTAACAGAAAATCTGAGTCAGACACATGTGAGATCCGTTCTGCTGCAAACCAAAACTCTAAATTTAAACGTGGTGATACAACATAAAAAGAAAAAGAAAACTTCACCTCTGTAGGATCCCCTCTGATTTAGGTGAGACTTAATATTTAGTTTTTTTCTGGAAACTGACCTCCAATTGGCGCAGCAAAACAGCAACCCACTCCCACTGCACAGGCTGCTGCCAGCATCTCAATGTTTCTTGACTCATTCTGGAACACAAACATCATGACAGATCAGTTTTTCTTCAAATACCTTCTTTAAAAAGACAAAAAATAAAGGCCTTAAAAGAGTGCATATTGCATACAGTGTATTGTGCCACAGTGTTAAAGGAAATTATCTTATGATGTGAAATGATGGCATTGTAGCCATATTGATCAAACCTTGTAAATGATATGTGCAAGATTTCAAGATTTTTAGCACTTGGACTATGTGTTGAGAATGATGGTCACTTACTACCATATCAGAACAAACACTATTTTTGTGTTGGCTAATGTCGATTAGCTGACGGCCATCTTAAATTGGGTTGACTCCAAAGCTTAATCAGTTTTATATGCATGTCCAAGGATTACTTTCTGAAAGTTTTGTTCAAATTTGATAAATGGTTTTAGAGTGATTTTGATAACAGACAGTGTTGTCTCTAACAGTTACTGCCAACATTTTAAGCAAAGATGTCATGCAATGACCTACTCAGAGTAGGTGTTGTAGATAAGTCTCAGCTATTAGCACACCAAATTTTAGCCAGTTTTTGTAAAATTGACTGGGTTATGGCCATTTTTGTGTTGGCTAATGTCAATTAGCTGTGGCGGCCATCTTGAATTGGCTTGACTCCAAACGGTAATCAGGCAAACAAAAACACACACAGGCAAAAACAATATTGCCTCTTTTTGGAATTAATAAAGCTTCTCGAATGAAAAGGGAAACGTCTTCAACTACAGAATAAAAGTCCAGTTATTTTTGTTTTTTAAACCGTTTTTGGAATTTTTGCCTTTTCGCCTGTGGTGGAGGGTGATAAAGAAGTCAGATCTGCACATAAAGTGCTATAACTTTTTAAAATAGTTTTAGTTATCTATATTTTCACAATTCTGAACTCAAAATGATTTCATTAATCATTCTGGGAAAAAGAAGCATAAGTGAAAGCAGGTTTAGTTTCAACAAATTTAATAACAAATGTATAAATGAGAATACATTATAGTTTAAAATATTGGGTTCCAACCCACTGATTAAATCATTACAATAGTATTTACAAGAAAATAATTAAAAAGACACTTTGGAAACTCAAATAACATTAAAACAAAGTAATAATAAAAAAAAAAACTAAAAAAGTCTGAAGTAGCACTGTTGGAATGAATACTGTGGTAAAGAAAAAAATTCAGTCAGACCAGAAAAATAAAAATACATGAGAAGACTGCTCTGCATTACTGTAGGAAAGTGGATCATGGTGCATTTAGAGAAACAACCATTTTTTGTCTTTTTTCTGGCAGAGTGGAGCAAAGTGCACGTACCTTCACATCCAGCACACTGATGTCCTTAAAGCAGCATTGCAGTGGTAAAGAAAGGTTAGTGAATGCGTTTTTTTGACTGTTTACTGGCTTATACTGCTTTTGTATGCTACACTACTCCTGAAAGACACACACATCCCTCTAAACACCCACAGAAGGCAAATAAAGCCCAGTCTGACCCAAATATTGCTGGGTCTGAATAATTCATGTGGGGGGAAACATCAACCAAAATGGCTTCAGTAAAGAGCAGAGATGATTGAGCTGCACAATTAGTTTTGTTTTCTTCCCTTTACCTTTTTTTTTTACCCAGTTGAAAAAAAAAAGGTGTGCCGTGTGGAGACTGTTTTATGACAAAGAAAATCTTTTAGATGACTTTAAGGCCAAATAGATGAGGAAAAACTACTATAAGAGGGTAAAACTTTAAGAATAGTGACTGATAAGTAAACTACAACTTTCTCACATTATGAATCAGTTTGCCGAGAATTCAGCAGTGGAAGGGAAACATGCTGGGAAATGTGCAACTGAATTACCTTAATCCCTATAAGAGCAGGCTCCTTCAGGTAGCATGGGAAAAAAACTGAGTTAAGCTAGCGGAGAACCAATGAATAAACTGTGTGCATCAGCATTTTCTTTTAGATTTTAGGCATTTACACTCAATGTACTCACATTCACAGATTTGAATAAAAACATGTTTTACAGTTATATTCAATCTAGTCCTTTTCAAATAATGACATTCTCCACACGCTTGTTGAAGCTCTCGTCCCTGGGTTTTAAAGTGCAGCACTCAGGGAAAGAAAAGCTGCTTTTTCCACCCCACAGGCTAAATTAGCATAGTGTACTTAAAACTCTAGAGAGGGCCAGATGCTGCAGTGGGACACTTCACACACACACATGCACACCCACACACACACCCACACACTCTTCACAATAATATGCTGTAAAATACAGCACAGCGCTCTACAGGGAGGGAGGGTGACTAATAAAGGGTCACATAAGAGAATGTGATAAGGTTGATGATAATTTCAGAGGAGTAATATAACTGAAGGTAGGCAGACTGACATCAGAGAGGAACAAGAGGGAAAGCGGTGGCGGTAGAAGGACAATGTGTTTAATGAAGGGTACAGTTTAATATATGTTGCATCTATACAAATTTGGAACTTTTTGTCATTTCCTGCAAGAAGACCACAGTAAACATAGGCAAAAAAAAAAGTTCAATTTAGGGTTGTCCTGAGGGAAGAATGATTGTCTTTCGCATCATCTTGGTGTTTCGTTTTTCTACAAACCTTTCATGACCACAAATACACTTGCATTAGGAAGAAACCTAAAACAGACCATATGGCTTCTTTAAAAATCACAGGATTGCAATGAGGACGTTTTACAACTTCATGAATCAACTATATAGTTCATGAACTTTAATTTATACTAAAAGTAGTATCTCACTGAGATGCAACTGTTGGCAACTAGTTAGCCAATGGCATTCGGAAGGGAATCTTCAAAAGGTCTTTAAATGTCTGTGGGGATTCTGAATTTCCTTGCGTAGGTCACAAAGGTTCCCAGCCTTGTTGCTTGAATTTTGAACATGTTCAGGAATTCATGATTAGGAACGCAAAAAATCCTGAAGTGCAAAGTGCAACGCCTGGACCATTTATGGTGTTCACACAACAAAAAACAAAGAGATGGCTGACAGAGACATGAAACAGCTCCTTCTGCATTAAAAGTCAGTATTTAGAAATATTGCATCTTTTATAAAATTGAAAGGGAAAAATTACGTTGACTAGAGCCCAACTATATGCAAGTTGTTTACATGTTTCCACCTAGAGGAGGAAAAAGAAAAGAAAAACACCTGCTGATAACTGCTACTGATAACAGAGGAGGATAAAGGGAACAACATCAAAGTTTCCACCTAACTGAGCAAAGGCAAAGCAAAATACAAAGTCTATTTGAACTTTTATTGTGAAGGATTTGTGTCTGAATTCAGTGGCTAAAAACCAGGGCTTGTGAACCCTGGTCTTTGGAGTCATGAAAGCAAATGATCTATGTATCATTTGCTTATTCCTACAATGGGAATAAAAACAAAGTTGTATAAACAATAAGGAAAGCGGTAAGACAGCTCTAATGTAATGCATGGACATCCGTTGCCACAGAATCCTATGCCACTGTATTCAACATTTTGACTCCTTTTTATTGTTTATTTAGTTCCCAAAATCTTTTTTGAATGAAAACTGTTCATTACCACTTTCTTTCAGGTCTGACAGATTCTATGTTCAGGATTTAGTTTGAAGTGTGATTATGGCTGTAATCATTTTATAATCGGATCGCAGCCCTCTTAATCATAATCAAATTGTTAGGTGCATTACAGAAGTGGGCAACAAAATTATGTGCACAGCTAAGAATACAATACAACAAGCCTGCACACAAAAACAGGCTTTGATTTTCAAAAATTGGCTGCTCAAACGGTTGCCACGTGGCTTGTTGGTTGCAAACCTATTTTACAAAGGATGAACTAGAAAAGGACTTAATGGTTAGAAATTCACTTCCATAGCATAAACCTAAACAGTAATAAGAGCATAGTAATCTGATCAATAGACTAAGTGGAGCAACTACATACCCTTTTTTAAAAGTGGGGGTGCAAACCTATGATTCCTAAGAGTAATAAAAGTGATTAGACTTCTTGTTTTGTTTAGTTTTGTTTTAGTTTCCCCTATGTAGAAGTCTAATGTTAAGTCTTTTACACACACACACTTCAGGCACAACATAGCAAAGCCAGCTCTTCAGTCCAAGACTAAACTGTCCACCTACATCTTATGGGCAAGTGACACTTTTTCTAGGACAGCAATGTATTCTGGACAGAGAAGATACATGGTTTCAGAGGGGGGGTTAAAGAAACCATATTGGTCAAACAAGAAAGACCAAGATTAAACAGAAGAGGTGTCACATTTCAACATTACAATGCAGTTTTGAATCTAATCCCCAGTCAGTTTCACACCAATTACCATCTTCATGTAAAACCAAAACATCTGTCATAAGGACCAAATAGGAATCTGCATTTAGCAACGATTGACTGGGGAGAAAAAAATATTTCTAGTCAGGGAATAAAACTTGGGGTGTTTAACTTTCCAGCAGTTCTTGGGTTTCATTGAAATAAATAGCTGCTCCACATCACAGGCACTGTTCCAATATAAGATTGTGTACAACATGTGTGTGGTATAGTCATAATTTGTGATTAAATTAGTTTCTTCCCACCTTTGCTCTCTGATTTTCTAACATAATCAGGTGCCCATGTAGGAGAGTCAAAAGTTCTGAGACTTATGGGGTTTGACCTTGGCAACTCTAATCAGTTTAAGCACACAGTGTCATTTTAGAGCAAACCAGTTTCAGTTGCCCATGAAAAAAGGATTTTAACGGTTTTCTCAGAAGAGTGAGTCAGATGACACTATGTTACTATAAAACAACAAAGTCCATCTGTTAAAACACTGAAAAGATGGAGTTGAATTTAGTCACAGTTTGTGACTAAAATATTTAGGCAAAACCATCTTTTGTCTTTGCTGTTTTCATCTTTAGTTTTGGTCACACTTCGGATGCGGGGGGGGGGAGATTTTTCAATCCCAGTGCCCTCCATAGTGCCTTCAAACCTTCCCATCTTTGTAACATTTCATCCCTCAAGAGATGCGCTCACATCTTATTACAAAGAAAGATTAGAGTCAGAGAGACTGTGCCTCCTTCAAGACCCCACACTCCTCTCAGTGGATGAAACTCTCACTCCCCACTGAAATATAAATCTAAGCTGGAAAAAAAGTTACATGCATGAAATAAAAATACAACTCGTTAATAAATAAAAACAATTAAAAGTTTTATAAAAATGAATTATCACTGGATATTGACTTTACACGAACAATATTACTGCCTAAGGGAAAGAGAGACAATGTTGCTTTTTGTGTATCAGTAAAATAGTGACTGTAACTACAAAACAAAAAAGCCAGTGATGCATTGTACTAAAAGCTATAACCATAAAAACGATTAAATGCATCAAGCTGCAGCCGCCAGCCTTCCTAAAATGTTCTTGTCATCAGTTTAATAAATTTCCTTTGTTCTTTATCAATACCCTTCATCAAAAATTTACCTGCACTTGTTATCCAACTTTCTCATCAGCCTTGTTGTTTTTGTACCATTTTCTCCCCTTTTCTCTGGTATTAAAAATACATCTTAGCTCTAATTGTATTTACACTGTATTCTTGTTTCCTGTTTTCCTGTCAATTTCTTCAAAATTTGAGCTACTTTTCTGCTCTTTTAGCTTCTAATTACTGGTTTGTTGCTTTTAGTTTTAAGCTTGTATTTTGCTGTATTTAGTTTGTGTTTTGCTCAGTTTCGCTTCTATTCTGCCGGTTTTAACCCTAAACAACTCAGTTTGAGCGCCTTTAGCACATTTCAGCAAAGTCATTCAGTACCCAGCAATTACACTGCATTTGTGCAAAAAATATAATTTCTCTAGTTAGATTTCTTTTCATCTACCTCTATTACACTTCATCCATCGGTGAGTGTTGCCTTCAGATAGGGCAAGACAGATTTTGTGATCAGCTAATTTTTTTCCCCCACTATGCAACAAAAATTGTTTGGGTGATGAAGGCAGAATACTGTACAAAAAGATTTGTACTTAAAAATAAACCTGAAACAGTTCAAGATAAACATATGGAAAACAAATTGTAGATCTGACAGATTATTTTTGTTGGAGTCATCAAAAAAAAAAAAAAAAAAGGTGAAAAAGCAAAGGTGAAAAAAATAGATGAGTTATATAAAAGCCAAAGTCTCACCTCATAGATTCCTCCAAACAGAGACATGAACTTGCTGAGGAGAGCAGCACACAGACTGGCGATGTGGACAAAAGGACCCTGACAGGAAGAAACAGAAAATACATAAGACAGGTGCATTCATTTCAGCTTAAGCACCATTTTAGCCTCCCATTTGTTGTGAGTCACACATGACAGCAAGCTGAAGCAATTTGAAAACACGTTAATAAGAAGAAAGCCTCCAAAGAATCTTAAAATTTCTAGGAGTTTCCAGTAAGGCCTGCAATAAATCAGAGCTGCAAGATAATGCTGCAGTGCTGAACAACCACAAGACCTGAGGGGTGTGTGTGTGTCTGTGTGTAAGTAAGGTTTGTTTTACTGTTGGTATGTCTTCAGGCAAAGCAATCTTTAGGGGGAAATTCTACTTAGCTGAATTGTTTAAAACAGTCTTAGATACAGCCATCTTTGGTGCAGTGCACTCACAGATATCTGTCCAAAACATTTTAACTTCTCATAGCACACCAGGGATTTTCACAAACCAAAAAATAAAGAATTTATGTGCTGTGGCTCAGTCAGTTGTACAGATATTGTGCTAAAATTTTGTGTGGTTGTAGCTGAGAGTCATTTACAAAACATAATTCAAGTGCTCTTCATTATTCAAGATTTTTACTACAAACATTAGCATTAAATGCTGAAGGCAGCCTGGTTTGTCCGTCGGCAAAAAATCTCAAACCACTAAACAGATTTTAAAGAAACTTTCAGAAGTTACTGGGGCTTCCACATTCCACTTGAATGTGGATCAACAGTTTCCTATCTTGTTGCAGTCAAAGGGTTAGCGTGGGCCATTTTACATCTACAGCCCTCAGCTTCAGTACCAGCTCCTACAGGGCTGTGTGCTGAGCCCCCTGTTTTATCCCCTTTACACATACGTATGACTGCAATCCGGCTCATCACAGCAACACCATCATGTTCATGGATGACACCAAAGTGGTGGGGCTCATCTCTGGGGGGTATGAGTCTGCCTATAGGGACGAGATGGAGCAGCTGACAGCGTGGTGCAGAGAGAACAACTTGCTTCTTAATTCCTCAGATCAAGGAGATGATAATATTACAAACAAAAAGAAACAAAAAAGAAAAAAAAAAAAAAAAGGAAAAAAGACATTTTACCACCGATCATTGGAGGGGACTGTGTGGAGAGGATGACAGACTTCTGCTTCCTGGGAGTCCACATTGAGGAGGACCTGACCTGGAGCGAAGAACACCTCTGAGCTGCAGAAACAGGCTCAGCAGAGACTGCATTTCCTGAGAGTGCTTAGGAAAAGTAACATCACCCAGAGACTGCTGGTGTTCTTTTATCGATGTTACATAGAGAGCATCCTAACATACTGCTTATGTGAGTGGTACGTCAACTGTACAGTGGCTCAGAGGAAAGCTCTCCATAGGGTCATTAACACGGCCCAGAAGATTGTGGACTGCCCCCTGCTGACATTGGAAGAACTACACAGTTCCCGCTGTCCTAAAAAAAAGCCCACAACATCACAAAGGACACCTTCCATTCTGGACACACTCTGTTTGAACTCTTGCCATCAGGAAGACAGTATAGATTAATTTAAACAAGGAGAAGCAGATTTAAAAAACTGTTTTTATCCTATGACAATAATTTCACTAAACAGTTAAAAACACACTTGAGGTGAAATTAGGAATTGTGCAATACAAACAGAATGTATGGTATCTGTGCTAGTTTTTTTCTTTTACTAAGCATTTTCTATTTATTGCATGGTATTTTACTTCTTATTTTAAAGTTTTCTAATTAATTTATCTGTTTTCACAGCTAATGAACTGGCCGAATGGCATTTTTAATTTTGTTGTACATGTGACAGTGACAATAAATACATTCTATTCTAAAAAGTAATCACTAGAGTTCATTTACAATTGATTAACTTTTGGGGTCAATCCAATTCAAGACAACTGCCATAGCTAATCAACATTAGCAAACACAAAAAAAGCTATAAATCAGCCAGTGTTACAAATATTTAGCTAAAATTTGATGTGGTACTAGCTGCAAGTCATTCACAAAACATTCACCTAAAAGTGACATTTCAAAATTACCACAAGATCATACATAACATTATTTTTAATTTTGAACAAAACCGTTACAACTCTGTCATTTCTCAACAGAAGATAATGTTAGTTTAAATCTCTGGCATGAAAAGGGGTGGGCAATAAACTTTCTTTTCACAAAGTCTAGGCCTTTAATTTACTCCATATATGCATTGTTTCATGGCATGACAGCTGCTACGAAACTATCTCCACCGTGCCAAATTTGACACTTTTTCTTAGTGTGAAGACAAGCTCATATTAAACATTATAGCGACAGCATATGTCGCTGTATGAAGAGTTTCATTGCTCTTAATGTCTTGTATGAATGACGTTTTGCATACTGTGGGTTTCACTTTCCCTGTTTAGGGTCAGTCAGTGTGTACAAAAAAGATCTAGCAGAGAGGCTGAGACTCATCACTGCATGAGGGCATTAAAAAATCATTTTGAATAACAATGTTTTTCTTCAGCAGCAGCATGATAAGCCTTCAGTCCTATGAGTCATGCATTGTGCTGACTGACTCACTGATTCACAAAGTTGTCATTTTGTCCTGAGCGTGCACTGTGTGTTTTCTCAGCATCATGTATCCACCATTTGTGAGCCTGGTTCAACTCAATTTACAAACTGACATATGCAGCACACACAAGCATGAGAGCAGAAAGGAAAATGCTGTTCGCTGCATCTTGTGTGTGTTTGTGCATGTGTGTGTATGTTACCTCTTTGCCCAGAGGCATGCCACTGCCCAGAGCACAGGTGAGGCCGATGACTTTGGCCACAAATGTTTTGAATGTGAGGTATTCTTTAAGCACCACTCCTCGCAGGATGGTCTTCATTTCTGGAATACCGGAGCCTGCAGGAGAGAGGAGGACCAGCTTATAACTGTCTGCTTTAACACATCACTGCAGATCTGACCTTTAAAAGTCTGTTTGATAGCAACTAACATCTAAATAAGTGATAAGTTAAATATTTTAGCAAAGATACTGCATTCAAATGCTCTCATATTTAAAGTGCAAGACAGCACCAACTTCCCAACATGTTTTCCTTCATAAAGCTTAACATTAAATTAAAGGTCTAACATTCCTTGACAGAATGCATATCACAACCCCATTTCATGCCAGAGTTTTAAGCTAAGATCATCTTATGATGTGAAATGATGAAGTTGTAGCTCGTTTCACTCAAACCTTGAAAATAATGTTAGGTGCAATCTCACACTCCAAGTACTGAGTATGAATAACTCTCAGCTACAGCCATATCAAGGTTCAGCCCAATATCTGTAATATTGACTAAATTAAAGCCATTTTTGTGTTGCCTAATGTCAATGAACTGTGGCCATATTGAATTGGGTTAAATTGAAAGGTTAATTGGTTGTAGGTGTACAGCCAATGAATAATTTCTGAAAGTTTCAATAAAATAAATAAATCTGTACAGCGGTTCATGAGATATTTTGCAAACAGACAGACAGAGATGTCTCCAAATAGTTATTAGCAAAATGATAAACAAACATCCTCTGCAATTTGTTTGTGCTTAGAACATGTATTGGGCATAAGTTTCAGCTACTACCATACAAAACCTTAGACAATTTTACACACACTGAGCTGAGTTATAGCAATTTATGTGTTTTAGATAGTCAGTTGACTGTGGCAGCCATTTTGAATCTGAATGGCTCCTAAAGGTTATCAGTTGTATATGTATATCAAATGATTATTTATGCAGACTTTACTAAAAATAAATCCAGTGGTTTATTTGATATTTTGGTAAAACACAAAATCACACAGTTACAGGCAAAAGCATTATTGTCCGCAGCCAAACTAAGAACATGAAAAGATACAGTGTCTATTGGTCTACGACCACACACACACACACACACACAAAAACCTCTATGTAGGTCACCTATACCTAATAGGAAACACTTTGTTACAACTTACAGCCATTATATCAACCTTACAGTTGCAAAGAAAACATATCTAACTCAATAATAATTAATCTTCTACCTAAATCATGTTATTTGAAGTTCTGGGATTCTGATTTTAGACCAAACCCCAAAGACAAGAGCATGTTAAGCAATTTAAATCTAATGTTTACTACTCATCCTATTCAAGTCATTTTTGATCTAAGATGTTTTTAAAGCTTTAAAATTATTGCTTGAGCATCACTCTGCCTGAAGTATTCATCTACACTGCAACACGTGCGCACTTCCCTCAGCCAAACATGGAGAAAGATCAATTATGAGAATATCTGTTAGAAAATATTTTCAGATACTCAGAAGAACACCCTTTTCTTCAGCCTTAGTTAGTGACAGTCGAGCCAAGTCAACCTGACAGTCAGAACACATTAAAGCATTCAGAAAACTTTCAATCTTCCACAGGAACAGGGTAGCCATCTTGGCGGGAAGAGGATTTTTCTTCATGTTTGGACCTTCATAAAAAGAATGTCAAAACACACCAACAAACGTGGCAAAATACAAAACAGTGTGGCAGTAGCCCAAGACTTAAGAACCTGTTGGAAGAACATTTGAGGTTTGTCTTCATCTTTCTGATGGAAAGAATGACTGACAAACTTTATCTAAAGTTATAAAACCAACACATGACTAAATATGTGCATCCAAAATAAATAATTTCTGATAATAAATTTGGTAAAAAGAACTAAGAAAACTCAGTGCTTTAAG
>JAOXNZ010000091.1:32078034-32089407 GCA_028566095.1 Kryptolebias brasiliensis
TTTTCATATGTGTGTATGCAAGGCTTTCATAGGTGCGTATGAGAGGTTTTCATATGTGTGTATGCAAGCTATTTCAGAATTATGTCTTATCTGGCCTCCCATAGAAAAATAGTCTGTGTTCTCTTTTACCTCTCTCTTTTGGCTTTTGTCTGTAGCTCTGTAATCTAAAATTCTAGTCTCCATTTGTTAACTAATTTTAACACAAAACATGTAACATACAAACTCAAAACAACATAGAACAAAACTAAAACACACAACACAAAACAGTAACCAAAAGGAACTTACTTATCTAATTTATGACCTAATTGTTAATTTGTTGATGCTAATCAATTCTCAATTTTGTGTATATATACAAACTAATGATTTATAATCATAAAAAAGTTGTAGATTGATTTAGATCAACTTTTTAGATTTTAGATGTTTCTTTCTTAGTTATAAGTTAATTTTTCTTTTTCTTTTTTTCTCTCACCTATTGAAGGACATTCCCGATGCTTTTTTGGATTTATTGGTGCAGTTGTAACATGCACACGACTCAGACATGCTGCTACAACAAGATGACTGATTACTGTTTTGATAATGGCAGCGATTGTCCATTGAGTCACATGATCACGTGACAAGTGCTCCCTCGCTGTTTTTAACTTTATGGCCCTACACCAGTGGTGTCCAATCCTGGTCCTGGAGGGCCACTATCCTGCACGTTTTAGAATCTAAAAGAAGAGTGGCCCCTGAGGAACGGAGTTTGACACATCTGTTTTAGATGTTTCCCTGCTCTTCAGCAGGTCTTCAAGTTCTGCACAAGCCTGTTAATCACTCATTTATTCAAATCAAGTGTGTCAAAGCAAAGACACAACTAAAACATGCAGGATAGTGGCCCTCCAGGACCGGGATTGGACGCCACTTTCCTATAGTGTAATAGCAGTGCCATCTAGTGGCTAGAAGTACTAACAGCAACAACACAAAAACACATTCTCTGTGTGAACTTCAGAACACAACAATAATGTTCATTGATAGGTTCTACGTAAAACCTGCAGAAGTTTCAAGTTTACAGTAAGGATCTAGAGAACAACAGAACTAAGTAGTTTTAAACTAAGATCATCTTATGTTAAAAATGGAGTTGTAGCTGTTCAGCTCAAATTTTGAAAGAAAAAAAAACATTATGCACAATCTCATGCAATATCACAAGATGGCACACTCAGAATATGCATTGGGGACAACTAAGATTCTAGCTCAATATCTGTAAAATTGACTGAGTTATAGCCATTTTTGTGTTTTCAAAGGTCAAAGGGCTGTGACAACCAAATGATTTAGGTTTCCATAATTTAATCAGCTGTAGATGTTTATCCATTGATTGCTTTCTGCAAGCTTTATTAAAATCTATCCACTGGTTCTTGACATATTTTGCTAACAGACACATACACAGACATGGGCAAAATACACTGTTGCTCTTTTGCCTTTGGTGGCAGGCGATAATAAAACAATAGTCATTTCCTCACAACACATCGAAGAAAAAGGACAAGAGATAATCTGACATATTTGATTTTTATTTAAAGCAACTTATCGCAGACTAGTTTCCATGTTTAAAATCAATGAAAGGCAAAAGAGCTGAATGTAGGAGAAAGCTTGTAACATGTATGTTTTTGTAACCTTTAAAAGAACATGGAACTTTCAAGCCACTTCACCCAACCCTCCTTGTTTATGTGACAGTGTCTTAAAAAAAGAAAAGACATAGAACTTCTGTGGATTCCAGTTATTGTGCAAAATTCTTAAGTGTATCTTTGTGTGTCTGTCTTAAAAACCAAAATTTCATAATTTCCTAAATTTTGAAACCTATTAATCACTTTTAATTATGTTCTGACGTATTTAACTCTTGTGGTTTTGCAGGTGAAATGGAGAAAGTATTGTTCCTATGCTGGCTGGGGCTGCCTTTACTGACAGCTCCTCCTCAGTTCTCTATAGAGCCACTGGGACTTTGTAAGGTGGAGCTGAGAAAAAAGGAATGAAAGAAATAGGTGTGAGGAGAAAGGTTTGACAGGTACAGCAAACAGCAAGCAAGATTTAGATAAATTTAGTTCAATTGAGGGAAGCACTGTAGTGTGTGGGAAAAAAATAAAAATTTCAAAATAAGTAGTAATGGGCAAATGAAACTTTTCTGAAGCCTGTTTTGAAAAAAGGGTTCACTAAACAAAGCTTTTCAATACATCTTGTGGCCCAAAGTATAAAGAGCAGCTTAAAACGACAACCTGAAATTAAATGCATTATTGTGATTGCCCTTTTGACGGAGTTGAGTTGACAGGTGTTGTTTAATATCATGTGACATTTGTTTGATACCAAGCTGTCATTATGTTGCTTTAAACGTGGATTTTTGTGGGTGAACGAATAAAGATATTGTTATTTAATGAATAACTTTGCTGAATAAACTTGTTTAAGTGGCATTTTGGCCCTTTGTTTGTAACTTCTTCACATTTACAAACATAACAGATTAAAAAAGAAAAATCATGTCTAATTTACAACACAATACCAGTTTGGAATTAAGCTGTCGGAGCTACAATATTTTTATATTTTTATTGATTACTGATGCTTTTTTTAATAACCAGTCAAAATGTACATGATTGGTCAAAATCAGTTCAAAGTATACCCACACAGCAGAATGTCCTTGCTCACTGGTCCATTATATTTCGCCCAAACTCACCACGAATCCCTACAATGATTGACTTCCTTCTAAGCCTTTGAATCAGATACCAAAGCAGTAACCTGTTTCCAGTGCTTTCAAAGCTTCCAACATCATTGATCATGTGACTCTGGCCATGCTTATCAAACTCTGACACAGTGCTTCTAAAACACAATACATTTCCTGAACCAGCTTTAAACGGCCCATCACTAACAATAATCCTTAAATTTAGAGATGAGACCGAAAATATAATATACAGTTAAGCCCAATAGTCAGAGGAATTGAAAGTTGGAGAAGTTCACTTTGCAAAAGTTCTAAGAGATGGGAATTTATTGGTTCGCCACAGAGAAGGAGACGAGCAACAGGAAGTTTTACTTCAAACGTGACGTGAACGTGCGCTGTCAATAATAGGTATGAGCTGCTTACAGGCCGACAGCCTGAGATCAGTTTGGGATTCAGAGCAGTTTGTTATGGATGAACAAATATAGACAATCCATGTGTGATTAAACAAAAGTCATACTCTGAAACTGCTGTTGATTAGTTTAATCTGGTGTGAGAGTTCATAAGCTTTTTCCTGAAGCATCATTAGCATCGGGTTATCTTTGAGTTAACAACGTTAGCTCTCTCCTGCCGTCTTTATGTTGATTTGCAGTGTTGTGTACTGATGTTATGACAACAATCCTGGGGTAATCGGATCTCACCGTTCCACGTTCCCAACTCGGTCGTTATGCGAGTTCTTTTGTTGGCCATGACGGTCCTGGTGATCATCAGAATCCATATCTGAAGAGTTTTCTGAGTTTTCTTATCTGATTCCGGAGATCCAGCTGTCGGTTCAGGTTTATACTGGTATGATTGTATATCCATTACTCCCACGAAGTCTTCTGGCATTTCTTTGTGTTCAAAAAAGGCTTTTTCTTCTATTTCCACTAGTAAACAACCGGACAGTAGCGGTGTTCTTGGGCAGCTGTGGCACAGCGCTCGTCATGAACCCGCCCCACAAATCCCCCACTTCTGAAATTGAAGACTAAAACGCTAAAAGCAGTTTATTTAACTTTTAGGTCAAAAAACAGATCCCTGGAATGTTGTGTGGATGTGTTTGACTAAGTAGCATACATGAAATGTCAATTTTTTTAGATTTGATTTCAGTTCAGCTTTAAGTCTTTAAGTGTTTATCTGACATGCAAGCACCCTCCCCCCAGCACACCACTCTAAAGAACAAGGCACTGGGTGATGGGTCTGAAGACACTGGGACCTGTTGCATATTTTGTCTTGGGAACTGGGACCGGACATTATGCCTTCCAGGAGGTGGGAATCATCTGCAGCTGCAGGCTCAGATTGAACAGTAAGACAGGATTTCACACAGCTGAGAGGGGCAGGACTTAAGGAGTTTGGGGTTTATATCATCAGGTCCAGTTGCCTTGCCCTAAGCCTGTCTAGTTCCCTTCTGATCTGGAGTGGGTGGATTGTTAGGGGTGTAGCTGGTGGTAAGGTAATGGAGATGGAAGAGGGAAGGATAGGAAGATAAGTTGTTAGCAGGTCATTAGTGGAAAAGGTGGGTGTGTTAGCTGGTTGTGAGGTAGTGGAGAGAGGTGGGTTAGACACAGATACCAAGTGGGGGTTAATGGAACAATCAAATCTGTTAAAAAACTGATTAAATTCATCAGCAAGGTCATGGTCTCCAACAGGAAGGGATTTCTCTTTTCTAGCAAAACTCATGATCTTTTCCATTCTAGATCAGACCTGCTTCACCCCATCCTGTTGCAGCTGCAGTTTGTTTCTGTAGCTCTGCTTCCCCTCTTTAATTGTCACCCTCAGTTCTCTTTGTATTTTTCTTTTACCTCAGCCTTGTCCCCCATCCTGAAAGCTTTTTCCTTAAAGCTTTTAATACTGAATCTCTCTGAAGGGAATGCTGACATTGGTGCAGAACTTAATGTAATCAGTGACACAGTCAGTCAGTCCATCAATATCACCTGACTCACAGAAAACATTCCAGTCACTGATTTCCAGGTTGGACATTTCCCATAACAATGAAGGGAAGAGTTGGTCTAAAAGTATCTCTCCATTCCATTCCTTCCTCCTTCTTCTGTTTCTTTTAGCACTAGCCCTCAATGTCTTCTCTTGAAGACATTCTTGGATGTTGTGTCTTGTAGCAGAAAGATGAGGATAATGAAGGGTGATAACCATTCTTCAACTTACCACATATTAAGCTCTCTAAAGCAGGGGTACCAGGTCAAACTGACCAAACAACAGGTTGATTATACCTTATAGGAACTCAATCATTAGATTATTTAGTGTATTCACTCTTATTATTATCAGATCTCAACATCCAACACACCTGATTCAAATGGTTTAATTACCTCCTCACCAAATCATTAGGTTCTCCAGAAGCATGTCCACAAGTCATCCATTTAAACCAGGTTTTTTAAAGAAAGAACACATCTAAAACATGCAGGAGAGCAGCCCCAGAGGAATGGAGTTTGACACAGCTCCTGTTTTGCCACGCCCATCTACACCTGCCCCGAGTCTAATTTCTTCACCTGTGCCCACTTTCACTAATTTCCTCCTGTCTATAAAACCCAGTCATTTCCTCCATTGACTCGTTGGTTCTTTGTCTTTCTCAGTGGTCTCTCTCTGTGGTCTTTCTCAGTGGTCTCTCTCTGTGTTCCCTTCGTGTCCCCTTCGTGTCCCTCAGATGTGCTGTCTGGTTCCCCTCGTTTTGAGTTAGTTTTGTATTTAGTCTGTTTTAGGTTTTTTGCTGCCACGTCAGCCTTTGTTTTGTTTTTTGTGTGTTATTTTAGTTAATAAATTAGTTTTCTTAAAGATGAGTCTGCACTCTGGGTTTGTCTCCTTCTCCCCTGTTCATGACAACAACATTGTTTTTTACAGAACCTTCATTCCTGCATCAAACACCAGCTTAGAAAAACTAAGAATCACTATTTCACCATTGACTATTAAAATATTACTTGTTGCTGTGTTTTATCTTGATAAATCCCCATTCAAAATAATGACCTATTAGTCATTCCTCAGAAGAATATTCCCTAAAATCTTAGTGTTAATCTTGTTTTTGTTTTGTCCTCTTAATTGTTTATTGTTGAGGTCAGAGCAGAAATCTTGGACAAAGTACAAACTAAGCATGAGGAGTTCTTTTTAAGAAGAGAAAGGAAAATTCAAAAGGTGTCCAACAAAGACACATGTAAACGAGGATGCCATGCCTAGGTTTTTTAAAGCCAGACCCATACCATATGCATTGAGATGCAAGAATGAGTCTGAACAGGATCATCTCATAACACAAGAAGTAATTTAAGCTGTCAAGCATACTGAGTGGGCAGCACCAGTGGTTCTGGTCTGGAAACCTCAGTCAGATTGTGTGAAGATAACAAACTGATAGTAAATCAAGTGTCCAAACTGGAACAGTATCCAATTCCCCAGATGGAGGATTTGTTAGCCAAACTTTCAGGTGGACAGAAGTTTACAAAACTGGATTTAAGTCATGCATATCATCAGATTCCCTTGGATGATGAAGCAAATAAGTATGTGACTATTAACAAAGAAAGGCTTGATCATTTACAAAGTGCTAACGTTTGGAGTGTCATCCATTTCCAACAAATCATGGAGGGACCACTGCAGGGCATCCTTCATGTAGTTATATTGCAGGGTGACATAATGCTCACAGGGAAAAATGATAAAAAGCACCTACGAACACTCAACAAAGTGCTGCAGTGACTTCAAGATGCCAGTCTTAGGCTAAAAGGACCAAGTCTTCTTTCATGTGTGATGAAGTAATATTTTTGGGTCACAAGGTGGCAGCATCTGGTTTGCATCCAGTCCATGAGAAGGTGCAAGCAATAAAAGAGGCACCTTCACCTTCCAATGTGACAGAGATCAAGGCATATTTAAGAATGTTAAACTATTATAACAAGTTTTTGCTTGGTCTGTCAACTGTTCTTGCTCCAGTGTACAAATTGCTACAAAAAAAGAGACAAAGTGGCAGTAGGAAAAACACAAGGAGCTACATTTTAAAAGTCAAAAGAAGTGATGCAGTCAGCAAATGTGCTAGTGCACTATGATCCAGTGAAATACCTTGTGTTGTCATGTGATATGTCACCATATGGAGTTGGGGCAGTGTTGTCTTATTGCATGCCTGATAGATCTGAAAGTCCCATTGGATTTATGTCCTGAACACTCAGTGCAGCTGAAAAGAACTACTCATAACAGAATAAGAAATAATTAGCTGTGATGTTTGGACTCAAATGTTTCCACAAGTACATTTATGGAGGGAAGTTTACTATTGTGACGGATCACAAGCCATTGTTATCACTTTTCAGTGAGATTCATGCCGTGCTACATATGGCGTCTCCACAGATTCCAAAAATGGGCTGTAACACTGAGAGCATACAAATACACAGTTGTTTACAAGGCAGGAAAGTATCACTGCAATGCAGACGCTTTGAGTCACTTGTCTATACCAGAGAAACCAAATGAAAGTTTGTTAGAGGAGAAAGTTCTCATGCTGGAGAGCTCAGACATTACACTAGTGACTGCAGACCAAGTGAAACATGGACAGATAAAGAACCCGTGCTGTCTCATGTGAGAGAAGTAGTGCAAAAAGGCTGGTCATCAGAACTGAAAAAAGTCAGTTTGCACCATACACAGTGAGGAAACATGAACTCAGCATCCAGGGTGGGTGTGTATTGTGGGGTGTGAGAGTAATTATGCCCAAGCCAGGCCAAAAAAACATTTTGAGATAGTTATATCAATGTCACCCTGAAATCTCCAGAATGAAAGCACTGGACAGAAGTTATGTGTGGTGGCTGAAATGGACAATGACGTAGAAGACAATGTCAAGCCCCTGCACAATATGCCAAGAAGACAGGAATGCTCCTGCACCTGCACAATTACACCCCTGGGATTGGCCACACAAACCTTGGAAGAGGGTTCACACTGACTATGCTGGGTCATTCATGGGGAAATTGTTTTTGGTTCTTGTTGATGCCCATTCCAAACCAGCCACTAAGGAGCACAAGCCAGTGTATCTCTGCCATTGGTGCTGTTGACAAACAAGGTGCTGACATAAATTGTACTACTGTTAGTCAAAGATCACTAGGAGGGAAACATACCATAAGATAGAGAGAGAAGAGGAAAGTCCAGAGTGTAGGACTGAGGGTAGCAACTCTAAATGACAGGCAAAGGTAGAGAGCTGACTGACATGTTGCAGAAGAGGAAGGTCGATGTATTATCTGTGCAAGAGACCAAGTGGAAGGGCAGCAAGGCTTGCAGCACTGGAGCAGGGTTTAAGCTGTTTTACCATGGTGTAGATAGGAAGAGAAGTGGAGTAGGAGTGGTCCTGAAGGAGGAGTTAGCAAGGAATGTAGTTGAGGTAAAAAGAGTGTCAGATAGGGTGACGTGTCTGAAGGCAGAAGTAGAAGGCCTGATGCTGAATGTGTCAAGAGTTAAGTATTTTGTGTTATTTTTTTGTTCTTTAACTGATTTTTTATGTGATCCTTGCATTAAGTAAGTTCCTCGTGTTTCCTGTGTTTTAGATTATTGTATTGTCTTGTTCCTTTTGTTCCCTGTGCCACTAGTCACCTGCGTAGTTTTCCGGTCAGCCTGCCATGCCTTCCCCATCATCTCCCAGCAGTAGCTCAACTTCCACTCACCCACAGTTCTTTATATTTAGTCACTGGTCATTTCCTCTCTGCTGCTTCATTGCTGTTTGTTTTCTGTTAGTTTGTTGTTGGTTTTCATGGCACAATCAGGTTAGCTCCTTGTGTCTCTGTCTCTTGTGTCTTTGTGTAAGTGCTTTGTTATTAGTTTGTCGCCACGTCAGCTTCTTGTTTTCTTTTAGGCTATAATAAATCAGTTTTTTTAGTTTTGACATGAGTCTGGGTTCATTTCTCTCGCTCATGATAGAATGTTGTCAGTGGTTATGCTCCACAGGTTGGATGTGATGCAGAAAGGAAAAAGAAATTCTGGAAGGATCTTGATGAAGTGATAGAGAGTATTCCCAGGGAGGAGAGAGTGGTGATCAGAGCAGATCTGACAGGTCATGTTGGTGAAGGAAACAGGAGATGAGGAAGTGATGGGCAGGTTTGGCGACAAGGAAAGGACCCAGGAAGGACAGATGGTGGTGAATTTTGCCAAGAGGATGAAAATGGCTGTAGTCAACACCTGTTTCCAAAAGAGGGAGGAACACAGGGTGACCTAGAAGAGTGGAGACAGGAGAATGCAGGTAGACTTCATTCTGTGTAAAAGAGGTAACCTGAGGGAGATTGTGGACTGTAAGGTTGTGTGTAGGATGAGTTTTGTGGTGAATAAGAAGAAAAGAGTAAAGGCAGAGAAGAAGACCAAATGGTGGAAGTTGAGGAAGGAAGAATACTGTGAGGAGTTCAGAAAGGAGCTGTTAAAGGCTCTGGGTGATAAGAAAGAGCTTCCAGATGACTGGGCTACCACAGCCACAGTGATTACAGAGACAGGTAGGAAGGTACTTGGTGTGTCATCTGGACAGAGAAAAGCACCATTTTAGGTCTGATTCTAATCCATAAACACACTGTCTACAAGGTATGCCTACATGTACATGAATGATATTGTTATTACTTACCCTGCCAGTCAACAGAATTTTGTTATTAACATGGAGAGTTCAGACATCATTTACAAATCTGTTGAAACACTGATTGTATGACTCCATTGCTTTCAGGCCACGTAGCTCCTCCATGGTGTAAGCTTTCTTTGTGTACACTAAAGAATTAACAATGTTGTATTATGAGATGGACGGCAAATTGTTGGACTTGTGCAACATTTTCTCTTTTTTTCACCTCATATGAGTCCATTCCAACAGTAGCGATCTTTTGCATATATCTTTCCCTCGCACATTGGTCAAACGTACATACCTAGATTTAGTTTGCTTTGAAGCTATTGTTGTCACATTGCTAGTAGCGTTGAACCCAGAATGCAGGTGGACACAAGGAGCTTGAATGAAATAAATACTTTTAATAAACCAAAACAAAGGCTGATGGGCAGCAAACTCACAAAACTCAGGAGGACAATAACTTGAGGTAATCACCGGGAGACACCAGGACAACCAGCCTGCACATAACTGCAACAATGAACCACTGATGAGAAGATGGACTAGATTGAATATAAAGGCAACTGATGAGGAAGTGGAAACAGGTGCTTGATTAACAACTAGGGACAAGTGCAGATGGGAGCGGCAGGCTGACAAGAGAAAATCAGTGACTGAGGGAGAGTGAGTAATGGCGCAGGGAACACAGAGGGCGCAAAACTGCACAACATAAGAAACAGGTAATAGACAAAACACATGGATCACAACAAATAAAATAGAACTATGAAAACACGAATAAAAACAATAAACCTAAGACTACAGTTTACTCAAAAATGACCTCAAATCCTGTCAATTGCAGTCTAGCACTTACCAACCAACATGGCAAACATATTGTGTTGTGCTCTTCCAGCTTAGATTTGTAGGAACTATGTATAGCTTCAGCAGAAACTGATGTAAAGTAGCATGGCTGTAGTGGTTGCTGAGATGTAATGAAGTTTTTCAAACTAATGAAGCGAGTCTTGGAATTTGCTACAAGTTTGTGCACAAAATGTACACAAATGTGAGGGTCTTCAAAGCCAAGTTGACTATTCTCAAGACAAATGTCTAACAAATAATTTGCTCACTTCCCCACACTTGCGATGCTGAAAGATGCACCTCGACATGTGAGGAAATACGGCAAATCACTGGATGACCTGCACAGCGAATATAGCCATCTGTTCTCTGATTTTGAAAAAAAAATGACAAGTCCCTTGAGTTGGTGTTGTGTCCTGTCACAAGATGCTGAAACAGTGCTGCAAGAGTTGCAACTGGAATTGATCGATCTTCAATGCGACTTCGCCTTAAAGGAGGAATTCAGCTTTGTTAAACTGAATGAGTTTTATGCTTCACTAAGCAAAGTCAAGTTTCCAAACATCTGGAAGATGGCACAGAGGATGCTGGTGTTGTTTGGCTCTGCCTACATGTGTGAGCAGTGATGTGTGATGAATTTCAACAATGCATGACACAGATCACAGTTAACTGATGAGCACCTCAGATCTATCCTAAGACTTGCCACAACCAAAATGACACCTCACTTTGATGAACTGGCAAAAAGGGGTGATCAATGAAACTGTTTCCACTGGAAGTAAATGTAAGCTGAATGTAATTTTAGTTTCACTGTACGGCTTTATCTTATTGATTTTACATTTATTATAATATATACCATGTAATTTATTAGTTCTCAGAAACACACTGAATTGCATCTGGCCTGGCTTACCTGTCACATTTTAAAACTCATTTTGGCCCCTTAGTCAAAAGGTTTTGCTACCCCTGAAATAGATAAATAGTTAGGTAGGTAGGTAGGTAGGTACTTGATCCCAGAGGGAAATTCAAAAGGAACCAAGGGTTAGTTGTACCTTTTAGCCCTACATGTTTTTTGTTTTTTTTTTACTTTTTATTCAGATTTTCCAGTGCAAGTCACATCACATACATCATACACATAGTATATTTTACAAACTGCATGTATAACCTAACATATTGTGCTCCATAAGCGGCTTTGTTTGTCCACAGTCAGAGAAAAAAAAAAACACGTGAAAATCTCCTATTTATCAACCATAATCTCCATTAGCTGTGGTTTGAAATGAGTGTTTGAATTGGGGACCATTTT
>JAOXNZ010000091.1:32265766-32278825 GCA_028566095.1 Kryptolebias brasiliensis
AATTTAACCCCAGATAGTCATATTATAATATTGTGACCTTTTTTTTTTTAAACATGTCCAGCTTGTTTAATGGCATACTAGGCAGTACTTTACATAAATATGTTCTGTTAACTAGAGAGATGAAGTTTCCCCTTTAAGAGACTGTTTTATGTCTGGCCAACTGTTATGTTGTGTACCTTAGAAACAAGGTGTGGTTCCCTTTAACAGAAATGTGGTTTTCATATGCTTCAAAGGAAAATATTGTCATCTTCCGTTTTTATCAGCTTTATCAACATGCACAAGTGGCACGCCAAAACTACTGCACCAGATCAATGTATTTATAGTTCACAAAATGACTCCTTCTCTGCTGTTCTGCTTTCTGTAAAGTAACATTAAGAGTTTGACAAGCTGATGTTAGTTAATTAGCTAAAGTAAGCCTGCAGTAGGGTGTAGATTTCACCTGCTAACATGCTAATTCCTGCAGCTTGTTGCAGACATTTGTTTTAAAACAGCATTACCTTGAAAAGAGAAACAGGTTTTGCTCCTCTGGTAAATGAGCCCTGACTGACTGGGATTTCCACAGGATCAAATGTTCAACCAACCAACCATTTCTTTTTTATTTATTAAATTCAATTCAGTTTATTTATATTGCGCCAAGTCACAACAAAAGTCGTCTCAGGGCACTATACAAAAACATTCACATGTTTTGAAAGCCAATTAGGAAAAGTTATCTATCTAAAGAAACCAGCAAATTGCGTTGAATTTTCTCTTTGTCGCAGTCTCCCATCTTGAGCAGCACATTGGGAACAGTGGAAAAGAAAAACTCCCTTTTACAGGAAGAAACCTCCAGCAGAACCAGGCTCAGGACGAGTGGCCATCTGCTTCAACCAGCTGGGGTTTGAGAGGACAGGAAAGAGATACAGACAAACAGAATGGCTGGTCAAGGTGGAGTTTCTACTGGAAGAAAGACAAAGAAAATCATGTTAATGATAGAAATAATTACAGTAGAGCAAATAAAGACAGCAGCAGAGTGAGGAAATGTTGTCAATTTATCCTCCAGCAATCTAAGCCTATAGCAGCATAAATAAGGGATAGCTCAGAAAACCCAAGCCAACCCTAACTATAGGATTGATCAAAAAGGAAAATCTTAAGCCTAGTCCTAAAAGTAGGCAGGGTGTCAGCCTCACGGACAGAAACTGGAAGTTGGTTCCACGAGAGAGGAGCCTGATAACAGAAAGCTCTGCCTCCCATTCTACTTTCAGAAACTCTAGGAACTACAAGTAAACCTGCAGTCTGAGAGCAAAGTGCTCTGAAAAATAAGGAATAATGAGATCTTTAATGTAAGATGGAGCTTTGTTGTTGAGAGCTTGGTATATTAGAAATAAGATTTTAAATTATTTTCTGAATTTGACAGGGAGCCAATAGAGAGAAGCCAAAACCGGAGAAATATGATCTTTCCTCCAATCTTATCAGAATCCTGGCAGTGTCATTTTGAATCAACTGTAGATTTTTGGAAACCCAGATAATAAAGAATTACAATAGTTCAGCCTAGATGTGATAAGGTGTGACGGTTTTTCTGCATAATTTTGAGACAAGATGTTTCTAATTTTAGTGATATTACACATTTTGACGAGCATAAAAAGTTTAGGGGAATTCCCCCATCTGCTACCTTATACAACTGAATAATGGGTTGAAGCAACGGATCACGTAATGGAAGGGGGAAATAAAAAAAAATACCCCTTGTCTCTCATTTTTAGGCTTTCAAACTGTAGGGAAAGTATGACAGTAAAAAATTGGTGGTTTTGACACTGTGACTTCTTAACACTGTGGTATACAGTGAACTGGTAACTGGCCCATGCCTAGTAGTGAATTTGTCCTCTGTAACTGTCCTCTTTGCCTAAAGTTTTCAGGGGAAAGAACTCTTGTCTTTAGACCATACTGCCTACCTAATTTGATGCTGACTAGAAGACTTTGACTTATAGAGCCACAAGATGAAACAGAAATGGCTTTGTTTCTAATACTCCTATTTCTTTGTAGGAAATTTCAACAACAGGACACCATCCAGAAACTCATAACTGTTTTTCCAAATTGTTTATTTTGGTAAACTGTCAGTACCCAGTGACTCAAACTAGTTCTTGTAACACTGCAATGCTAATATATAAGATTTCTGTAAAGAACTCTGAAAACAAGCAAGTAATTATTTTCTTTTCAGACACTTCAATTAACTGTACAGAAAACTAGCATACTCTTCCAAATAAAAAAAAAGTTATTAAATAAAGGTTAAAACAGATTTTCTTGTTGTTCACACTTGGTTGGATATTTTTAACAGTCATTAGGTTTTAGATTTTATACACCAAACTAATATTTGAAATAGTGGGGACAGCACACATGTGTCCCCTAATTTTGTCTGCTTATACAATAACAAAAGTGGACTTAATGCCCCAAAAATAAAAAACTAAACAGAATACGTAACATCTTCAAACTCTGACATACATGTAAGAAAACTTTGCATTTAGTATGTTGAATTAGTTTTAAAAAAAGTGATTCAACAGAGCTGACTGTGAATCATACATCAAAAAGAGAAGATGCATAGATACTGACCAATGCTGGGTATTCTTGATGGCTTGTTGTCAGCTTGAAGTATAAGAACCCTAAGATGTTTATTTGTAAAGCAACAAATGTAATAACAATGTGTTTATCAATAAAAAAAGTACAAATGTAAAAAAACACAATCTGCATCACACAGTCAGCTGAGTGACAAACATTTCTACTAATGTTTCTGTGAAATAATAAAATAAGATACATTCAGTGATTTGAGTTGACTACTGAATAAAACGTGAACATGTTTAAGATTTGCCTGAACTGTATTTGTTGCTGAATTTTCACAATTTTTTAAAGAGTTTGATTATTTAACAAAATGAGTGTAGAGAAATTATCTGTGTTTTTGCAGAGCTCAAAACCTCTACTGTCTATTGTGTATTTGTGTCTCCATACTAAAACTTGTCATTTATAAAACAAGTGTAAGTTTACTGAAGCCAATTTTGTCTGGCTTTTTTAAATTATTTAAACAGTTTGGCTGGATTGTCAAACATTTTATTGGATTACTGAAGGTATGGCCATGGTGGTTCTGAATGAATGTACTACACTGACAATTCAGCAAATGGCTTATTGTCATGCACACCTGGAGCAACAGGTGATAATTCCAAGGGGAGCACTGACTGTGGATGAATAGCACTACAGCTTTTTGTACATTTTTGCACTTCCTTTAAGACCTTAATCATCATTATTATTCTTGTTACTCAAATCAAATTCTTATTTATCCACTGACGAGAGGTGGTGACTGAAATATAAAGGCTGTAGTCGACAAGGAGCTTGAAGACAGGTGATCAAATTCTGACAGGAGCAGGTGAAGATAAAATGACTTCCTCAGCACAGATAGATTCCTTCAATTTAGTGGTCATACAGACTGACCTGTTCCATTGTCATGATGAATGGGATATATTCACTGCCTATTTGTTGAGATAAGTTAATGGATCTTTCATCTAATTATATTTTTTCCCTACATCTTTGTACTGCAGTGTTTATGGTTTTCAAACTTGCATTCATCTTTGCAGTAAAGAACCTAATGCACTGCAGTCATACTACAATATCTCTCTTTGTGTACAAAATATCTATTCTTACTGAGTGTCTGATCACCTTCTATATTGCTTAGATGACATTTTCTGTTGCCTCAGGCAGAGTTGCTCAAAAGATTTTTCCTATAGACCTAAATGAAGATGTCACATAGACCCTGTTACTGCAAACACTTCCATACAGTGATAAATCTTCTTCAATAGACACCCTTGATTTTTTTTCCTGTAGCCATCTAGATACAGCGCAAAAAATTAATTCATTCTTTATATCTGTTCTGTGTTGGTCAGAGATGAAGGAAGTTTTAACCTGTCCTAGTTATCACTGGGCGGAAGCTGAGCGGGGTCACACCTATAATTACCAAATTAATCTAAAACATTTATTTGGGATATTTTTTAAATAAACCGAGTGAATGGAAAACAAAATTAGACACAGGCATCAGCATATATGACTAAACACAAGAACAGAACCCAGAACACCCAGACATTAAAGCTAAAACAAAACAAGCACCCCTTAGTAGGCTGGCTGCAATAAAGGTTTTAAGTGCATGTAAACAAATGGGACATTTTCCTGATAAGAAAAAATACACCTTATATAATTCTTCCAGGAGCTGTCTTCTGTTGATTCACATTGTTCTTACCTTCAAGTTTTATTCTCAAATATAATTCTTTCTAGTGCCTTTTAGTTGTAATTATTTTTTTAATGCTAAAAAACCTAATGATTGTGTGAGGAAGAATATTCAGGAATTTCAGTCACTCATCACTAGTTCAGACTCTGGCTCTAAAAATACAACATGGCAGTGCCTGTAAATGAGATTACTCGTTCCTCCCATTTTCTGACCATTTCAGCATAAAACAAAGTTTGATGGCAATAGGATCATGATAAGGGAAACTGTCAGGTTTGTGGGAGGTTGAATCCAGAATGCAGGCGGACACAAGAAGCTCAAAATCAAAATAAGTTTATTACAAAAAAGGACAAAACAGAACGCTGACAATGCAGCAAAACCTTACAAAGAAATACATGAGATCACAGGGAAGCACGAGGAGACACAAGAAACAAACAGGAAACGTATCATAGAGAGACAACGCACTAGTGCAGTGGAAATGGACAGAGGCTGATTATACTGAGGAGATGAGGAAATGGAAAACACTTGAGCTGAATGGGGATCGGGAACAGGTGAGAGGGGGCGTGACAGTCTGACTGAGAAGCTGAACTGAGGGAAAGTGAATGATGACACAAGGAAGCAGGAACATAAACAGAAGTGAGAAAATCAAACACAGTGGAGCATCACAATAAAGCCACAAGAATAAAAAAATAGACATAATCACAAAGACAAGGAAGAAAACAAAACAGAAATAGCTTTATCAAAAAATATTCAGATCTTGACAGAAACAGACCCAGAAAAGAATGTAAAATCAGCTTCATATTAATTGTCTCCCACCAAAGGTAAAGGTGGTCACATTTTTGCCTGGGACTGTGTGTGTGCTTTCATTTCTCTGCAGCATTAGCAAAATATCTCATGAACAAGTGGATAGTTTTTAATTTAACTCTCAGAAATTAATAATTGAATGAAAGTCTACAACTGAAAATTTTATGGAGTCAACCCTTTTCAAGATGGCCACTACAGCTAATCAAACTTAGCAAACACAAAAATGGCTATATCTCAGCCAATTGACAGTTATTGAGCTACAATTTGGTGTAGTTTTAGCTGAGAATCAGTCCCAACACATACTCTGAGTCCTAACTGATTACAAAACTATTAGTCAGTTGTGTCTGCTAGCAAATTATCTCATGAACAACTAGACAGCTTTTAATGAAACTTTCAGAAAGCAATCATAGGTGTACATCTACAACTGATTAACTTTTAGTCACTGTAATTTAACATGGCAACCACAGCTAATTGACATTAGCCAACAGAAACATGGCTATAACTCAATTTTACAAATACTGAACTAAATAAAACTGTCATCTTCAATGCATACTCTGACTGCTATCAGGACTCACGAAATCACACAATATCACATGCAATCTTGCATATCGTTATTTAATAGGTTTAACCAAACAATTTATCTCAATCCATCTCAACAAAAGATGATTTTAGTTTACAACTCTGGCATGAAAGGCAGCAGGCAATATTCATTCCTTCAAGGAGGTGCAAATTCAGCAGTGAAAATCTATTTTTAAAACCACCCAGTAGTGTGATCAGGCCCTGTACATAGTAACTACATCTTTCTTTTAGTGTGGCCCTGCTTGGACATACATAAACATTGTAATGACAGAGTGGTAGCACTTACTTCAGTAATAAGTTTCATGGAAGAAATAACATAGTCTTTGACCTTGAGAAGCTGGTGTGTTAGTGGTGACTGACAACAGTTATTGAGGAAAGTAGCAAAGTTTGGCTGAAGTTTCGTAACGTTATTATAGCTTGTATCTTATCAAACTATCAGAGCCAGACTGCCAGGAGAGTACATACCTTAGTGAGGATGGAAGAATAAATGTATTACTCTGTTTCCTCTAGTTATTTAATGTATGGTGCGGTGTATCGGCTGAAGCCTCATTATCATTGTGTGACCGCTGGCAAAGACCAACAGAAAGTTAGCTGTAAAACGTTTTTTTTACTGTCCCCTCCCTATTGGCTAAGGGCCCCAGGGCTTCCAGAGCCGATAAGACAACTTGTTGTCTGGCCGACTGCCTGCTCTGGACCTTCTTCCCAGAGCTGTTAATTCAGTTAGTTCACTGTTGGTGTACCACTAGACAAATTTTAATGCTGATTGTTTATGTGTTTATTGGTTAAAATGTATTTATTTAATTTCTTTTATGTTTTATGGCGTGTGCTCCTTTCTCTCTGCTCTCTGTTCAGCGCTCTCCAACATCTCTTTCCAGGCGAAAAGAATTAAAAGCCATTTAGTGCTTTCTTCCCCCTGAGAACTGCTCTGTAATTAGCATAACTAATTTAGCAGAAATATTTCTCTTTCCCTTGAATTTGCTGCTGTGTAGGGGAGGGAAAGGACTGAAATTATGATGTAGCGGAAAAGATCCCTGCTTGTTAAGTGTGTCTTTGTGTGCACATGTGTTTGCACAAAAAGTATGCAACAAGAGAGCTGGGGTACACAACTTTAGAGAATGTTTTTTTCTGACATTGTAGCTGTTATTTTTTTCCTGAGTGTTTGTGTGTGTGCTTGAACATTTCCTGCTTTGGAATGTGTTTGCATTTTTTATCTTTATGTTTGAGACTTGCATTGGCTGCAGCTTTATCAGTGATGGTTCCAGCTTTGTGGAAAGTTCCTCAGGGGGTGCTTCATGTTGTGCTGCTGCAGCCACTTGGACTAGTGATTCAAATGCACATGAATACACACTATGTAAAACACAAAGTATCACAGACTTGTTCAAGACACAACTGTGCTCTCTACACAAATGCCAAAGGATGTTTGTGAAAAGCATAAATTTCACCAATCCTGTGACCTTCAATCAGACTGAAACTTGGCTCAGCTTAAAAGAAACTCTTTCAATTTATCTAGTTTGTGCTGTAAACATTGTAGCTGTGTTCTTCTCAGAAATATTCCCTTTGATTGAGCTCAAAAAGCAAAAGTCTTTTCCTTATATTGGACCTGTCTTGTACCTAAACATGACTCTGGTGGGATTTGCCTGGAACATGTTTTTAAAGGAGATGGAGGTTGTGCAAAAATTCAGATGTGTCATCAAACCCACACGGTTTTTACTGGCCTGTTAAAAAGTTCAGTATATATGTGACCTGAAATTAAATCTAATTTAACAAATTGATCTATTATCAGATGCTGAGCTGAGGCAGACAGGAAATCCATCTTTTTTTCCTGTAAACAGGACACAGTTTCTAGAAATGTTTTCATCCACATGGAAAAGCAGAAAACGATCCAAACACTGTAGGTATGCCAGGTCTGTATTGGGTGCTGTAATACTTCCATGAAAATAGTCCAGAAACAGTCTTTCAATAAAAGACCGAAAAGATCGAAACTGTAACCAACAACCTAAAACTCAAATTCTTCGCACTACAAGTTTCACTGAGGTGCATTAGTTGCTGTTAACTTGATATTGGATTAACCTGGTAATCTTAGTTTTTATGGTCAATGGAGTTTTTAGTGTTGGGTGCTGTAATGTAATGTCTCATCTCATATATTCACAGACCTCTCACTAATAGAATCTGGCATCTCCTGGCAGTCTGTCTGCACTTCCCCTCTGTTATGACGTGTATGTTGGCTACACTCTCCATCTTCATTGCTCTTTTTTATTGTCTATAAGGACTTGATTTGTGGCAAGTTTTTTTTTTTTTTTTTTTGTCTTGGGTGATTTTGCTGTGTCAGCTAAGTGACATCAGTTGCTAAAGAATATGGAAGATGGGAAAAGGGGAGACTGGGGGGTGACTGTATGTAGCCTCTCTATCATTAGCAGCAAGAGTTCCTACAGAGACAAAAAGGATGAGTGGGGGTTGGTGGACCAGGTGGGCAGGCTTTTACCATAATTAATTTCACTCTTTGATGGAATGGTTGGGGGAGATTGGAGAATTGTGGGCAATGCTTGTTGGAAGTGATCAGGTCTAGTGGAAATAAAAACGAAGTTTGAACACTTGTGTTCAACAGTGGAAACAAGCAAGGGTGGGGTAAAAATGTCAGCCAACACTGAGGCCTGTTTGCCGTATTGCTGACAGAAGACTGCTGACAAGGGTATGTTTTATGACTTATTTGTAATTTGTTAGCATGAAAAATCCATAGATAAAGCTCATTAAATGGAAGACAGTAGTCTGAATTTTAAAGATCCAGAAATTCATTGTCGACATCCTAAACTTGTTTGTTTTTTGAGCAACTTTGCCAGTGTGAATACAATAGATGCTGGTAATGTTACTGTCACACTGCTCAAATTATGTATTAACTATATTGTATTAAGTATTTTTTTTTCTTTCTTTTATTTATTTCTTTTATGTGGGTCTAAATGAAAAGAATATGAAGTGTATGTTGTAAAATGTTGTCTTGTGTCATATGTCATGTGCAAGTCATGATGATGATGCATTTCAAGGGTCAGAAAGTTCTACCATGCTACAATGTAAGCATGGCATATCTGTATTATGGTATAACCGTCTAGATTTTGTTTGTGGCATGTTTTGTTCTTACCTGTAACATTGCTTCAGTGTATCTGTAGTATTCACCACCATTTTCCTGGCCAAATTGCCATCTTCAGTCAGCATTTAGCCATGGTCTTACCCATTATCCTCATCCATCATCTTTTTAATGCTCTCTGTTGCTCTACTCTGGCATATCAGTCTGGCAATTTATCTTCAGTTCTCCTAGTCTTCCAGTATAGTTCAAACCAAACCCACAACAGCAACTAGCACATCAGTTTCTTTCAGGTCCATGTTTGTGGAATGAATGACAGGTTTCAAGTGTTGGTATACATCATGTTGTTACTCTTACAATGATAGCATCTGTTTGTTCATAGCCCTTATTGTTTACAGTGGATATGATCTTAATTATCACCCACTGGCAAAGGCAGAGCAATAATGCTTTTGCCCGTGTGTGTGCGCACCTGTATCTGTTTGTCTGTACTGGTAGTGAAATTTATCATGAATCACTAAACATATTTTCATGAAACTTTCTGAAAATAATAATTTAGTTGACATCTGCAGCTGAATAAGATTTGGAATCAACGCAATTCAAGGTGGCCGCCACAGCAAAGCAGTCTTAACCAATACAAAATTGACTTTAACTCAATGAGTTTTACAGATATTGAGCTAAAATTTGATGTGGTAGTAACTGAGACAGAGCCTCAACTCATACTTTGAGTTATGATTGTGTTTAAAATTTTGCCATTACTTCTAGAAATGACACTGTCTCTTAGCAAAATATCTAATGAACCACTGAACAGATTTTAAGTAAGTAATAAGTAATCATTGGGTTGACCTCTACAACTGATTAACTTTTGGACTCAACCCAATTCGAGACAGCCATCCCAGATAGCACAAAAATGGCTATAATTCAGCCTTTTTTTTTTAGCTTTTTTAGATATTGAAATCAAATTTAGTGTGGTAGTAGCTGAGTATCGCCTCCAACACATACTTTGAGCGCAACACCTTTGCCTAAAACCATGGCATTAATTGTTAGTCGATTCTTTTTGTCTGTTCATAAAATATAACATAATCCACTAGACAGATTTCAGTGAATATCCTAAAGTAAATATTGGCTTACATCTGCAACTCATTAACTTTTGGAGTGAATCCAAGTCAAGATGGCTGCCACAGTCACAACATTAGCCTACAAATAAAATGACTATATCGCAGTCAGTTTTACAGATAGCATTTGTTGTGTTAGTAGCTGATAGTTATTCACAACACATACTCTAAGCACTAACAGCTCATGCAACATTATGCAAGATATTGCAAAATTGTATGTGATTGCACATAATACTATTTTCAGTGTTTGACCAAAATAGCTTTAATTTCTTAACATGAAATATTCTCAGTCTAAAATTTTGCTATGTAGTGGGCAATATGCATTCCTTCAAGGAGTGCTAGGCCTTTCATTTTTCATGTTTTACTAATATACACAGATTGTTAACAGTTATATTTAAGATGTTACACAGTCAGCCAGCATTGCAGACACAGGCAGCATCCGGTATGCCGTCTGAAATTTGGGAAATTATTACATTTTTTGTGTTTCTTCGAGTGTGAATGAGTGCATTAACTTAAATGTGAAATTACCTGGCAACATTCTTAATGATAAATTTACCAAAGATTTTGAACGTTGTCCTGTAAAAAGAATGCATAATGTCCTAAGAATGATAGCTGTCTGAAGATTTCCGTACAAAGGCAAACCTACGACTATGTTGGTGGCTGTATCTACAAATTTACTATCAAAGCAGTGGGGTTTTCTGTCCTGAATTTTCTGGATATTCATTGAATAGTTTTTGAGATGTTTTGTTCTGAACTTAAAAAATCTGTGGTAAAACTGATGACAAACTTTCATCTTTTACCACAGATTTTACCACAAATTATTCATTTCCAGGATTTTAGCCTTAGATTTCTGACTGCTTTCCGTTTCCAACAAGTAAACCACATTCTTTCCTAAACATTTTTCTTTAGATCTCCCCTTGTTCCTTATGTAATACACTGTTTTAGCTTCCCTTTGGCGTCACTCTTTTACCATACTCTGCATACAATGACACATTGCTGCTGCATCATGTTTATTAGCACAGCAGCAACCTTACGAAAATTCTAAATCTGTGAATTGATCTATGGAAGAACTGGCCAAGCATTTGAGCTGTGTTGTGTAATTACAGCTTGGTCTATTTTTATGGTTGTTTATCTGCACAACTTCAGGTGTTGCTTGAAAATTGGGGTCAATTACTTGATCCTGCAAAATTGTTTAGTACTTCCATCCAAAGTGTAGCTCACATCTCCAGCTCTTTCCCACTTAAAACCTGGCACACAGACACACATGCATGTGTAAGCTCTTAGTGCAGTGAATAGAGCTAATGTACTCATTTCCATATTTATTCAGCCTGTGCACACAAACAGTGAGAGGTTTACAACAGTATGCAGCAGCAGCTTATTGTCTGTGTGGCATTTGTTTTAATTGATCTTGTCTAAGCATTAACTCCACATTTGTTTTGATGCTGCGGTGAAGTCACACATTAGGAAATGACTTTGAGTGTGTGTATGTGTTGGGGGAGGGGTGCGGTAGACCCCTGTTTATGGTTGATGTAAGCATTTAAAGTAGTCTAAAAACGTTGGATCAAAACTTGCAAAAGTTTGAATACACCTACTCTTATTAAAGAATGAGCTAAAAAGTTCAAACGTCCTTCCCCTTTTTTTTCTCTTTGATTTAAAAAAGAAAAAAGAAAGGAGTATGATTAATCAATAAAATGTCATGATTTTTCCAAAGTGTATTCAGTCCAGTCAGTGTTGAAGCAAGTCACCTCTTGGCATCACACGAATCAAATCATAGCAAACTATAAATGCCATTACAACTTTCAGCATTATTATCAAGCACAAATATAGAAGACAATAGTTCAAACTTTATAAAAAAGTAACCTTTTTACTTATATAACAATATAACAGAAAATAATAAATAAATAAAATACCGCTGTAAAGCTTGGTATGAAAAGGAAAAAGGGTGTTTGGACTTTCACAATATGAGTTACCAGCACAGGAGCTGTGTCCTTATTTTTTTCGTCTAAAAAGGATAAAACAAACATGAGAAGCATATGTCGACAGAACAGACTTGACAAATATTCTAAATATTCACGGATCCTGGTGTTAGTGAGGAACTAAGGGCCAGATGGAAAGTTTCCAACGTATTTAGTGATCACTTTGCTGATATCAAAAATAAAACAATATCTTTCACCTTCAAACATGGGGAGTGGCTTTAAGACTGATGTCCCCCTATGTCAGGGGTGTCAAACTCAATTTCACCGAGGGCCACTTCCACATATTGGCCACCCTCAACGGGCCACATTGATGGTATAATCAGGAGTGCCCAGGTGCAGTCCTCCCGACTGCAACTTTTAGATGCATCCCTGCTAAAACGCACCCCAGACAAAAGGCTGACTTCCTTCATTAGCAGCAACTCAATTCTGTAGAGGCCTAGTAATGAGCCAATGATTCAGGTGTGTTACAGAAGGAACACATCTAAAGTTGCAGAGTGGTCGCTCTGGAACACTAGACTCAGGCACCCCTAGCATAAATGTATGAAAATACATTGTTAAAAATAAATTAAACAACACCTCATATTGTTAAATAACTGATTTTACGTATTCAAGTTTTAAATATTACACTTCACCTCTCTAATAAAAATGGACAAATGCGCTGTATCCACGTTGTCTGTGCTTTCATCCACAGCTAATGAAAAAGCTAGACAGGTGCCCATTTCTTCGGCCAGTTGTGTCGCTAAATCTCCGGCTATTTGTTTAACTCGTTCCGCGATGGTATTTCTTGACAAACTGACATTTTGAAAAGTCTGTACCTTGTCGGGACACACCTGCTCACACACCTTTACCATACACTGCTTCAAAAATGCACCGTCCGAAAAAGATTTTGAAGCTCGGGCGATTTCTTCAGCCACAATAAAGCTTGCTTTCACCGCTGCATCATTTTTGGCTGTGGCTTTTGTAAACAAATTCTGCTGCAATTGCAATCTGCCTTTTAAATCTGATGCAATTTTTTGTTTTTCTTGAAAACTAAATTTGGCTAACTTAGCTCCGTGTTTGGTTTCAAAATGCCGACGTATATTGTATTCTTTCACGACAGACACTGTCCCAGAACACAAAAGACATACTGGTTTTTCACCTTGAAGTACAAAAAGGTATTCGTTTTCCCATCGTTCATGAAACAGTCTCCCTTGTAAATCGATTTTTCTTTTCTTGGACATCTTGATGCTAGCTTAGCTTGTCAATGTCTCAATTTTATTCGCTGGGAAAATCAATAAT
>JAOXNZ010000091.1:32382852-32394182 GCA_028566095.1 Kryptolebias brasiliensis
ACACCTAGGGACAATTTAAGAGTTACCAAATAACCTAACATGCATGTTTTTGGTCTGTGGGAGGAAACCGGAGTACCTGGAGTAAACCCACGTGTGCACAGGGTGAACATACAAACTCCACCCAGAAAGGCCCCAGGTTGGGATGCGATCCTGCAACCTTCTCGCTGGAAGGCGACAGGTCTAACCACTACGCCACTGTGCCACCCTGTTGAACATTTTATTGTCAATAAAAAAACATCAACTCTGAAAAAAGTTTCAAGTGGTTTTAGGAAGAGAGCATCACTCAGTTTTGGCCTAAAGGCCTTTGCATACTCCATGAGAAGTCACAAAGTCGGCTCTTATTCATGTGGATGCCTGACGAAAATTGCATAATTTATGTTCGCATAGCAGCTTCGTTTGCCCCTTCGTGACACAAGGCCCTGGCCAAACTTTTTGACATAAGGTTTTGCGCCAATTGTTGTGTGACTGGTCAAAAATTGTTGTGAGCGTGTTTATGCAGAAAAGCCGGAGAGCTTTAATGGAGTCAATTTGCTTCTACTGCTCCACTGAGAAGCAGCTGGTTGATGCTGTTAGAAAATACAGCTGTCTTTGCAACTGTTCCAGCAAAACTTATAAACCTATAAACTTAAAAAGACCACGGAGACACAGGTCATTGTGGTTGTTTCAATCGGTTTAATAAACACGTCTGGTCAGGTTAAGGGAACCATAAATCTGTACAAAGACAGGAGAATTGAAAAGTCGGTGGAAGAAACCCGTTTTAATGCTACATGAGGAAGGAGGAGCTTCCCGGGAGTTGGGGATCACTCTCCACTACTAACACACCAAATTTGAGCTCACTATCTGTAAAATCAGTCATCACTTTTGTGCTTGCTGAGGTTGCTTAGCTGTGACGGCTAACTTGAATGGAATTGACTTCAAATGTTATTCTGTTGTAGCATTAAGGAAGACCCCTTTTTCTGACCGCTGACCTACCGTCATCTTTTGCTCTCTCTAAAGTTCATTCTGAACTGATTGTTGTGGGACACATGTACCATTCATTGACATATAATCAGTTATTCACTTTTTACGTGTTTTCCTAAGGCTTGTGAAAAAGAGAACATGATTCACTGCTGAAATGAGATATGTTTATTGGATTACAAAGCTTTTGAAATTTGAAAAATGACTGGTTCAGTTATTCAATATGAGAAATTATTAGTGTTTTAGCAAACCTTATCTCTTTTGTTTTGCAGGGAAATAATCTGTGGACACAGTGAGATAATGCCTTTCTATACAACCCCCAAGTTCTTTCCAGCCCCAACAATCTGAATGTCCTAGTTGTTATCAAACTTGGTTTCACAACAAACTGCAGAGAAAGCCTTGGTGGGCAATTGCAGTTTAGTTCATTTTACAGTTTGTTTTTGTGTTCATCATGTGAAGATCTCCTTTCCTCATTTCCCTTCGTTTTTTAACCTGAGTGAAAGAACATGTTTGCTCAGTTTTTTCTGTTGGACTTACAGAACAAAAAGAACAAAACCGTAAAGAGAAATTTAAGTTGAAAAATAACCTTTTGTACTTTTAAGAGCATTACTTTGGCTTGCGCGTTGCCTGATTCCTACTTCATCAGCCGAAGAGCCTCAGGCCCGCCTCAACTTTGCGACTGTAATCCTCCTGAGTGACCTTTGGACAGGCTGTTGACCTCAACTGACCCTCGATTGACACCAGGGTTCAAGCCACCGTCTGGCAGGCTGACCAGGTACACCCTACCTGCACGACCTCTTTTCCAGGGAACGTGTACTACACTCAAGCTGTACTACAAAAGGCACTCTTCTGAACTCCTGAGTCTGTGTGGTGAGAATATCAGTCCTACTTATATTTTTAGCTGATGCGAAATCAATAAACATTTATTTCTAATCTGATGTTTCATCAAAACTAATATGACAACCTGGAAAAACTATTAACCTCCTACTTACCAAATTCTAAAGTTACCTATTTACTAAAACAGTTTAATGTAATCCAAACTTTTGCACGGGTAGAGAACATCAATCCTAAAATCCAAACACCTTGTGCAAAAAATTCTATAGTTTAGATAAACTGCTAAAAAAAACTTTACTTTAAATCATTAAAGAATTAATAGTCACTTTTACTGCATTATCTGGTTAAATCATATTGAACCTAATCACTTCATAATTATTTCTTAGAATATTATTTCCTCAAAGTCTTAGCATTGGTTTTGTTTTCTTTATGTATTGTTTGTTTGTTCTATTTTTTCATTTATTTTTGTAATAACACCTTAAAGACTAAAATCGGTTTCTTCCCTATTTAGTGAAACCTTATGATCAGAGTTTCCTGTAATGGATTCCTGTTAAGATCTGATAAATGGTAAATTTAATATTAAGATTCAGCTACCACTCTTTACAGTTGTAGATGTTCAATTTTTACTTTCTGAAATTTTCATATAAATCTGTCCACTGGTTCACAAGATATCTCACTAATGATACAAACACACAGACAAATAAAGACAGAGGCAAAAACAATATTGCTCCACCTTGAGCTGTAAGTGCAAATGGTGGACAATTCCTGGATCTCTGCCACACACTGATTCTATAGCAGAACTACTTGCTAGTGAAATTATGGTGGAACATTCATGTTCTCACCAGAGTGTGCAGCCTCCTTCCTACTGTCTCCTATTTTCCAATAATAAATGTTTTGTTTTTGGTGCTGGGATGCTTGTTGTACGTGTTCCTCCACCAAATGAGGTGCAGTTTTCAGAAAAACTGATACCTTAATCCATAAAGGCCTGTTTTACCTAAATATAGAGCTAAAACTTAGGTTTCACAGTTGATTTAATGGCAGCTGGTTTTGGAGTTAAATTTTGCTGCCCCACTGTGTCATTCATTGTATTAGCATTAGCTGTTAGTTACACGACTCAGTCCTTTAATCAACCATTGACTAAACTCTTGTTTGATGATCATGTAAATAAGCAACAAGGCAAGTATGACTGTTAACATTAGGTTACTGGTCTTAGGGTGTGTGTGATGCAGTGACGTCATAGCCGGAACTGAAGCAAAGAATGCAAACTATTCCAGTGGTTCTTGATAATATTTTGTTTCTAATGTTTAAATATAAGTGGCATACCATTTTATGACAGTTACTGACCACTGTCAAATCAGTAAATGCAAAAACTTCTCTTCCTACAGCAGTGACAACTAGCCAAGAGCAGCAGCTGAACACTGCAGCATGTCTAATTATAGCAGGGAAGTTCCACTTTGGATCCTTGGTATCAAGAAAATAGGTTTATAAGGAGAATAGGCAAAAAAGCTTTCTAAATTGAGGTAAGATTGTCATAACGGGAAGTTATTTTAAACCCAGAGCCGTGTTGGCAGAGACTGAGAGACTAGGACACTTTAGTAAAGAAAACAATTTTTTTTTATTTTGGTGACAGGAGAACTGCTGAGTGGACAGGAGAACGGCAACGCTGAGAACCAGAAGGAGGACAGGTGAGTAAACTGCCAAGTTACTGAGCGAATTGATTGCACATTTATCCTTACAGAGAGGTTATGGCGACAGGTGTTGAAAAGAATGAGGATTCCAAAACAGGCAGAGGCGGCGAGGATAGTGTCAGGTCAGAGCAAAACACGTTGGAGCAGTATGGTTCATCCAGTGACTTGTTGGTCTGACTGAGGCTTTCAGGTTCTTCACAGAAGCAGGAGCAGCGATGGACAGGTGATTCTTCCTGATAAAATGAGGAAAACAGAGCACAAAGGCACGAGGTAAGTAACATGAATTTATTTTCAAAAGCTTTAGGTTAGGTTAGGCTAAGAGTTTGCTACCCATAGGTATGCAACGATCCAGCGAGGAACTCTGGCAGGACTGGATCTTAAATACCCGCCAGGTGGGGTTCAGCAGTCGTCAGGAACAGGTGTAGACAATTAGCTCTGCCTCCTGTTGGACAGAACCTGGAATCCTCACAGTACCCCCCACCCCTCCCCCCTGCTCAATGATCGCCTTTAGGCAATCTAAAATGCTTCTCGGGATGTTCTCTATAAAAAGTAGTGATGAGTTTGGGGTCTAAAATAAAGGATCTGGGGACCCATGACCTCTCTTCTGGATCGTAACCCTCCCAATCCACCAAATACTGGAAACCCCAGCCTCTGCGGCGAACATCCAGAATGCGTCTAACGGTGTAAACAAGAAGATTATCAATAACCGGGGAGGGTGGGGGGAGGTCGGAAGGGGGAGGTTGGAAGGTGGGCACAGTGGACTGGAGACCACTGGCTTGACGAGAGACATGGAAAGTGGAATGGAGCCGCATGGTCGGAGGTAACTGGTGCTTGACTGCTGAGGGGTTGATCAGTTGTACAATGGGATAAGGGCCAATGAACCGGGGAGGAAGCTTGCGGGGAATATCCTTGAGAGTGATATCACGAGTGGAGAGCCAAACTCTTTGACCAACCTGATAACGTGGAGCCGGGCGATGGTGACGGTCAGCGTACCTCTTGTTCTCATCAGCAGTGTGGAGAAGAACAGCTTTGGTTTGATGCCAGATTCTCCGGCAGCATCGTAGATGGTGTTGTACTGACGGTACAGCAATCTCAGTCTCCTGGCTTGGAAAAAGGGGAGGCTGATAACCCAGAGAAGCCTCAAAAGGGGACAGACCCGTGGCCGAAGGGTTGTTTTCGACCACACATCTGAGAGCTGCCTCTGGGTCCTGGTTGCATCTCTCAGTTTGTCCATTGGATTGAGGATGGTAACCTGACGAGGCCCCCAGAGCGTTGCAGAATGCCTTCCAGACCTGGGAGATAGACTGAGGTCCTCGGTCCGAAACAATGTCTAGGGGAATACCATGTATTTGGAAAATGTGTTGAGACATTAATTGAGCGGTGGGTAGCTTCGATAAGGGGATAAAATGAGCGGCCTTGGAAAAAGGGTCAACAATAGTACAGTTGGCTGTGTTACCCTGGGATGGAGGAAGTCCGGTGACAAAGTCGATAGCAATGTGAGACCAGGGGCGGCTAGGAGTTGGAAGAGGTTGTAGTAATCCTGCCGAAGGTTGGTTCCCACTCTTATTCCTTGCACAGGTAGCACAGGCTGACACAAATTTGTGTATATCCTGGTTCATGGTTGGCCACCAGAAATGCTCGTGTATGAAAGATGACATGCGGTTAGTACCAGGATGACAGGTTGTCTTGGAATTGTGGCACCATTGTAAGACTTGCGAGATGACAGAAGCCGGAACAACCGGTTAGGTGGGCCACCCCCGGGATCGGGTTCCACTTCCTGGGCCTGATGAATGGGCTCCACAATATCCCAGGTCAGTACAGCAGGAGACAGGGAGGATGGGCTCGGGCTGCTTGGACTCGGACTTTGGAGTGTATTGTCGAGACAGAGCGTCTGGCTTGGTGTTACGGGACCCAGGACGGTAGGTGATTGTAAATTTAAAGCGGGCAAAAAACAACGACCAACGAGCCTGCCGAGCATTTAACCTCTTGGCTCCCTGAATATAGGCAAGATTTTTATGGTCCGGCCATATGATGAAAGGGAGACTTGTGCCCTCTAACCAATGTCTCCACTCTTCTAAGGCTAACTTAATAGCAAGCAGTTCACAATCTCCCACATCATAATTTCTCTCTGCTGGGTTTAATCGTCGGGAGAAAAAGGCGCTTACCATCCTCCTCGTTTCCTTGAGAAAGAACTGCTCCCACCCCTGTGTCCAAGGCATCCACTTCCAGGAAGAACTGCTTCTGATATCTGAATGAGAAAGAATGGGAGCTGATGTGAATAGCTGTTTTAAAGAAGTGAAAGCCTCCTCTGCCTCTGGAGTCCACTCGAAGCGACAAAGGGTGGAGGTAAGTTGTGTGAGTGGAGCTGCGGTCTGGCTGTAGTTCCGAATGAACCGCCGGTAGAAATTGGCAAACCCCAGGAAGCGCTGGAGCTGCTTTCGGTCCTCAGGAGTTGGCCACGCTGAAACTGCTCTTATTTTCTCTGGACCCGTCCGTACCTGCTCACTCTCAAAAATGAAACCCAGGAAAGACACAGTGGAGACATGAAATTCACACTTTTCGGCTTTGACAAACAGTTCATTCTCCATAAGTTGTTGCAGAACTGCCCTTACATACTTGGAATGTTCCTGGCTGTTCTAAGAGTAGATTAGGATGTCATCAAGATACACAAAGACAAAATGATCTAAGAAATCCCTCAGGACGTCATTTACAAGGGCTCGGAAAACGGCTGGGGCATTAGTTAATCCAAAAGGCATGACCAGGTACTCAAAATGTCCTAGAGAGGTCTTAAAAGCAGTTTTCCATTCGTCCTTCTCTCTTATGCGCACCAAGTGGTAAGCATTTCTTAGATCGAGCTTAGTAAAAATCTTGGCAGAATGTAACTGCTCGAGGACTGAGTCCATAAGAGGAAGGGGGTACTTATTCTTTACTGTGATCTGGTTGAGACCCCAATAATCAATGCAGGGACGCAGGGTCTTGTCCTACTTCTCGACGAAGAAAAATCCTGCTCCAACAGGTGAGCTGGAAGGACGAATAATACCAGATGCCAGAGAGTTATTGATATAATCTCGCATAGTCTCCTTCTCAGGTTCGGAGAGTTTGTAAAGGCGAGATGATGGAAGTGGGGCACCAGGAAGTAGTTCGATCACACAGTCATATGGACGATGAGGAGGTACGGACAATGCTTTTTGCTTGCTCGAAATTATTATTTTCTCCACAATACAAACATGAGCCAGAGACTAACCTTTGTTGGTGTTCTTCTGGGGCACGAGGTAAGTAACATGAATTTTTTTTTCAAAAGCTTTAGGCTTTAGGTTAGGTCAGGTTAGGCTAAGAGTTTGCTACCCGTAGGTATGCAACAATCCAGCGAAGGAACTCTGGCAGGACTGGATCTTAAATACCCGCCAGGTGGGGATCAGCAGTCATCAGGAAGAGGTGTAGACAATTAGCTCCGCTTCCTGTTGAACAGAACCTGGAATCCTCACAGAGATGTATGTTCTGTAGTTATGTCTCAAATTGACTATTTAAAACCAATAAGTGTAGCTACTTTATTAATTTTTATGGAACCATCAAATATAGTTTGTGTCTAACTAAAAGTAGGATTTTTACTTGTTCATAGATTTAAACCAAAAACATTCTGGAATACCCAGAAGCAAATTTTGGCTTGTACTTTGAATAAACCTTACCAATCAGTGACAAAACCAAAATGAAAATGATCAAGTGGTTAACAAAAGAAAAGTAAAAGGAATGTTCAAGATCAAAGCTTACAATGGAAGGTTTCTGAAAGATGGCTGTAGGTTATATGTGGCTCCAAGATGGCAAAAAGAAAGAAAAAAATCTTGGATTCAAACCTGGGAAGATCTTACATTCTTTTAGAATTTTTGTTTGTTTTCACCTTTTTCTCTGAGTCTATGGGGATAAAAATAACAGGTATTAGCCATGCAATGTGAGTAATAGTGTTTTGTTTAAATGTTTGTACAAGCTCATGTACATAATTTACACAAGGTCTGTATGCTGCAACCAGTTGATTCAGGGAACATCCTTCCACAGCCAACAGAAACAAATCCATTACCTGTCACAGTCTGTCTGCTCCTGCCACGCCTCATTGTTCACCGCCACAGTAATCACCCTGATCTTGTTCACCTGTTCTCAGCCCTACTTAAGCTCTCCACCCTCACCAGATCAGTGCCAGATTATTGAACGGTTCGCCTAGTAGATGTCCAGCGTTAACTCCAAGCTCCTGCCTGATCTCTCGTCCTTGACCCTCTGCCTCACCTCTGACCCCCAACTCTTGCCTGCTCCACGCCTGGTACTCCTGCTGATTTTGACTCCCGGCTTCCGACCTCGTTTCTGTCCACCGGACTATGCCTCTGGGTTCGTACTTTGGACTTGTTTTCGGCTCTCTGATCTCCCGGCTCTGACCATTGACCCCCTTCTGGATTCTCAAACTAAGACTGTCTCCTGGTCCAGAGCTCTGACCGCTCCACTCACGAGCTACGGTGGTCTTACCTGTCCGGTGATATCTCCTGCCGCACGAAGAGTGTACCATCCCGTTAGTTCGCTGACCTACCTGGTTCTGGTTAACATAATAAAAGCCTTTAAACTTGCTTGGTGTTTGTCTGTTCTGAATCCTTTAATCGTAACCTGTCATTGCCAATGACTAAATAGCGTTTAGACTATGGTATGACTTTCTTGCTGGATCTGATTTTTGCTTTTTACAACTCCTGGCATTATTTGAAAATGTAGCCACCCCTTTTTCAAATTTTTTTTTTTATTTAAATGTAATGGTATGCACTCAAACACAACTGCAGTTTCTGTCAGAGTTCCATGAATGTGTGTTTTTACTGGCCATAATGAAGGCTTTTGATTGAATCTACAAATAAAAGCACATCTCCTTTTATCCAGGACAGAACCATGAGAAAACCAATAACTAGCTCTAGCTATGTTGCTGTACTTTACATCCTACTGTAGCCGCATACTGAACTAAAAAGCAAAGCAACAGCTTAGCCCAGAAGTGACCCTGTTTATGTGGAACCAACCTTCATATCAGTGGTACACAACATGTGCACACTGTTTCAGCACACATTCGTTTTTCAGCTCAAATTGAGGGTGACGCTGCTCCAGGCCTGTGATTGCTCTAAACCAACTAGGTGTGAAAATAGCGAGAGAAGAACTGGGACTCGGACTGGACCTGAAGATGTCTAAGATTGATGGGAGATAACAACAGACAGGATGAAGAGAAGAAAAAGAAAGATGCAGGATGATGAAGGAATGAATGGATGGAGAGCGAGAAATCTGTAAACCATAATAAGGGAAGGAGTCAAGTGGAAAATAAATTAGATTAGATGGAGAAAAGAAAAGTGACCAGGCAAACTCAGAAGAAAAAGGATAAGCAAAATGTGATGATACATAAATGCAATAAATGTGGTCAAAAGTGAAAAAGTGTCTGTGAAAATAGGGCAGGACAGAGGTAAATGATGCTTTAAAGTAACAGAATACAAGTGAGACTGACTAACTATGCATGTTTGAGATAGATAGTGAAAAGGGAGTACTGGAGCAACTCTGCATGTGTGGAAAAGAGAGTTTTGAAAGGAACAAAGTGAAAGAGCTTTATACAGAACTGGGTTTACCCTGTTTGCTCACTTAAGGAGATAAGGTTGTTATCAGCTCCCAGAGCCAAACTCTGCATTTGTGAGTAGTATGTTTACAGTATGTGGAAGAAAAAGTGTGTATCTCAAACTCCAGTCTTCCTCAAGTGTATGTGTCTTTCATTACCAAGTATATCGAATGAAATTCAATTGAATTACATTTTCTTAAACGCAAAAAGAAAGCTGTAGTATAAATGTTGAAGAAATTTTTTTTTTTTTAAAGTTTACAAGCTGTTGAAAAGGCGTGGTGAAAATTTTAACAGCAGTAGTGTTTTTATGACTTTTTTGTTGATGTAACTTGACAAGTATATGATGATGTCACATGAAACATTTGCACAGACAAACAAACAAAAAGACACATTTATCATGGTCGTGTTTCCTCCCTTGAGCTAGAGGCCTTTTTGTGGATTAAATAGTTTTTAGATGATTCATAGATTAATGTTAAGTGGCTAAACAAACAAGAAAAAAATTAATTAGTACAGAACTGAATTGAAAATCAATAAAAGGTCCAATGGCTCAAGGTTTGTTCATGGCTAAATCCTGAAATTCACACAAAAGAAGTTGAAGGACAAACATTCTTTAGTATGAAAGGATTTATTTACAAATGTATCTATATATAGATCAAGAAATGTATTATGAATGAATGATTCTAGTAAACTTTATGGCTAAAGGTGATCAAATTGATAAATCATGACAATGACATTCAGTTAGAAAAATATGACTTAAAATTATTCTGTCCAAGCATATGGGATGAGAGAAAAGGGAAGCTAATGATAAGTTAAAGAGGCCTAGTTAAAATAGTAAAGAACAATAAAGTACTGTCATAAGAAGGTGTCTGATTAATATTAATCCCAGAATAATTGTCAAATTATATTATGTTCACATGTTACCATAACCCTTAAGAAGGAGTGTTCTGACTGCGTGTTGAAGAAAGCTGTCCCACTTATTTAATCCAGTTGGTGATCTGGATCTAAATCCATGAGCATTAAAGATGTTTCCTTTAAATATATCTGTCAATCAATATAAAAATCTAAAACCTAATTGTATCTCTAAAACTCTGTAGAACTATTACTCGTGTAACAATGGTTGTTCGTTGTTGGTTGAGGACCCAAACAAGAAGGCAAGCAAGTATAATTCAAAAAACTATTTAATAAATTAAAATAAAATATACCCGGGCAGAGGTGACAAAGAACCAGGCCTAAGCAGACTTAGATACAAAGATCGGTCAACTGGCTTTGAGAAACCAAGAGACTGGAAAGGATGATTGTGGAGTCACAACAAGTGAGAAGCTACTGATGACCAGGTTAACTGAGTTAAGTAATCAGGGAAGCTGCAGGAAACACTAGCTGAGAAAATTGGAAGCACTAAGCACAACTGAATTACAAACACCACAGAACATTCAAATACAAAAAGAAACCACAAACAAGTGTTGAGGTATTTTAGCTTTACCTCCCCGAGTTGGTTGATTGGGAAAGACCTTCAGGAGACGTTACGTTAAAGTTTAACACATTTATTCAAACACCATTAGTCAATACTCTTACAATCAAAAAACCAAATGCATCTGGGAGACAATCAATGGGAATGAGATACACATCACCTTGAAAACTAATCAAGCCATCACCCAAGGATTGTCTGACTGGACAAAAGATGTTCCTCTGCTTTCAATACTTGACTCACTTGGTGTGGGCAGGCGAGTCGGGAGGGGGCCAGTTGTGGAGCTGGCCCCAGGGGGATTCGTGCCTGAACCTTGGTGCCCATCCCCTTCCCCCCAGCATATGCAACACAACTCATCAGTAGGGTCTTGATGTGTGGGGCGGAGAGCCCTCCAGGCATGGGGGGAGCACCAAGTAGTGCCCCCACCCTTGCTGTGCCCAGACCACGTCCCGGATTGGTGGGCTCCCGCCGGGTGGTCTGTGGCTCCTGGGGTTTGGCTGGGCTTGGCTGGGGTCCCGGGGGCTGCGCTGGGCTCCGATGGGCATCCATTTCCTCTAGACCTCTCAGGGGGATGACCTTGGTCCTTCTGGGTTCCGGCTGCTGTGGTGGACTGGTGCCTGCCCAGTGTGTTGGGGGCTCTGGGGGGGCCCCTTCTGCTTGGTGCTGGGCGGTTTCTCTGCCGGGGGCTGGTATGGGCGCCGGGCCGTTGGGGGTCGGGTCCCGGGCTTAGCCTGCGCGGTGGGAGGTGGTGGCATGGCTGGGTTGGGGG
>JAOXNZ010000091.1:32440381-32454847 GCA_028566095.1 Kryptolebias brasiliensis
CCCCCCCCCCCCCCCCCCCCCCCCCCCCCCCCCCCCCCCCCCCCCCGAGCGGCACAATAATCATTCAACAGTAATTGTATGCCTATTGTTTTAGGAAGTATGGCAAAGGTTATGTATGATGTCTTTAAGACTTGTTTGCAGCAAGATCAAGTCACACGAAATAGCACAGATAAGACATTTGAACTTATAGAAGAAAACCAATGTATGCCATAATAAATAGGCATGGACTTGAAAGTTGATTTAGATGTTTTAATGATGCAGATTTGATCATTGACTGAAGTTACCCAAAGTGCCTTCTCCATTCATTATTTTAGAGCAACTAATCATATGTAAAAGATTTTAGTGTCAAGAGAAAAAACATTCCCATGGGTTTTATCATAGCCCTTTCAATGCCAAAATCTAAAACATGTCAAGTACCCCCCTGATGCATTCTTAATCCACTGTGGCACTTCTCATAATGGTTTTAATGTTTATGTTGTTCCACAGCAGACCGCCTCACTAACTTTGTTACGAAAGGACCATCCATTACGGGGCAGAGCTGCTGTGATTATTTATGCACACTTAAGCCAGAGTGCGTCGCTGTGTAATTCACTGTAAGCAGGCTTCATTGGAATTACAAATCAATGCCCCAGCAGGCTTTGCTTCAACTCCCTTTGGAACTATCCCTTTGTCTCTGAAACCACCCCCTCCCTCCTTTTTTTTCCATTTCAGCCACACACACCCCTCTCTGTCTCTATCTTCTCTCAGCTTGCATTGGGTAGTTTGTCTTCCAACTCCCATCTTGCCTGCAGTGCTGGGCAGCACTTGTTCCTGGGCACTGGATCAAGGCCAGTCTGGACAGGATGAGGAGGGACACATGAGAGGGAGTACACCTGAAATGTTGATTTTAAAATTTGTGTTTTGTTTGTGCAACAGTTATCACAAAGTTACTTACCTTACTGATCTTTTGTGGAGGATCTGTAAAGGTAGTATCTCATGTCTGTGATTGTGAGAGACTAGTTGAGGACTGAAAATTGCAAGAAATTAGGCAAATTTTCAGTTGCAATTTCACTGAATTCAAAGTGTTTGAAACTAAGTGACCAGTGAGTCATGCAGTTTTTGAAAATCATGGCTTATTTTTGTGTACATGTCTTGCAAAACTGTATTCTAGGCTGTGCACATTATTTTGTTTCTCACCTCCACCCACATCATACCTGCCTTGGCTCACTCTGTACGCATCTTAGCAGTCGCCACTACATTTATGATTTTATTTACTCAAGTACATTTTGAATTTAGGTTAGACAGATTTGGACCAGTTTTTTTGTGTTATCATCTTTGATATAGCTTTTAGACCTGAACATGAAACTGAGAAACCCCTGCAACTGTTTTGAGAATTTTGGAGATTCTCGCAAATGCCATTTACCAACTAGTCACCAACAGTCACAGCCCAGTGAGATACTACCTTAAGGATTACTGATAGTGACGCTGACGGTGATTCTGGGGTTGGGATGTGTTCTCTAAGTGCTCTGCTGGCATGTTTTCCCATGTGATTATCAGTTTCACAGTAAAATGTTTGGACCAGAGTTCATCTTTTTGATCATGATGTATAATTGAAAAGTCATCCTGCTTTCATGGTTCCAATTTCAATGAGAGCACAGACTGTCGAAAAAACACAATGTCAAATTATAAAGAAGAAATGAGAGAGAAGGATAGGGATTTGTATGAAGAGCAGACACAAAGACAGAGAAAGATGAGGAAGCAACAACAAAATGGGAGATCTGCTGTATTTTTAAAGAAGACGGGAGATGTAATGAAAACCTAGAGAAAACTGTCTCTTCTCCAACCTTCCATCACTTTTTCAACTTTGCCACCCTTCTCCCTTCATCTCCTGTAACAGAGTGTATCCTTCAGGCTTTTTCGTGTCGATCTCCTCACCAGCCGCTGTATTAGAGGAACCTTTTACTGCTGTTTCAGATGAATCAGTCACACTGGCTTCCTCTGCGCACACACACACACATTTTTCCCCCCACGTGTCTTTTTTTCTCAAACCGAGGCTCTCCTTAGTCTTTATCTTTTTTTCCTCAAACATTTTATTCTTCTCCAATCTCAATCTTTCTTGGGATTCTTTCCCAGTCATGTTTTTCCGTCCTCTTCTTCCTGACACGCTGCATGTTTGTTAAGCTTACAATATGCACATTTTTCTGTCTACTCTCAGAACAAGGTGCTTTTTTCTGTTTATCCCTCTTTAACCTCTATTTACTCTTCCAATCCATCCTGCAAGAGGACACATCTCCAATGATTCCCTTCTTGTTAACACTATCTTGCCCTCCACTCTGTTTCTCCTTTACCTCACATCTTCTTCCCTTCCCTGAGATTCTTTTTGATTTTTTTTTTTTTTTCAATTTCTTGCCATTTCCTCAGATTCGTTCTCTCTCCTCACTGAGCTGAGCTCCACCATATCCCTGACGCTCCTTTACCTTCATTTTTGGTTGAATTTTCACCCCCACCGTCTCATCCTTCTCTGCTGTTATTTACTTTTTTTCCTTCCTATCACTGAGTCCAGCCTCAGGTCCAGCAGCCAAATGAGATTTGGAGGCTGAGGCCCATGTGCTCTTCATCGTTCACAGATTGGAGTCAGTTACAACAGGCTGCATGCAGGTATAATCCATTTATGCTTCCAAGTACCTCAAGCCGAGAGCTTTAAAAAGGAGAGTGCGTAGTCATTTACTGACATATTTTGAAATGCTGCTAATTGTTTTCGTTCACACATTAGACATAAACTTCCTGCTGCTTCCTTTATGTTGTTCATTAAAAAAAAAAACTCAGATGTGTATAACTTTTAACTTTATAATACTTTTGAAACAACTTTATTATAAAATATCAGTTTCAAAACAACAAGCCTTGATGTTCAAAAAACAACCTTTTTGAAGGGCTCTGTGACAGAAGTACACTCCCAGAGGTTGCACGCACAACCAGGTATGCACACTTTTGATCCAAAAGACATCAGTTTTTTTTTTAACGCTAAATACAAGGTAAAGAATTGAGCATTTCATCAATGATGGGTACCCATAAACATAGGAGTACCGACACATGTAGGTATGTGTAACAGCCTAGCTGCGCATAAAAGATAACCTGCCTTCCAGAAGAAATGCTGCAACTTTTTTCTACACAAAGTCGATCAGGTTAGGCCTAATGAATTTTTCAGGTTACAGCAGCCGTTCATCTGAACAGAACATTTAAAATTTTGCAATTTAAGTTTCCCAAGTAAAACAACTAATTTGTTAAGTTTAAGGTTCACAAAAATATGAACAACACTCATAATGAACACCACTCATAAAGGTGCTCTTTTCAACACATTTGTGCATAACACTGGGCATCTCAAAGGATTTAGTAAATGTGATATTTTCGCGGGAAACGTCATTCATTTCCATGATGATACATTTCTTTAATAAATCTAAAAGAAAATAAGATCTATTAAATAGTTCTCAACTGCACTAACATTATTTTTTGCATTAGAAGCAAAGACTGCCTCATGATACAGAGAAAAAAAAATACATTCACTCAGTGACAAACGTGACAAAAGTTCAATTACGATGGACTGGATTAATTTTCACAAATCTGTGTGATACCAATATGCTTTAAAGATTATACACTCTACATTTCAAAGTCCATTTGAGTGCTTTATGTGTTGGGAAATTGATTCACAGATTAACAATAGCTGATGCATCTAATGGGGTTTAAATGGAGAAAATGTATAATTTTGATGTCAGTTTATAAAAGAACACAGCATGCCTATTAAACCTGCCGTTTATTTATAAAGGACCTGTCAGAGTTGAAATTCCAAGTTATTTCCTGAAAAATTTTCTGTAAGACGGAATTCACAGCATTCATCTTTATGTTCTGTTAATAATTTGACTACTATTATTTTGTTTTAACATCAAAGTACAAGATGTCTTTTTCTTAGTTGAAATCATAAAGACAATGCAGTATGTAACACATGTGGTGTTCCCCAAGGATCTATTATTGGGCACAGTTTATTTTCCATCTACACCCTCCCCTTAGGTTCCATCTTTAAACAGTTTAACATCTCTTTTAATTCCTATGCAAATGACACCTACAGTTGAAGTGCAATCATTCTTCTTTTTCACTAAAACCACTGTTTGACTGCCTCACTGAGGTAAATGCATGGATGACTTTAAACTTCCTAAATTTCAGTGAGAACAAAACTGAAGTAATATTTTGGGTCCAATTGGAAATCGCAGTGCTTCTCCTACAGATCTTGGTAGACTTGAGCCGTTTGTAAAATCTCACGTAAAAAATTTGGGGGGTTAAATTTGATTCAAATTTTAACTTTAAGAAACAGATTAGTTCTGTAAGAAAGAGGTATTGGATTATAGTAACTCTGTTGGTGTTAGCAATGTCGGTCTCTCATGACTGCAGTTAGTTCAAAACACTACAGCTCATCTTTTAACATGAACAAAACAGTGTGAACATATCTCCCCAGTGCTGGCTTCCCTTCACTGGCTCCTTGTTTGTTTGTTTTTTCCAGCTATATTTATAGATTTCGAATTTTAACATACATATCACCACAAAAACATAAAAAACTGCAATGTGACACATCAAGAAAAAATAAGAAAGTACATTAAGGGTGTAGTTTAATAACAGGTATTTTAAAGTACTATTGTGGCTGGATTGAAGATTGTAATGTTTGTATATTATGAGGTCTTAAAAATTAGTAATAATAAAAATATAAGTCTACATAAAACGACATAAAACAAAGTAAATAGGCCACATATAGACAGATTGGCACAAAACCACGCAAAAATCAAACGTTATCACTCAAAATCAAAAACAAACAACCCAGTATGCATATATCTTTGGGGTCAGCTAGGATTTTAAATGTTCCAGGATCGGCCTCCATACTGTATAAAATTTTAGTGGGTTACCAGACACTTCATACTTTAGTTTTTTTAATATAGAGAACTCCTGTGAATTCCCTTAGCCAGACTATGAATTGAGGAGGTGAGTTGGATTTCCACAATTTCAGAATACATCGTTTAGCAATAATCCTCCTATAGGCCACTACTGAGCAGATATTGCGGTTCATTTTTTCTAAAATGCTGGAAAAGCCAAGCAAAGCGGTTTCAGTATCAGATTCAAGATTTACCTTTAGCACTGTAGAATACCACCTAAATATTGAGCACCAGAACCCATTAAGTCTGGGGCACAACCAGAAATGATGCGCAAGCGTACTAGGGGCAGCCTAGTCACAGGAGGGATAAGTTTGTGGGAAAATCCTATTTAGCTTGGCTTTCGAATAATATAATCTATGTATGACTTTTCATTGAATCACCTGGAGTCTGGCATTGACAGAGCAGTGACAGATACCGTTCAGGGCTTGTTTTCAAATTTCGTCCTGAATCGAGATGTTAATGTCCTCCTCCCACATTTGTTTAATTATTACACTCGGTTGAGAGAGTTTATAAGAGAAGATATGAACCAATGACGAAAATAAACCTCTGGCTTCTGGAGGGCCAGACAAGATCTTGAACATGGCATTATCCTCATGCAGGGACTCAGACAAGGGAATGTTTTGTCTTATATCGTTCCTCATCTGCAAATACCTAAATAAGTGAGTTCCAGGCAACGCATATTTCAACTGTAATTGTTCAAATGAGAAGAAATTTATATTAATATAAAGGTCTTTTAGAGAAGTCATTCCCCTGTAACTCCACTCTAAAGACTGTGTCCGTGAATGAAGGGGGAAAGGCATGATTGTGCCAGATAGGAGCATGCACCGAAGTATTAGGGGGTTTCCAAAACTTATGAATATGCAACCAATTTTTTTCTGAATTAGATAAAGTAAAATGCTCCATATTTGTTTTTGAATTGTTTTATTGATGACGTTTAAGGAATTGAATGGGCAGGCTCCAGCACCTGTGTGACCTCCTGCAGACTCTTACAATATATTTTAAGTCTTATCAATTTTTAAAAATTTTTTTTTGTTTGTTTGTTTGTTTTTGTGGTCTCTTGTGTTTGGTATTATCTTTTTACTATTTATTGTCTTGTGTGCAGCACTTTAGGCAACAGCAGTTGTTTTTACATGTGCTTTATAAATAAATTTGATCTGATTTATGTTGGCTGATATTGGTTAGCTGTGACAGCCAGCTTGAATTGGACTGACTCCCAAAGGTAATCAGTTGTAGATGTACATGCAGTGATTACTTTCTAAAAGTTTCATTGAAAACAATCCAGTAGTTTGAGATATTTTGCTAATAGACAAACAGGGTTGACTTCAACAGTTAATGCTAATGTTTCAAGCAAAGATCATGCACAATGAGTAGCAGTTGGAGTACGTGTTATGAATATCTCAGCTACAACCACACTAAATTCTAGCACAATAACTGTGAACATTACTGAATAATAGCCATTTTTGTGTTTCCAAAGTTAGTTGGCTGTGTGGTGGCTATCTTGAATTGGGTTGGCTCCAAAAGTTAAACAGTTGTAGAAGTACATACAATGATTCTTTTTTGAAAGTAAGTCCTTCTACTAGTATTATTTTAAAATGCATCCAGTGTTTCATGAAATATTTTGGTAAGAGACAAACAGAGTTGACTCCAAATAGTTATTGACAAAAGTTTAAACAAAGATAAAGCTCAAAGTTTGTTGGAGTTCCAAATTCTAAGTCAATATTTGTAAAAAATAATGGATTTGAACCATTTTTTGTCTTTTTAAAGACAGTTGGCTGTGGCAGCCATTTTGAATCAGGTTGAGTCCAAAAGGTAATACGTTGCAGGTTTAAATCTGCCTTTGCCTTTTGGTGATAAATATAAAATCACCTTTATACAAATCTTGGTGTCTGTAAGAAAGCCAGGACAAAGTTACAAAACCATTTGAGATGGTAAACAGACCAAGACTGTGCAACACTGGTTTTTAGAAAACATGGGATGAACAAAAACAACACAAAGTAATTAAGATGTTATTTTCATGTCAGTCATACTAATCTGATCTCAGCAGTTCCTAATAACTTGCATGTTTGTGTGCAGACAGCTTGGTTTGTTGCTTCAGCTGCTTCATAATTGCTCCGTTAGTTCAGTACTGGTGGTGCCAGTTGAAAAGCAGCTGTGGGTCAAGTGAGGAAAAGTACTTAAATCCTCTCTGGCTCTATCCAGTAGGATCTTGACCTGAGTTACTCAAAGACTAACTGGGCATGACAGATCATAGTAGAGGGGTGTTAAGTGTTGGAAAATGGAGCTTGGCCTGTTTCGGTCAGAAAGAACAAGAAAGGTATTTCTGCAGTGATAGCTTTTTAAAGGCATGTGGGCTGTTTTAAATGTGCTGGTAACGGTCAGATGTACATCAGCAGCTACTTTTAGAGGGTTTGAGCTAAGCACTAACATGCAGAAACTTTATCAGTTATGCTTTCTCCATCCCTCAGAAGTTAAACAGCTGTAATTCTGAAGTCAGGGTGTGCCAAGAGACAATAAATGTTTATATTGAATTTTTGATATTTTCTTTGTTTTATGTGCCTAATATCACCAGCTGCTGAAAGGCAAAAGGCAGGCATTAATATTTTTGTCTGTGTGTGTGTGTGCATGTGTTTGTGTGTCTGTTTGTTAGCAAAATATTTCATGAATTGCTAGACAGATTTTGATGAAACTCTCAGAAAGATCATGATTATTCTACAGCTAATTAAATTTTGTAATCAACCCAATTCAAGATGGGTACCATAGGTAAGGTGGCAAGCAATATACAATATATTCATTCAAGGACTGCTAGGCCTATAATTTGTACAGGAATGATAGCATGAGAAATTGTCAGAATGAGAGGAATTGCAATTTTATAACGTTAATTAAACGTGATGTTCAACTAAAAAGTACTGGGGGCCTTAGTGCTATGCCCATCTTCAAAGGCAATGGTGAATAATAAACTTTTATTTAAAATGGGCAAAAATAAATCCAGTTCAACTGCTATGGAAAACAATCAATAGTGTTGCATTCAGCTGACTTTTAATTCACATTTCTGGCATGATTGTTTTTCAATAGATTTTAATGAAACTTTTAATGAAAAAGCAATCACTAGCAATCACATTTACTACTGATTTAACTTTTGGAGACAACCTGATTCAAAATGGTCACCAAGGTCAATGACCTTAGCAAGTACAATAATAGCTATAACTAAGGCAGTTTTATTAATATTGATCTTAGATTTGATGTGGCAATAGCTGAGAGTTATTCACAACACATACATTGAACAATAATACATCTCATAAAATCTTGTAATATTGCATAAAACTGTGCATAATGTTATTAAGGTTTGACTATTATAATTCAACATAAGCTTACTTAGTCTAAAACTCTGGCACGTTAGTGATGTGCTTTAATTACGCCCACCAAGGTTATGTTTACAGTAGTGTTTGCTCCAGCTGTCTGTTTGTCTTTGCAAAAGATTGATCAAAAAGGTACGAATGGATTTTCATGACATTTTTAGGAAATGTCAAACATGCTGCATTGAAGAAATTATTAAACTTTGGTGGTGATCCAGTCAAAGTCAAGGTCACAGGTAATCCTGTGCTCTAACTCTGCAACTGTGTACTGTAGGAATGTCCAACTGCATGGAGGTTATAATGTTTGGAATTTTAGATGTAGGAATGTACAACGGAACAGTGGTTAGTGTTGTTACCTCACAGCGAGAAGGATACAGGTTTTCCTCCCACCTGGGGACTTTCTGTGGGGAGTTTAGAGCTGGTCAGTTACTGACTCACCCGAGTTAATGACCAAAATCTTCACACTAAATCAGGACGCATCTCAATTAATGCCTGGTGAATTCAGATCTAGGTCAGGCTTAGGCATAATTCATTTAAATGTCAGGAGCCTCCTCACAAAATTAGATGTAAAAATCTGGGGTCAGTCAACTAAAACAGATAATTTTGTCTTGTTTGAATCTTGGCTCCGTAAAGCAGCCTCTGATAAAGATATTGCTATTAAGGGGTATAAAGCTATTCAATGTAATCACCCTAGGAAAGGTGGAGGTATACAGAAAAAATCAATTTAATGTTACGTTTCCGTCTTCATGTGCCATCAGTAAGCAACTTGAACTTCTTCCCTTGAAACTCACCTTGCCTTGAAACTCTTCTGCAGCTAGTCACTTACAGTTATAGGTTGTTTAGACCTTCCTCTGCCTCCACAAAGCCCTCTCTTCTCTGGCATCTTTTGTGGCTCAGTTGAATCCTAAAGAGCTCCTTCTGGTTGGTGATTTAAGCCTTGATTGGTTAGCTGCATCATCTGACAAATTTAGATCTGTCTGTGATTCTTTAAATATGACTTGATTAATTTGAACTTGAACTACTTTTATGATGAATTCCACTGTATAACCAACACTTGCTACTTTTCAAAAATATAGAGTGATGGGACAAAAGGGCTGCCCTCTGAATCGCTAACTTGGTGGAGGAGTTTGTGCGCTTATTCCACTCTGGAGTTGCCCATGGTGAGAGGCTGGTGTGGGGCATCTTATAGCCCCCTGGCTTGGTGCTTGTGAGCTGGAGGTTTCCCTGATAGATGAGAGGGTAGCTTCCCTGTGCCTTCGGGTGGGGGGACAGGCTCTGTTGTTTGTTCCTATGTACCGAAATGCAGTTCTGAATATCCAGCCTTCATGTAGTCTTTAGTGAGGGTGCTTGAAGGTGCTCCAGCTGGGGACTCTCACATTCTGCTGGGGGGACTTCAATGCCCATGTGGGTAATGACAATGCAACCTGGAGGGATGTGATTGGGAGGAACAGCCTCTCTGATCTGAACCCAAGTGGGGTTCTGTTATTGGATTTCTGTGTTAGTCACTTTGTGTTTGTCAGTTTGTCACTCTGGTGAAGAGAGGAGCAGAGCTGTCAACTGATCAGCACCTGGGTTGGTGAGGTACGTTAGATGCTGGGGAAGATGCCAGACAGATCCAGTAGATCCAAATACCTAGTGAGGGGTTGTTGGGAACGCTTGACAGAAGAACCCATCAGAAAGAGCTTCAACTCACACCTCCAGGAGAGCTTCAACTGCATCCCAGCTGAGGCAGGCAACATTGAGTTTGAGTGGGCCATGTTCTGCACATGTATTATTGAGGCAGCTGCCCTGAGTTGTGGCAACAAAGTTGTTGGTGCCTCATCCTTGAACCCGGTGAAGAAAGTGTTGTTAGTTGGTAAGACTCTAGAGGCAGCTGAGGGGTACTGGCAGGTCAAGCGAGCTGCAGCTGTGCGTATTGCTGAGGCAAAGGCTCGGGTGTGGGAGGAGTTCAGTGAGGCCTTGGATAGAGACTTTCAATTGGCTCTGAGAACATTCTGGCCGACAGTCAGGTGGCTGAGGTGGGAGAAGTAGCACTTTACCAACACTGTGTATAGTGAAGGTAGGGTGCTCTTGACCTTAACCAGTGATGTTGTCCGGCATTGGAAGAAATACTTTGAGGACCTTCTTAATCCGACCAAAACATCTTCCATGGAGGAAGCTGAATCTGAGGTCATTGGGGTGTGTCCATCCATAACTGGGGCCAAGTTTGCCATGGTAGTTAAAAAGCTCAGCAACGGCAGGGGTCCGGGGATGTATGAGATCTGCCCTGAGTTCATCAATGCTCTGTATGTTGCTCGGCAGTCTTGGTTGACATGCCTTTGCAGCATCGCATGGACATTGGGGACAGTGCCACTGGATTGGCAGACTGGAGTGGTGCTTCCCCTTTTTAAGAAAGGGGACTGGAGGGTGTGTTCCAGTTACTGGAGAATCACACTCCTCAGCCTCCCTGGTAAGGTTCAGGGGTGCTGGAGAAAAGAGTCCAGTCAATATTCAAACCTCAAATTCAGAAGGAACATTGCAGGTTTTGTCCCAGCTGTGGAACACTGGACTAGCTCTTTACCCTCGCTAGGGTCTTCGAGGGGGCATGGGAGTTTGTCCAACCAGTCTACATGTGTTTCGTAAATTTGGAGAAGCCAAATTTGCTTGAATGATTTTATACAAGCTCTGGATGGTAAAGAATATTGTGTTGCACTTGTTATTGACTTGTCAAAAGCATTTGACACGGTTGATCATAGACTACTGATAAATACATTATTGTCATATTATCTCACTCTTTTAACCCAGAGTTAAAATTACCAGATTCAGAGAAGGACTCAGAGCACAAGGTAAGTTAAAGAGATTTTATTTTAGGAAGTTCACAGGGGTTTATGGCCGGGGTTTTTCTGTGGAGGAAGGGAAGCATACTTAAGTCGGGAAAAGGTAGTTAGATAATCATATATGTAGTAGTGGATGGTGGCAATGAGTCTTTAATCCACAGGCTGATTTGAGCCAGAGTGTTCTGACAGCACTTGCGTTTTCGAGATGAGCCAGGTAGGTTATGAGTATTTCCGAGTGAGACTGAGGAGCGAGGAGGAGCGGTGGCGGCGGTTCCAAAGATAGCAAGTGGAGTCGGTGGTGGAGAGCAAGCTGGTTATACCGTGGCTGAGTTGGCTTCTCCGGTCGCAGATAGGAAGATCCAGGAAGTAGCAGTTGGTGGAGGATGAAAATAGTTTATTCAGGTAGGTTTGATCACGAGAAGCTGAACCCAGAAGGAGCAGGTTCTGAACAGAGAAATACCGGAGGTAATCATGAGGAAAGTAAGCTGTTACTTACTCAAGAACAACTTAGTTGTAGGAGCAGGATTGTCACCTGTGACACTCAACGGTCCCACAAAGTCTAGTGGAGCAACTCAGCCTTAAGTATCTGCTCCAACTCATTACCCTGATGAGCCACAGCTGTGGGTGCAGCTGTAAAGAACCACCACACCACTCCTCTCTCGCTCTGTATGGAAGAACATTAGTGACAACAAAAAATGCTACAATGTACCCAGAATCCTAACAGTTATATCCCATTGGTTTATCAAAAGATGGAGTTTTGTAAAACTAAAGACCCATAAGGAGCTAAAATAAAATAATAAAAAAAGTAATTAAATTTTATATTTATGTTTCAGGCTGAGATAGCTTTAAAACAGTGACTAGTTTATGATGGAACAGTTATTGCCATAAAGTTAAAGGTTCAAGGTTAACCATTGCTTGTGTTTTTAACCATATCCTGTGTTTTAATCATTGCTTGAATTTGAATTATTGCTTGTGCTATAATTATTGCCTATGTTTTTTAATTGTTGTTTGCAGGTTTTTTAAAACCATTTTCTTTGTTTTGGGTCACAGTTAAAGCCATAATTATGCTGCACCTCTGCATTTTAAGATAAAAAACATTTATTCAGGTAAAATAATTGTATGTTTTATCCTATATTGTTACTTTTTTTGTTTTGTTGGTTAAATGAAGGTGAATGAGAATAACCCAGATCCTACATGTCTTCTGGCAGACTGCTGCTAAGACCGTAAGTTAATAAAGTTAACAAAAAAACAGGTGAATTCCTGGAAATGCTGCTGACTCAGGTTTGTTGGATCTCTGAGGCTCAGTTTACACAATGCTGTTTTTCAGTGAAGCCAGGACATTTCTGTTGCAATTCGACTGTTCAAGTACACAAAACACAGAATTCAGATTCTGTGACACTGAAACATTTTGAATCCAGGTCTCAGAGTGAAAGAAACTGCAATGTGTAAAATTGGAGGGGAAGGGGTGTGCATTGTGCCTGACTCAAGTGACTCAAGTGAACCAGATCACTTTAGTAAGTGACTCAGATTAACCCGACTCCATAAAGAGAACTGAATTTTCCAGCTCCAGTGGAGTTTGCATGTTCTCCTTGTGCAAGCGTGGGTTTTCCGGTTTCAGCCAACAGACCAAAAACATGCATATTAGGTTAATTTGTAACACAGAATTTACACTAGGTGTCAGTGAGAGCTTGAATAGTTGTATCTCTCCATGTGGCCCTTAATGGACTTGTAGTCTGTCCAGGCTGTAACCCGCATATTGCATAATGACTGCTGAACATAGGCACCAGCTCCCCCACAACCATGCACAGAAATGCGGGTAAAGAACATGAATGGATGGAACAATAAACTATTTTGTGACTGATATTTTGATATCTTTTTGACATTGTTTCTTTTACTGTTTCTCTACATTTTCTAACTTAGCTCCCCCTGCTCCATTTCACACCTCTCTGGCACCCAGCAGGAAACTGATGCACCGAGGCAGAAGCAGTATGTTGTTAGCTTCGGCCATTGCCAGCATAACTCTTGGCACAGCAGGCCGGCCTTGTGCCACCTCATGCCAGGAGAGCAGATTAGAGCCACTTCACCTCACCCTGTTGGTATGCCAGGTTTACCTCACCTCAGTCCTCCCTCTGCCTACGGGTGAAGAGGTGCCAACCCAGCTGTGTCCAACACTTTTAAACACTCAGCTGTGTGTGACTGTGTGAGAGACGAATGGACAAGGTAATGGATAAAGCCAACATAAAGACCTAGTAACAGAAGTGTTTAGCAGTTAAATCACTCCTGTTCCCTCCCTTTGTTTATTATTAGGTGTGAAAACATGTTATTGTTTTTGCATATGATATCTAATCCATGCAGCAGTCAATCAATGTATGCTAAACGCTTAAGTCAGAACAATAGGTTAGACTGCAGCATACTTCCATTAAAATGTATTCTTGATTGTATTCTTGAAAATAATAAATCAGTGAGTCTGAATCTGAATCAAAATCGTCCCATTCTCCATTGTGGTCTGTGTTTTGCCCTTCAGCCAATGTTTTGAACAAAATAGTGAAGGGAAATTACCTTAAATTATTATTGAAAGTGTAAAGTTCTTTAATGAGTGACTGAATGAACGTTTATGCTGTTAAAACTGAATTTTTATAAAAAAAACAACTTTATTTAGTCAGTCATGACTACATAAATGTTTAAATACATTTTGCAGCAAATCTTATAAAACATGGAAGGATATATTATATCTATTATTTATTATTATTATAGCCATTGAGGGTTTAAATGTTTTTTAATGTGAATGTGGATGGCCTGCAGGTGAAATGTTACAGTACGTTACAATTATTTGTGAAAATGGCTCCAAAACTACGAGTGTTTCATTCTTCAGAGTGCAATAAGTCCAGTCATAAAATTTCCTAGCTTCTAAATATTTCACAGTAAGCTGTTAGTGGTATTATAACAAAGTGGAAGCAATTGGGAATGACAGCAACTTGGCCATGTAAAATCCCAGTGGGCTCAGCGGATGCTAAGGCACATAGTGCACAGAGGTCACCAACATTCTGCAGAGTCAATAGCTACAGACCTCCAAACTTCATGTGGCCTTCAGATTAGGTCAAAAACAGTGTAGAGAGCTTCATGGAATGGGTTTCCATGGCTGAGCAGCTGCATCCAAGCCTTACATCACCGAGTGCAATGCAAAGAGTCGGATCCAGTGGTGTAAAGCACGCCGCCACTGAACTCACTGGATTAGGGCAGTGGAGTGGAATGGTCGTTGTTGAGGTTTTACTTTTACCTCCCCGAGTTGGTTTGTTGGGAAAGACCTTCAGGAGACCTTACCTTAAGGTTTAACACATTTATTCA
>JAOXNZ010000091.1:32647770-32660233 GCA_028566095.1 Kryptolebias brasiliensis
CATTTCCAAAAATGAAAACAGTCAGTGGTGGATGGCTTCTGTACAAAGCAGCTGGTATTACAATAACTCCTCTGCATATTGTGACTGAGCTGGTGTTTTTACTCACTATTTAGTTCTCATCAAAACTGTTGTTTTGCAGGAGAAAATGGAAGACAACGCTTATCTGTTGTAACCCCATAACCCCAGAATCAGAGTGATACATGGGGAGTACAATTAGAAGTGCCTCTGGAGGGGGAAAAACCATGCTGTACATGGTGCATCTACAGGAAGAATTTGATCTGACACCTCTTTTTCATGATGCACAAGAATTTTCCTTAATGCCAAAGGCAGAGTGCAAGAAATGCCTAAAAATTATGCCTTTGCAGCTTCTTGCCGTACTTGTAAAACAGTGCAGTGCCACTGAAAGCAGCACATTTTCAGATTCAGAACCAGAGGTAACAATAAGTCTACTTTTGTATGAAACTGCTTTTTAGGGTTAGAGGTGTCAGGCAACTTTATGAAAAATTAGCTTGCTTTTTCAACTTTAGGTCACTAACATACTCTGTGATGATGAGACGGTAAGTTGGTTCTTAAGTTTAAAAAATAAGTATCACTCTTTCAGACGGTCTTTTAATATTCTGCAATCAACTTTCTGTCTTTAAGCCAATGAAAGGAAAGTGTCCTGTGTGCCAGGAAAAATTTCCAACTGAGGATTTGGAAGTACATGCAACTGCCTGTGGGGACTTGGAATGTCACATGGAAAGGTAATTAACCTTTGTGTGGATGTAACCCAACCCTGACAAAATTAGGAATGCACAGATGCTGTCAGGCTGAAGAAGGAGTCCTATCAGGTCTTTTTGGCCCGGAAGCAGCTGATGGGTACCGGAAGTCCAACAAAATGCGGTTCGGGTGGTCGCCGAGGCAAAAATTTGGGTGTGGGAGGAGTTCAGAGAGGCCATGGAGTACGACTTCCATACGGGATGAGGCAATTCTGGTCCACCATTCGGCATCTCAGGGGTGGGGTGGGGGAATGCGTTGCACCATCAACACTGTTGATGGTGGGGATGGTATGCTGCTGACCTCAACTCGGGACGTCGTGGGTCGGTGGGCAGAATAGTTTGAAGACCTCCTCAATCCTACCAGCACGTCTTCCATTGAGGAAGCAGAGCCTAGGGACCTTGGGTCGGGCTCTCCAATCTCTGGTGCTGAGGTCACAAAGGTGGTTAAAAAGCTCCTCAGTGGCAAGGCCTTGGGGGTGGATGAGATTCACCCAGAGTTCCTTATGGCTCTGGATGTTGTGGGGCTGTCTTGGTTGACAAGAAGCTGCAGCATTGTGTGGACATCGGGAGCAGTCCCCCTGGATTGGGGGGGTCCCACTACCGAAAAAAGGGGACTGCAGCGTGTTTTCCAACTACAGAGGGATCACATGCCTAAGCCTCTCTGGTAAGGTCTATTCATGGGTTCTGGAGAGGAGGGTCCGCCAGATAATCGAATCTCGGATTCAGGAAGAGCAGTGTGGTTTTCGTGCTGGTTGTTGAACATTGGATCAGCTCTACACCCTCAGCAGGGTATTGGAGGGTGCGTGGGAGTTTGCCCAACCAGTCTACATGTGTTTTGTGGACTTGGAGAAGGCATTCGACCATGTCCCTCGGAGAGTCCTATGGGGGCCCTTTGATACAGGCTGTTAGGTCCCTGTACGACCGGTACCAGAGCTTGGTCTGCATTGCCGGCAGTAAGTCAGGCTCGTTTCCAGTGAGAGTTGAACTCTGTCAAGGTCACCCTTTGTCACGGTTCTGTTCATAACTTTTATGGACAGAATTTCTAGGCGCAGCCAAGGTGTTGAGGGGATCTGTTTTGGTGGCCTTAGGATCGCGTCTCTGCATTTTGCAGATGATGTGGTCCTACTGGCTTAATCAAATCGTGATCTCCAGCTTTCACCGGATCAGTTCGCAGCCGAGTGTGAAGCGACCGGGATGAGGATTAGTGCCTCCAAATCCGAGACCATGGTCTTGAGCCGGAAAAGGGTAGAGTGCCTTCTTTGGGTCGGGTAAGAGGTTCTGCCCCAAGTGGTGGAGTTTAAGTATCTCTGGGTCTTGTTCACGAATGAGGGAAAAATGGAGCGGGAGAGCGATAGGCGGATTGGTGCTGCATCTGCAGTGAGGCGGGCGGTGTACCGATCTGTCGTGCTGAACCTCTCGATTTACCAGTCGATCTACGTTCCTACCCTCATCTATGGTCACAAGCTTTGGGTAGTGACCAAAAGAACGAGATTGCGGATACAAGCGGCCAAAATGAATTTTCTCCGCAGGGTGTCTGGGCTCTCCCTTTGAGAAGCTCAGTCATCTGGGAGGGACACAGAGTAGAGCCACTGCTTCTCCACATTGAGAGGAGCCAGTTGAGGTGGCTTGAGCATCTGGTTAGGATGCCTCTTGGACGCCTCCCTGGTGAGGTGTTCTGGGCATGTCCCACCGGGAAGAGACCCAAGGAAAGACCCAGGACACGGTGGAGGGACTATGTTTCTCAGCTGGACTGGGAACGCCTTGGGATTGCCCTGGAGGAGCTGGCCCAAGTGGCTGAGGAGAGGGAAGTCTGGATCTCTCTGCTTAGGCTGCTGCCCTCGCGACCCAACCTCAGATAAGCAGAAGAAAATGGATGGATTTATCTATAAAACCTGAAGAATTCAATCAGTTACTTAGATTACAAACATGTCTTAAAGACATAAACACCTGGATGACTATGACAAGACAGAGGTAGTGGTTTTTGTACCTGAGTATCTTAAGAACAAACTTGATCAGGATATGTCTTTTAACCCCCACATTAAAAATGTTACCAGCTCTGCTTTCTTTCACCTAAGTAATATCACTAAAATTAGAAACATCTTGTCTCAAAATGATGCAGAAAAACTGGTCCATGGATTTATCACGTCTAAGCTGGACTATTGTAATTCCTTATTATTTGGGTGTCCAAAAAACTCTTTAAAATGTCTTCAGTTGATCAAAAATGTTGCTGCCAGAGTTCTGATGAGAGATCATATTTCTCCAGTTTTAGCTTTTCTCCACTGGCTCCCTGTCAAATTCAGAAAAGAATTTAAAATCCTACTCCTAACATACAAAGCTCTTAACCAAGCTTCATTTTATATTAAAGAACTTATTGTTCCATATTTTCCTAACAGAGCACTTTACTGTCAAACTGCAGGTTTACTTGTGGTTCCTAGAGTTTCTAAAAGTAGAACAGGAGGCAGAGCTTTCAGTTATCAAGCTCCTCTTTTGTGGAACCAACTTCCAGTTTCTGTCTGCGAGGCTGCCACCTTGTCTGCTTTTAAGATTAGACTTAAGACTTTCCTTTTTGATCAATACTATAGTTAGGGTTGGCTTGGATTTCCTGAGCAAACCCTTAGTTATGCTGCTATAGGCTTAGACTGCTGGAGGATAAATTGACCACATTTCCTCACTCTTTTACTGTCTTTCTTGCTCTACAGTAATTATTTCTATCACTAACATGATTTTCTTTGTCTTTCTTCCAGTGGAAGCTACACCTGGGTCTGTCATTCTGTTTATCTGTATCTCTTTCCTGTCCTCTCAAACTCCAGCCAGTCGAAGCAGATGGCCGCTCGTACTGACCCTGGTTCTGCTGGAGGTTTTTTCCTGATAAAAGGGAGTTTTTCCTTTCCCCTGATGCCAATGTGCTGCTCAGGATGGAAGTGCCCTGAGATGACTTGTTGTGACTTGGTGCTATATAAATAAACTGAATTGAAATTGAAGCGAATTAAATTAAAAATATGATGTCATAACCAGCAATCCTACACGTTCAGAGATTTCTAAAGAGAATTAACTAGAAGGAAAAATACATGATTTCTGTAGAAAACACTGTTGGTTTGATCATCTTTATTTAAACTTTTGGGTATGTACTCAGGGGATTTTACAGCAAAAACACAATGTACATAAATTACAGTCTTACAAACTGTCACATTGTCTCAGAATGAATGAATAAAAAAATGATTGGATGGATAATCACTGTCAGTTCTTCATTAAACCTCAGCTGACTGGAAGAGGGTCACATTATACTTCATAACTTTATGTGTGGGTGGGGCCAGTTCCTGGACTGAAAGTAGCTCCTGAGTCCTTCCAGGTCTACGGGAGGAAAGTATGCGCCAATGCGTTTTCTTAGCCACCACTTGCCCTGTGCTGCGCTGGCACTCCCCGGCTGGCTGAACTTGTATCTGAAATGTTCTCCTCGCACCCACCTGAGAGGATACAAAATAAATAGTTAAAAAAAAAAAAATCTAGGAATTTTAATCAGTTTTTTCTTCTTAAGCCAAGACCTATGTATCCTTTAGACCATCAAAAGTCATTTCTTGTCCCTAACTGATCTTGTAACACAATGTTGTGCTGCACAATTCAATTTCACACATTTTTTTCTAATTGAACATTTTAAACCAATAATTTCTGATAATTTCTCTAAAATAAAACCTAATAAGATGTTGCTAAATAATTCATATTATGTTATATTGCCTCATGTTTAGGCATCAACATCAGTTACTTGCTGTTGAAATCATTTCTGTTCAGAAAACTCACTGCAGGTATAACACGATAACTGTTATGTCTATAAATCTGCAATTTTCCGGTAAGTTGGATTTTTCGGTTAGTATTAATTGCTTGGTGGTTGAACCTTGGCTCCTGGGGTTCGGCCAGGCCAAGCCAGAAAAAAAATACAGTAAGCCACATCCTCGTGGTGCTAGCCATCAAAATCAGGTGCTGTATGTAGCAGATGATGTAGGAAGTGTACTGACTCCACTACTAAAGATTTTACGCACGCAAGAATTTAGGCAATTGAGACTATTTGATAAGCATTTTGACTTCGGAATTTAGGTCAGAAGAATGTTAATAATTCTGCCAGATTGTCAGAAGGATCAGATTAGACGTGCATTTTGTTCATCAATTTGCATCAGCTTAATCTGTCATAGCCAGACCAAACATTGCTTTCTCAGCAGCAGGAGGGAATAGGTGCCTTAGTGTGGTACAGCTGGATTGGGAACCCACGAGTCAACTGTGGATCATTTGAGGTCAACAGCTTGTCTGGAAGGTCATCCAGGAAGGGTCTGGAGCTTTCAGCTGATAGAGTTGAGAGTTGGAGTGAAACACAGTGTCCATGAGTGATTCTTTAACTGGATTTAGCTTTTAAATGTATAAATAGTTCTTAACTTTCCTAGATTTTCTACTGCTGGATTTTACAAAACAAATCTAGAGAGAACGTATGCTTTAAACTTAGGTCATAGAAAAGGGATGAAGTTGAAGACAGCAAAGACAAAAAACTGGGTGGAAGAGCCAAGGTCCCTTTGGTTTTATCAAAAGTGACAAGAAGTCAGATTACTGTCAGCCACTCAGATTCTGACAAAGTCAGAAAGTTTAGCATCTCATCTTTTCCTGTTCAAAAGAGGTTTTGTAATAAAATGTGTTATACCATTTGACGTTTTTTTATTAGAAAAATAAACACATAAACCTTCAACATTCATTTTTCAACACATAAAAACAGATTTCATCTCTGCATAAATTAATAAATGTCTAAAAGAAATGTGAGGGAGAATGAAGGATATTCTGCGTAGATTAGATATTCTGAGTGTGTGGAGAACTGGAAAACAACTTATCTAACAGAATAACCTTTTACACAGATCAGCTGATTGAAAGATGAGTATAGACCAGAGCTCCCCTTCATGCTACATAAGTAAGCCATGTAGCAGGCAAAGCCCTGGGCATGCCAAAAGTGCAAGTCTGTACTGGAGCTGGAGCTTGTGTATGAGGTTGAATGATACCAACTAAATATTATAGTTAGGCTCACCTCTACACACAGCTTGAGCTCTGAAACCTGACTCCTGGACTTATTCCTACTCTGAAGTTGCCCAGAGAAAGAGACTTCTCTCCCAGTGAATGAGAGGACATCAGTTCAGATTACCCAACATTCTTGGAGTTTCTGAATGATGTCCTGGAAGGGGTGCCATCTGGGTATAGTGTTGTTCTCCTGAGTGACTTCAATTCTGTAATTGTATCATCAGAACTGCGGCATATGGGAAACTCGGGTAAAGAGAGGGGCAGAGCTGTCAACTGATCACCACCTGGTGGTAAGTTGAATTGGTGTGGCTGCATGACAGACCTGAAAAAACCCAAACCAATAGTGAGGGTGAACTGGGAACATCTGGCAGAGGCCCCTGTACCCTGAGATTTTCAACTCACACCTCCAGGAGTGTTCTTCACACATCCCAAGGGAAGTCAGGGACATGGAATCTGAATGGGTCATATTTAAGGCTTCCTGAAGGTCATCAGTACCTGTCACAGGGACAGCTGAAGGACTCTTTGGTGGACAGCAGTAGTCATGGAGGCTGTCAAAATGAAAAAGAACGCCTTTAGGGCTTGGCTGTTCCACAGAACTCCTGAAGCAGCTGACAGATACAGGGTGGCCAGAAAAACTGCAGATTCTGTGGTTAAGGAAGCAAACCTTTGGGCATGGGAGGAATTTGGAGAAGCCACAGAGAAGAGCTTTCAGTTGGCCTCAAGGAGGTTCTGGCAAAGCATTTGACAACTTTGAAAAGGAAAGCAAGCCCCATCTCTGGCTGTGCTTGATTTGGGTGGGGAACTGCTGAATTGGACTAATGATATTGTTGAAGGATGAAAGGACCATTTTTATCTAGGATTAATCTCCTTAATCCTGTCTCCATGTCCACCTTTAAGGAGGCAGTCTGAGGACACAGGGGAAGGTGAGTCCAATACCATGACAGAGGTCACAGAGGCAGTTAAAAAAAGCCTCAGTGGCAGGGCACCAGAACTAGATGAGATTCTTCCCAAGACGCTGAAGGCTATCGACTTAGTAAGGCTGTCATGATTGACATGTCTCTTCAATGTCGCATGGAGGACCAGGATAATGCCACTTCCTGCCTACTCCAGTACAGACTTGCACTTATGAAACAGGAGCGACATACTGAAAGAAACAAACTCACGTATCAATCCCATGCAAATAAAGATTCAATCAGATACCAACATTGGTATCGATATTATTAATATTTAGTTCAATCCGCACACTTCTACTTCAATTACCTAAAAGTCAGATGAAATACAACATGACTGTTCAGACTGAAGTTGGTTGGAAAAACATCAGATATGAATCCAATTTAGGACCACATATGAAAGTGACCTGGTCTTATTTGAAAACCTTTGATTTTTCACATTCAGACTGTCACAAAAAAAAAAGAAAATTCAGGTTTGGGCCACTTGCCTGCAATGTGAACAAAGCCTTAGACACCTCACTCTGGAGGTTTTCTAGGTACCCCAGGGCAGACCTAGAAATCGCTGGATTATATATCCTCTCTGGCCAGAGATCACTATTGGCTCTTTTCCATGAGCTCAACTTGGCCCTACTCAGGTTGACCCGGTGTGGGTTAAGAGACTTTCCATTGGGTGGTCCCACCTACTTTCAGCTTGCTTCTTAGAATCTACTCAGCTCCACACGAGCTGAGTTGAGCTGAAGAGTTGACGTGAACAGACTGCAGGCCACTGATTGGCCAGAAAGTGACATCAATTATGAGAGTATCTCCTTCATAAGAAACCCATCATTTTTAAAACCTTACAACTGTTACAACTGCAGCATTTGTTTTTGTTATTTACTTAAAAAAAAAAAATCTATTAAAATGACAACACATAAACCTGTGGTACTATGAGGAGTTACAGACATTTCTGTAATGTTGGCTGATGGCCTTGGGAGGCTGATTTATTCTTCTAGCCAGTGCAGTTCTTCTTTGATTGTTTATTTTGCAAATAGATAGAACAAGCAAAATAAAACCTCCATGTCCAAATAGCAATCTAAAGACAAAATGTCACAAACTAAGTCATATTTGACATGATTAAGAGAAATTTTAAATTATGTAAACCTGGACTTTTTTTTTCATTTTATACATTCTGCAATTATAGTAAACTTGACTCATTTTGTTTTATTCTTGTTGAGCCAGTAGGGGCCTGAAAATATTTCTTCCTCCAAAGGGGGGCACAGTATGAAGTTTGAGAGCCATGGCAGTAAAGAGTATGCTTACGGAAGATTACTGTTTGAGATTTGACAAGAACCTGCAGAAGCTGAAGAAGCTGTAATAATGGACTAAATATTATGGGCTAAAAAATTTTGTGATGTTCATATTGACAGTAACATCCCTCTTTACCTGGGGGGGTCTTTGCCCTGGAAGGGGTTGTGGTCGAGCAGTGAGAGGACGGTGGTATCATTGGCCAAAAGACGTCCTGCGATATGGATCACCCACTCACTCTGCTCGTAGGTCTGAATGAACACAAACATTTCACAAACTATCAGTAAACTAAAGGTAAGGAAAATAAAGATGGAAAAACAATAGGTGTTGAGCCTGAAAAATCAGGGCAGAACAACAAAAAGCCATATTAGCTTGTTCTGGGATTAACTGGTCGGAATTCATGAATCCACTGCCACTTTCTGATTTCCATCAGTGACACAGAGAAGCTTCTCTACGAGCTTTTAAAAACTCTAATGGTTAATAACAACATCTGACCTGGAAGGCAGCGAACCACATGAGCCAGTCAAGCCTGTAGTGGTACGGTGAGATGAGGCAGGGTTGTCTGGAAATGTCTCCTGGTTTACACTTGAACTGGTACTCCTTCCACACCGCCTCGGGGGCTTTGGGATCTAGGCTCAGAGTTCCCTGGAGGATGACCTCGGTCCGCTCCTTAGTGATGCTGCTCCAAGGAGGAAACAGTGAGGGGAGAATGTAAAACAGGATTAAACACCAGGGAAACTTGTTTTTACCAAACGATGCTGAAGTCACATTTTCATGTTGTTTGTTACTCCCTTTAGTGGGTATAAAAGTCAGGCCTCTGTTAAGCAGAGTGATCTGTGCCTCAAATAAATGCAATTTTTTAGACAAAACAACAACATTCTTGCCCCCCTCCTGGTTAAGCAGGCTTTTGGGGACATGTATTTTACATTCAGACCTCAGATTACTTTCCACATGGAAGAGCTCAATCACAGGGTTGGGTCTACTTGGTCTGGTGTCGCCACTGATGGGCAGGAGGTCGATTGTGTGTAGTCATTTCAGTGTCAGACAGGATTCGTCCCCCTGTGCTTCATCAGACGAGGAGTTGATCGGGTGTTGTTGCTCCATAGTGTCGTCCTCCATAGTCGGAAGTTGGTGGTTGAGGTCTTGAGGTTCTATGTTCCTGTGGTCTCCGTGGTTCTCTCTGCTCCTTGGCGGGGGTCAGTTGTGGGTGTATGGAGCCTGATGTGTTGAGAAGTTCTGGTGGAGTTAGCAGTACAATTTCCTCTCCATCTTCTGTGGTCTCATCCCTCCAAGGAGACCTGTCTCCTGTCGTCAGATCCGTCATTGTAGCTGTTGTGGTCTGACCTGTCTCTGTATAACAGGCTGGAAGTGTTCCGGCGAGGTGTGGGTTTCTTTGTCTTCATCTCCAGTGCTGGGCATTGTCGTTTGCTGTCTCAGCTGTAGTGGAGAAGGTGCTGATGATGAAAAAGACGCAGAGGAGGAAGAAGACTGGCAGGAGCAACTTGCTTGTAGATTCATCTCTGGCTCATAAGTAGTGTGTGTGTGGGGGTGGGGTGGTGTTCAGACAAGAAGGGATGCCTGCACCTGGGCAAGCACCTGCAGCAAGAAACACTGGACCAAGTTTCTTTTCGCCCATTTTACAGAAATTTCAAAGGGGGCCAGCAAGTTTCCAGAAGAGTACTGGGTCAGACTCTCAACTAGTGTGGGCACAGTTGCGCACATTTCCCTCTATTAGGAACATAGTTCTCTAATTTGGGTTAATAACTGTGGCCAGGTTTTGTTGTAGTCTAAAAAGAGCAGGGGGTAATTATCTGCTACAGCCACATTATGAAAATGATGCACGGATTTAATCAGTCTGTGCAAAGTTCTGACTTTGACCATAAAATCGGGATCATCAAACTGTTGTCTGTAAACTAGCAGGCTGTGGTTCTGTCTGGAGCGCTGTTCATGGTTTTGTTGTACATACCACTGTTGACGGTTGTAGTTCTGGTTCCGGTAGGTGTTGTGGTTTCTCATAGTTCCATTCAGCTGGACCCTCCCCCTGCCAATTGTTTCCTTGGCCTAGATTGTACTCCATTTCACAGCGGTAAATCCCTCCTTTGGTCATGGAAGCGTAGGTGTGGGTGTGGCTCTGGTTCTGATGGCCCCCATAGTTCTTGTGGGTTCCATCCTGTATGAGCACCTCCCAGTGGCGGTTGTTCCTCTTGCGTCAGTAATGTTCTGTTTCACTGTGGTGTCTTAGAGAGTTAGAGGTGCAGCTGTACCCATGACTTAACTCATTGTCCTTACCCAATTTAATATCTCAGCCTTTGATTTTATAGTCAAATTAACAAACCAGCAGCTAATACCATATCACAACACTGACTTAATGATTGCTATGTAAAAAGAAATCAACATAATATTTTTACAGACTCCAAATGCTGAGTCAAAATCCTTTATAAAAAAATAAAGATCAACCTGAATGAGTATGATATAGAGAAGACTTGACACAGCTTATAACCCACAGCAAAGTTAGCTTTAAAATATACTGAAACACTGTGTTTATATACTGGTACTAACTCCCTGGTGTTTGCTCATCCTGTTACTGAAGACTGAAGCAGCTGAATGAATTCTGATGAAATGAAAGGTTCTAATGTCAACTTACAAGTAGGAAAGTAGATTATTTTACAATGACCAATGAGGCAGACAGAGAGAGAAAAAACAACAAGCAACAGTGTGTTATGAAACCCTCAGTGTTTGGAGAGCTTAAAGCTCATTTAGAGGTACCTGCAAATGTACAAAACTGTTATTTTAACTTGGACTCAGCACTGCACACTTGACTGCAGTCTGCCATGGCAAGAAACAAAATTAGTTAGAAACCAAAGCACTGTGCCAACCTATTATTATTGTTGTTATTATTATTATTATTTGTACCATTTTATTAAAGAAGGAAACCCACAAAAGTTAACAAATAATATAACTTGAAACTAACAAAAGACTAAAACATTCTAAAAATCCAACTACTGAAAATCAAATTAATGAAACTGATCTTGACAAAACAGATGGTACGTCTAAAAAAGACAAACTATTTTGCTCACAGGGACATGCTAAAGCTGAACTGAAATCAAATAAAAAAAAAATTGACATTAAAAGTTAAATGAACAGCTTTTAGCGTTTAAGTAAATAAAAGGTGGGTGATTTGTGGGGCGGAGTTGCCATCCTGGGATCATGACGCCCATTGTCCCCCGGCCATCCAAGAACACTGCTACTCTCCGGTTCTTTACTAGTGGAAATGGAAGAAGAAGCCTTTTTTGAACACAAAGAAATGCCAGAAGACTTCACAGGAGTAATGGACATACAACCATAACAGTATGAACCTGTCCAGAATCAGATAAACTCTTCAGATTTGGATTCAGATGATCACCAGGACCGTCATGGCTGACAAAACAACACGCATAACAACTGAGTTGGGAACGTGGAACGGTGAGAACTGATTACCCCCAGATCATTGTCATAACATCAGTACACGACACTGCAAAACAACATAAAGACGGCAGGAGAGAGCTAACTAAAAGCTAACCAGATTCTAACTGGATGCTAACTTGTAAACAATGTGAGTGCGCTTCAGAGTAGCGTTTATAAACTCTCACACCAGAGTAAACTAATCAACAGCAATTTCAGACTATGACATGTTTAATAACACATGGATTGTTTATATTTTAGTTGTGACCTGTCCAGGGTGTCCCCCGCCTCTCGCACAGTGACTGCTGGAGATAGGCACCGGCTCCCCATGACCCGGAATGGATGTTTATATTTTTTCATCAATAACTGCTCTGCTCTAAATCACAAACTGATCTCAGGCTGTCGGCCTGTAAGCAGCTCATACCTTTAATGACAACGCGCGTTCACGTCACGTTTAAAGTAATAGTGCCTGTTTCTTGTCTCCTTCCCTGTGGCGATGTCCTCCTCCACATTTGACTTTCTTTTAAAATTAAAAATAGTTAGAACTGCTGCTGGCAAAAGTTCAGTTTTTTTGCCGTGAAGCCAGTCCACCTCATTAAGGAGGGTCCAAGCGGTGTTCCCCTTTGAAGTGATCCGAACCAGAGTTCTGATAGTAATTCGTTCATCAAAGTTCATGGATCCAAATCTGAGGAAGATTTTTATCCTTCAGGAAGCCAAAAAATGAAACTCCAGTGGTATTTTCTGGCCGGTTCGAACAATTAACTCCAACAAACTGAACTATATTGTACCGGTATTCATCCATTTACTGTTGAACAGCTGAATGCTGTGAACCTCAGTGGCTCTGTGGACGTTACATCAGCGGGGTCACGGAAAAAGACGAAAACAACCAAGTGGTTTCTTCAATATTCAGTATTTAAAAAATATATATATGTGTGTATATATATATATATATATATATATATTATTTTTTTATTTTACAATAAG
>JAOXNZ010000091.1:32759476-32770674 GCA_028566095.1 Kryptolebias brasiliensis
GGGGACCTCTGCACTAGTATAAATTCATTAACTGTCATGTTCCTGTACTTCTAAATCTCTCATTAAATTAGATTTTTATAAAAAAAAGAATAAAGGAATAAATATATATATATGAAAATTCTCACATCATAATAACATAAAATGAATAAAAAATAAAGAAGCTAAAATAAAACCTTGTTTCCTGTCAGTATCATTTATTCAGTTCCAACCATCTAGTGTTTAGAAAACTATTTTGCACTTTTTTATTAATGACAGTACAATATACAGTTTGTAAAATGTTTTAGTAAACTCAATTAAATTAATTAAATCAGACATACCCAAGATTCAGAGTGATCAGGGATTAAATTGTACTAAAGCTGCAAAAACTGTATTTTCTACAGTCTAATTTTCTACCCTTGCTCTGTATTTATCATAACAAAAGCATGAATCACTATAGCCACTTATCAAACGTTGCACTTCCTAATAGATGTCAAAGTTATTCAGCCTTTTTAATTTGGTTATATTTCTTAGTGTTTAATGAGTTGAAAGGATCAGGGCTGAGCCTTAATGAGACTCTATCATCAGTCTTCGTCTCTGTTTGGACTGCAAAGTGTCTTTTGACAGTGAAAAATTACATGTGGTCCACATTCAGAATCCTAATGCAGTTTTCTTGGCTTCATTTCTTCTTACAACAATCTGATTCATGAATCATCATCATCATCATCACCATAATTATTACCATCAGTAACTCAGGTACATCTTCATTTGGATTTTAAAGACAGTCCCTGAACTGAACCTACAACCAAACTTCAGTTTCATGTTGCTGTAAGAACAAATCAAATTACACATTTATGGTAATTATTATTGCCAACCACAGAAACGCGAAGACGTAAAATAATCTTTTTGTCTGTGTCAGTGTGTGTATGCCTGTCTGCTAGTAAAATATCTCATGAATAACTAGAAAAATTTTAATGAAATTCTCAGAAAGTAATTATTGGAAATACAGCTACAACTGATTACCTTTTAGAGCCAAACCCATTCAAGATAGAAAATATAAAAACAGCTATAATGTAGTAAATCTTTACAGATATTGACCTAAAATGTGTTGTGGTTGTACATAAGACTGATCCCCCACACATATTTAGAGTGATGACAGATTGTACAAGATCTTTGTTTAAAATTTTGACAAACTATTTTTGAATAAACTTTTTGTGTCTGTTAGTACTTCTTCAACTGATTAATTTTTGAAGCCAACACAATTCAAGATGGCCACCACAGCCAACGGATCATAGAAAACACAAAATAGCTATAATTTTGTCAATTTTACCAATATTGTGCTAGAATTTGGTGTAGCCTAAAAGGCTACTTAGATCTTTGCTTAAAACCTTGGCATTAACTTTTGCAGTCTACCCTGTTTGTTAACAAAATGTCTCATGCACTACTGAACAGATTTTAAGTTTAAGTTTATTTACTTAGGACCTGCACAACAACAATACACTCCAAAAGAGGCAGTTGCATTAAACCCGATTTAGCCAGTGGCTATTTTCCATCTGCAGTCCGTAGACAGGTAAAAACACAGCATACCAAAATAAAGTAAAATCAATACAGCAGGAAATTAAGCCGTAAAAAAAAACAGTGCATAAATAATAAAATAGATCATAATAAACATAAATACATATATAAAATTTGAAAATGTAAGTTTAAATGTTATACAGCAGAAAATGTTAAAACGTGAACTATGCCTAATATTAACTAAGTTAATTATTGTTGACAACACCAGACACAAAAAAAATAATCTTTTGCCTCCCAGGGGAAAATTATAGAACTACTTGATTAGATCATCAAACATCTTATATTTTTTTACTGCCATAATTTTAGTTCATGTAGTTTATTTTGCATTATGCGTATTTCTCACATCATTAAGACATTTATTTACAAAAGTTCTAGGTAGGAACTAATATGCAGGATGTTGGTTCCGCTGGGGCACAAAAAGGAGATGCACCCCCTGGTGAAGCATGAAAGGCATAAGAAGTGGCAGCAGAAAAGGCGTATTTGAGTTAAGAGTTTAATGAATGTTTAAAATTAGTTGTAAAGACTTCATTTCTAACTCTAAATAAGGGTCAGCCAGCAAGGTATGTTTTACATGTTATATATATCATTTATGTCTTTATTTTATTCATTGCATCTCATTGACGTTTATGTTGTATTTTAGTCCGCCGGTGGCGTGGTATTGGCAACAAGGTGGTTCTGTAACAATACAACTGTAAGCTTCTACATCCCATATTAAAGCCGACTTAATACCATCAGTAAAAGAACTCTTTATTGACATTAAGAAGAGGTGGAAACAAAATATTTAGTGAGTATATGAGAATGATGATACGATTGATTCTTTTGACACCTGATTATACATTTTAGTTAAATTCTCAGAATGTAATCATTGAATCTACATCTACAACCATGCACATTTCAAGTCAACCCAAATCAAGATGTTTGCCACAGCTAATCAACCTTAGCCAACACAAAAATGGCTATCACTGTCAATTTTACAGATGTTGCACCAGTTTTTGTGCGGTAGTAGCTGAGAGTCATCTTCAACATATTCTCTGAACACAATTTGCCATATCTCACAATGTCACATGAGTTTGCGCAAAACATTTACAAGGTTGGCCCAAAACAGCAACAACTTTGTCACAAATAAGCATAAGATGAATAAAACTCTGACATGAAAAGTGACAGATGATATGTATTTTTTCAAGGAAAGTTAGACCTCTAATTAATGTTGTGTTTTTGTCTTATAATGCCTTCCTATCGGTATTTTTCTATCCACAAACACTTTAAAGGAAGCGACAAACCATTGTCCATTTCAGAAAATGCTGTGGCAGAGATATGGCAAGAAAAATGGACTGAAATAAATAAAAATATATATATATCAGTAATTTCTTTTCATCAAAACGTGAGTTTTTTCATCAGTCTTTTTCTGAATCTTACTGACAGTGCTGCAGACAGGCTTCTACTTCATTGGGTCTAATTCTGCATTTAGAGGGAGGAAATGGTCTTTTTCTGCTCCATTTTGGAAATCATTTTTTTTCTTTAGCTTAGGCAGATAAATGTTTAAAGTTTAAGTAGTTTTAATTAAATTTTTATACCCCTTCTTAAAACACTTTGATTGCAGACAAGTAGCTCTTTTTAGGACTTTTCCACATATTAATTCAATTACATTTAATTCAGTTTATTCAAACAGCACCAGTCACAACAACAGTCATCTCAGAAGAAACAAGTGCAAATCATAAACCCAATTCAGATCAAAACAGATCCAGAGTCCTGCAATCCTATCATAACAGTTAAATTCAGTACGTTACAAAATGCCAATTAGTAAAAACTTGTCTATCTAAGGAACCCAGCAGACTGCTTTGAATCTTCACTTTGGTGCGTTCCTTAGACCAGGTTAAGAGCAGAAATAATTACAGATACAAACACAAAGATTAAAAACAGTCCAGACAGCAGAGTGGGGGAAAAAATTGGAATACATTAAAATAGATATAAGAAGCAGGGGAAAATATTCATTTTGACGGCATTAATTCTAATGGCCACAGAAATATTTAGAAGAGACAAAAGCTCAGAATCATGTTCAATTTGTGTAAGCAAAGAGACAATTTTTTTCTTACAAAGATTAACCATAGTGTCAACTATGTACACTCCAAGAAAGACAAAACTCAAACTGGATATTAATAAATGGATACTCTTTTGCCTTTCTGTTAGCAGCAAATACCTCACTTTGGCAAGATTAAGTTTATATTAATTTACAAAAGGCTGAAAGTTGTCTGAAAGGGCAGCAGTGACAGAACGTGACAGGTCAGACAGGAGTAACAGAAGGTCATCAGCATACATGGACATCTTAAACTCCACACAGTTTTGAGTTGTGCTAAATATATTGTGATGAGATCATAAAGCAAAGGACAGAGGCTCCATTATAATAGCAAATAAAAGAGGACTCAGTGGGCATCCTTACCTTATACAGCGATGTAAATAAAATATTCAGTTTCTTCCATTTGTTCTGACAGCTGCCTAAAGGGGTCGCAATATCTTTACCTATGTGATAATATTTTCCCAAATTAAAATTTCTCCATTCAGCTCTGTCAAATGGTTTTTCGGTGTCCAGTGCAATTAAAACTCAGTGAGCATGGATAACCTACCTTATTTCTTTTTTCTAGATTTCCTCTGATGGGCCCAATAAAAATTATTCTCCCCTGTATAAAAGTCCTATTGCTTCTCATAACACAGAGGTTGTCAGCCCTCGAGTTTTATTAACTTGTGCAGAAATGACACTCACATGGAAGAAGACCTGAACTTTAAGTCTCTTTTTATTCAGAACCTCCATCTTTCTGTGGGCCACCAGTTAGGAGCCACTGTTAACCCTTGCATTGCTACCATTCAACAGCTGTGTGAATGGGCATGTGTGGCATTCCAGAAGCTGAGACAATCTAGACCTGTTAAACCAAATACAGTTCTAGCAGTGAATACTAGTTCTTTGCCATTGGAACTTGAAGCAACCTGTTCTAACACTGACTCAGACAGAGCCAAACCTGCACCTCCTTCACGCAAATTTGGCAAGAATCAACAGTATTTCCAGCCAGGAAAGAGCCAGGAAAACCTTAAGAGCAGAGCTCTACCTGCCTGAGCCCTGAAGACATGGAGACAATTAGACATGTTCTTGAAGAGATCTGTAAAAAGGACAAGAACAAAAAGGCAGACCTCCTGTCCATCACATCTCTCATAGCTGAAACAGAATCTACTACCATTCCCAACCTGCAGTTGGAGAATGGAACAACAGACCTCGAGTCCCAGCCTGCTACCACTTTTGGCGACCCTGTCTCTGTGGCCACTGAGACTTGGTACTCAGCGCTCCCCAGACCTGAACCAGGAACTGACAACCAGGACACACCCAGTGCTGTCCTTGTGGTTCAGACAGATCCTGAAGACTCCTCATTCGAAGAGGACAGTTCTTGGATCCAGGTTGAAACCCCAGTTCATCAGTTCTTGTACAATCTTACCGATAGGGGATTGCACGAAAGTTCTACCTGCATTCAGCAGCTAATCGTGTCAACAGGGATCTGATCCTTGAACCCTGCTCATTAGATATTTGGCCTTACGCTCCCAACAATACCACTTTGTCAGCAGTGTCATTAATCCAGATCCAAATAGGGTTAATGACCCTCATACACCCAGTGTACGTGTCACCTCTGGAGACTTTACCATTTTTGATCGGTCAGGATCTTTTGACACGCTTTTAGCCTTTGATTGACTTCAAGAATCTCAAAGTCTGGGCCCAGGTTTATCAACCATTACTCACCACCTTTCCCCCAGAAGTGGACTCACTGTGTCTCACACTGGACACTTCTGAGGAGACCACTAGCACACTACCTAAGTGCAATGGTCAGGTGACTGAGACCCCTCCTTGCACTGAGTTAGTGTCAGCCACGCCCATTCAACCGCTGAAACTGGCACTGACCCAACACAACACGTTCCTTTGTTCACTGAGTCCACCAGAGTCCAATGAGGCATACCTACCTCAGGTACTGAAAGGACTTCAGGTCCAAGGGTCTCAGGTAAATGATGCAGTCTTAGCTTTATTAGCTGACAAATCTGCAATAAGCCAAGCTCTTTATGATGCTTTGGCTCAGAACCAACTTGACATCAAAATGGTAAGGAAGACCTTCCGCTTCCCAGCTGACACAAACTTTTTTTGAGTCCTGACGGTGTCTGTGCCCTCAAGCTCCAGTGGAACCACAGGGAACTGATTCATTCGTTCCTAGTAGTTCCTGAACTGCCACACCCAATAGACATAGGTTGTGACATTTTGGTTCAACTTGGTGTCAAAGTGGACACCATTAATAATGTTTTGTGGTTTCTCAGGATTCACCTGCCCCTGATCTTGACAACATCAGATCTGGGCAGACAACAGCCAACAGCCAGCACATCACTGTGCCAGCTCATACCCAAAACAAATTTATTCAAATCCACATTCTGGCAGGCCAAACCTTAGTCATTCACAGGCCTTCTTTCAGCCTGCTCCTTTGTTCTTTAAGTTGGGACTTTCTTTGGAAGCCACACCTCTCCTAAGCTTAAAGTCTAGGGTCTCATGTCTGTCTGTTTGTAACACAAACACCGAAGACATCCTGATCCCTAAGGCCACACCTTTAGGTTGCCTAATTAGCACTAGCTTCCATGACTTTGAGTTGGGGATTCCCATTCTTGGAGGCATTCCCTCCTCACTCCTTCCTGACTATCACACTGGACAGGTTTTGTTCACCAAACCGTCCAAAACCATAGCAATATTCTCAGTCACAGATTTTGATCGTGGCTCGCTGAGTCGTGTTGATCAGATTGTTCTCCAAACCATCGATGTTCTGCCCATGAGTTCTACCACAGAAACTTCAGGGAGCCCAGGCAGACGAGAAAAGAGAGAAAAACTTTGCCAAGTTCTCCTTAAGTATGAAGATTCCTTCTCAGTTGACTTGGATTGTGGATTGACCTCAATTCACACAGTCCGCATACCAACTCCACCCAACTCACCCCCTACCTGTGTACGATAGTATTATTGACAAGCGTTTAAATAAAGGCATTATCAGGCCATGTAACAGCACCTACTCTGCACCCTTGTGGCCTGTTCTTAAACCCAACGGGAAGTGGAGACTCACCATCAACTACCACAGACTGAACCAACAGGTTCCGCTGTCCAGGTGGCCGATGACTCAGCTCCAACAGAAACTTCCTAAGGTGACTAACGCCAAGTACTTTTCGACACTTGATGTTGCTTCTGGCTTTTGGACAATTCCAGTACACATCACAAATCAACACAAGTTAGCCTTCACTTTTGCTAGCTGCCAGTACACCTTCACTAGGTGTCCCTTTGGCTATGCAAATTCACTTGCTGAATTTAACATATTTTTGAATAAAGCATGCCCTGATCCAGGAGAACGTGGTACTCTCATTTATGTCAACGATATTCTTGTACGTAAACCCACGCTTGAATCTCACCTAGCTGAAATTGACCATGTGCTTGGTCAACTGACAGCTGTTGGTGCAAAGATCTCCTTCCTGAAATTTCAGTGGTGTAAGACTAAAGTGGAGTACGTCGGACTCCTTGTGGGATTCGATCGTGTACAAACCCAGTTTAGCAGAACCCAAGGTATTGCCAACCTCAAAGCTCCAACTAACCTCACAGAGCTACATAGTTTTCTTGGCGTTTGTAACTACTCTCGCCAGTTCATAGAAAACTATGCGGACTTGGCAAAACCCTTAACAGAACTATCCTAATAGTGACAAGGAGTTCCACCTCAAGGTGGGTTTCTCAGCTCACTGTTTGAGTGCTGGTCTATATCAGCTTCATGACCTAGACAAACGCTAGCATAGGCCTCTAGCCTATGCTAGCAAAACATTAGCAGGCCATGAACTTAAATATTCAGACTGCGAAAAAGCTCTGCTAGTCACTGTGTGGGCAGTAAAACATTTCAACAACTATTTAGGTGGACAAAAGACCTTTGTGGAAATACAACACCAACCAGTGACTTTTATCAACAGCCAACAAATTAGAGATGGTGTGGTAACCACTGCGCGTGTTGCTTCATGGCTCATGGCCCTACAAAGTTTTGACATAGAGGTCCGCTATGCTCTAAACAGAAAAACCCCTTTGCATATGGACCTAGCTACCTGCCAATGGTGCACACAAGGTTCCTTTGGCTCAGGTACCAACTGAAATTACCACAAAACCTGAAGACCCACATCATCATTATTTTGATGAAAATATCTGCAAAGATATGACCACAGTGTATGTGGATGGATGTTCATTCTATCACAACACTACTACCAAAGCTGGTGTTGGTGTTGTTTGGCTCCACAATTGTCAACAAGACACCTTAAACTTTAAACTAGATTCACAGTCTTTCCAGTATGCCAAAATCACAGGAATCCTGATCACACTTCAACTTGCCATTGAAAGCTCCAGCCGCTCCTTGGTAATCTGTACAGATTCCAATTATGCACGCCTGAGTTTTTTATGTCACTTTGCTTTGTGGAAATGTAAGGGTTTTCTCACCTGTAGCAAAAAGAGGGCATGTGATCACCTGGCGATCTCACACAATCTGCAGGACTGCTGGAGGAAAGTCAGAGGCCACTCACAAGTGCCAGGTCAGGAGAAAGAGTTTAACGATCTTACAGATACGTTAGCTAATAAATAGACCTAGATAGATAGACCTAATAAATAGGTATTTTGATCCCTCCTGGCTGCCTGATTGCGTCCCTGCCCCACCCAGCCCAGAGGTATGTCCGCTCATACGTTCACGTGCTGCAGCCAACTCCCAAGCTCTGCCACAGCCAACTGACAATTCAGTTTCAGTAGAACCTGCGTTTTTCAAACAAGGACTTCATTGAACTCCAATCTCTGGATCTAGCCATCAACAAGGTGGTTCACTTCCTGGCTGATCCAGACGCAAACACCCCATCATCTGATGACCTTGACTCTGTACGTGAGCTACATGCTCTGTTCAAAGTTCGCTCTTTCCTGATAATGGTCAAGGGCATTCTTGCTTTTGCTCCCAAGCCAACATCTTCACCTGCGTTCATGGTGCCTCGGGATCACAGGGGGGTAATACTGGTACATGCTCATGACCTTTCATCTTCAGGACACAAAGGTGCCAAGGCAACATTTATTGTGTTAAAGCGTACTGGCCAGGAATGTGCAAAGACGTGAATGATTACATCAAAGGATTCTTGGTCTGTTGTCAGTTCCAACCTGCAAGACCACTCCACCGAGCACCCTTACAAAGCAGAGGGATTACTTTTCCGTGGTCTGACTTACAGATTGATTGGGTGGGGCCACTCACCAAATAAGCTAGAGGAAACAAATACTTCCTCACAGTGACATGTGCATTGACCAAATGGATTGAATGCCTACCAGCTTCAAATTACACTGCACAGACCGCTGCCTTCTTACTTATAAACCATGTCTTCTCTCGGTTTGGACTACCTGCTCGGGTCAACTCCCACCAAGGAACACACTTCACTGCTGTGATGATGCAAGAACTCTTGCAGATGCTAGGTGTCAAAGCTAATTTTCACATTGGCTATCACCCTCAAGCATCAGGCCAAGTTGAACATACCAATAGAACAGTGATCAGTGTGCTGAAGAAGTATGTGGCCACGAACCATTGAGACTGGGATGTTAAAATGCCCCTTGTCCTGATGTTCATCCAATCAACCCCACATCAGTCTACTGGCATCTCTCCATTCAAGATGATGACTGGGAGGCAGATGACCCTTTCTTTACGTCTGCTCTACCAACCTGGTGAAGCCAGTGTAGCTACAGCCTACACAACCCACCAGTACATGCAAGATCTGAACAAACACCTGCAAAACACCTCTGCCTTTGCACAAAAACATCTTAACGAGATGGCTGAAGGATGCAAGGCATACTATGATCGGAAAGCCTCCCACGAAGAGCTTCAAGTGGGGGAAAAAGTTTGGTACTATGTCTTTATGCCACTGAGGTGTCCGGAATATGTCAGTACAGAACTGGGATAAAACCTGAGTTCAAGTTGACGAATGGTGTTTTTGTAAAATCTAGCATCTCAACAGTTCCCCTTATCAGGAATGGTATGCGGGCCTTAGAGCTCGCTAGTGAAAATCAACTTTGACGGAAGACATGCAACATGGGGCCTCAGCTCTGCATCTCCTGGCTGGCTCAGTTTATTACCATAAACAGGGGGGAATGTACTTTGAATATGCTTTGCTCAGGCCATCCCAGAGGGATGTGCAGGTGATACTGGCTTATAAAAGGGGAGTGATTGTATTTGAGTGGAGGTTTTTCTTCTACACTGATTGGGCCAGAAGTATCCCGATTTGGCGCAGGCTCTGTTATTTTGAGTAAATCTCACTGTTCAAGAATAACTTATGTCTGCAGAGTCATTTCTTTGATCATTACATCACTGCTGCAATTTTGAAGACGCAGAAGAACGTCCACCATCAAGACACTTCACCACCTACTGGGCCAAAAGTTCCTAGAGCTGGAACACTTGCCCGCAAACTCCTGCCAAGGTGGACTGGACTACACCTGATAACGGACAAACTATCCCCAGTGGTATACCAAATCAGGATCAGCAGAGGTCAGAGAGAACTGGTCTATAAATGGGTCCATCGAAATCAGATCAAGCTTCACAAAGCTTCTACCAGACCCAGTGATGACAAGGAGTCCTCAGACCATTAGAAGTTTTGGAGTAACAGAAACCTCTAAATCTTCACCCCTCCTTCCTCACTTAATATGGTTTATTATTATTTTAGGGTACCTTACTATTGCAGGTATGGTATACCTCTACTCCTAACACACTGAGCCTTTACCACACCAAACATACAAATGCACCACACGACCAACCAAAGTAACCAGACGTCAAAGAAACAAATCATCTAGAATGTTTTAGAAATTGTCAGACTGGATGATAAGATTGACTTAGGAGAGCCAATGGTCTCTTACATCCCTTAAGTGTTGGAACTCGCGACCCAACCATAGTTCCAAACTTCCAATTATTGTTTATTCAAATTTGCATGCGTTTTTATCATTTTAGATTCTATTATTAGCATATATATATATATACCCCTTTTCGCTTCTGTGCGCAAAGATTCAGTGATGTTCGTTCCATCACTTATTAGCTTAAGACTTGTAGAATTTTCTTTAATGATTTAAGGCTATCCTTATAATTGCATGCTTCTAAATTTTGTTAATTTTAGTTTTTATACGATAAATTAGTTCCATACTTAGTTAAATGAGCACCAGAAGTCACCAGACGAATGGTCCAGCCTACCTCATACTTCAGTGGCCTACCTCACATTGCCCTCCAGAAGACTCCCTTTGGATTTTTATGGAACTACCTTGACAGTAATGTTTTCTTGGAATCTATCAGAAACTGTTGGAATATTTCTGCTGTATGGACCTTGTTAGTTGCAATTCACACACCTTTGAACCAGGTGGTAAATTGCAAGTGGGAGAAATGTAGGGTCCTATGTCAGAGTTTGGACTATGTCTGCAATTAATAGCCTAATGCAAATGGACTGTTTCATCTGTGTTTGGAAGGGATACTGTTGAGGTATCTCTACCTTTACCTCCCCGAGTTGGTTTGTTGGGAAAGACCTTCAGGAGACGTTACCTTAAAGTTTGACACATTTATTCA
>JAOXNZ010000091.1:32908698-32918725 GCA_028566095.1 Kryptolebias brasiliensis
GTTGTTGCAACCGCAAAGAGTAAGAATACTATCAAACAAAAATATAAACAGTGTATTTGGGGCTTATATAAAGAAATACTAATAAAAGAAAATCACAATAACTAGATCTGTTCAGTTCTATTAATGGGAAACACATTAGGCTATTGACACAATCCTGGCAGAATGCAATGTCAGGACTCCAAGAAATCCAGCTGGCAGGGCTTCATGCTGCAATTTGATCTTCCATTCCACATGCAGCTCTGCAGAAACATGCTGCAAGAGAATCAGCACCTATACCCCTCTGTGTTGTTTTATTTCATCTGTTCTGTTACAATCTGTTTTACATGATATTTTTGTTTAGTTTGGCTTCCTTGTAGTCTGTCTCTTATTGTTTGGTACACATCTGTGTGATCTACAGTATGATTTTAGGGACATGTGCAAGCCTTAGTTTTGAGGTTTGAGGTCGGGATGTAGTTTGAACATGGTATTCACTCAGCTGTTTGAGTCAGAACATGTATCTTCATGTATTTGCTCTGAGAGAACATATATCGAAATTGGTAAATCTGGAAAATTTCCATGGGAATCATTTTCTCAACCTGTTACTTTGACCTTTGATTTTAATTTGCTGAAGGCATTCCTCATATGTAAACCAGATGACAGACTGGTTGTGTTACAGATGCAATGCATGCATGCATTCAATTTAATCCACTATTGATCATTTCCACAAACAAGAAAGGCTTTCGTTCTTTTGTTATGTTGTCATATTAAATGCATTTATTCAACATGTCAAAAACATTTATGAAAACCAGCATAACCAATGACATAATGATTACATTTAGGAAAAAATCACATCCAATGAAAGCTAGCTACAAGTTTCAGCTGTGTGTGTTGCAATGTATTATAATATTATGCAAGTCTGAATGCAAATAAGGTAATAAAAATCTGCTAGAAAATACCAGTGATTGTCTACATTAAACCAAAAATAAAAAAAAGCTTAAAAGTGGCATCGCCTGCCACCTTTGAGAACAGCTTATGCTGAGAAGGGACAGAGATAGAGCTGTTGGGGTCACAAAAACAAGAATGACTCAGCTACTACCACATCAAATTTTAGCTTAATATCTGTAAAAAAAATTTAGCACATTTTCTGTTTTGGCTAATGTCAATTAGCTGTAGTGGCCAAATTAAATCTCGGTGACTTCAAAAGGTAATCAGTTATAAATGTACATCAAATGATAACATTCATGGAGTTTCATATAAATCTGTCTTGTGGTTCATGATATATTTTACTAGCAGACAAACAATGTTGACACCATTTAATCCCTATGTTTTAAGCTAAGAAGTCATGCAATGTATAGCTCTCAAAGTATAAATTGTGAACCATGATCAGCTACAACCAGACCAAATTTTAGCTCAGTATTTGTAAAATTCACTGAAAAATTGGCATTTTTGTGAAGGGTGATTAAACTAGGTTGATTAACTGTGGCGGCCATCTTAAATCAGTTTGACTTCAAAAGTTAATCAGTTGTAGATGTACTTTCTGAGAGTTTCATCCAATTGTTCATGAAACCTTTTGCTAACAGACAGACAAACACACACAGGCATGGACAAAAACATTAACCTTCATCCACTTTTCATGCCAGAGTTTTAAACTAAGATCCTTTTATGATGAGAAATGATGGAGTTATAGCTGTTTGCGTTTGCCTCCAGCCTTGTAAATAACATTGTGTGTGATATTGTGAGATCTGTTAGAGCTCAGAGGATTTGTTATGAGTGACTCAGCTAATACCAGATCCTATTTTAGCTCAGTATCTGTAACTCTGAATGAGTTATGGCCATTTGTGTTTCCTATTGTCAGTTGACTGTGGTGGCCATATTAAATTTGCTTGGTCCAAAAGTTAATGAGTACATCCAGTTATTACTTTCTGGGTTGCTTTAAAAATTAATCTACCGGTTCATGACATATTTTGCTAACAGAAAGACATGAATACACACACACACACTCACTCACAAACAATATTGCCTGCTTTTTGGCTTTTGTCGGTGAGCGATAACAGTTTCTACAATACTACTTTTTGTGTCTAATGGCTGCAACAGTCAAAATTCTACATTTTATTTAGAAGCCATAAGTTTTCTCATGAACACAAGTGAATTTTACTGACTTTTCTTGTATCAACATGAGTTGAGTATTTGTGTAGTCTTGTGACATTCATTAACAACTGACCAGGAGATAAATACTGATCGCCAGCAGACTTTAGGCCTTTCTCAATAGTCTGCTGGAAAAGTGGTTACTTCTTTGTTAATGCTTTGGCAGAGGAACAATTCTTGCTAAACCTCCTCACTTAACCACTGTCAGCATTCATTTTATAAAAAGAAGCATGGTTGTAGACATAGCCTTAATTTCTTAAAAACAAAAACATATAATCTATGTATTATAATTGAATTTATTATATTTAGCTGACAGATTTGAAAGACTTGATTCTTTGCTTGTTTGTTCAGTCTAATATCCATTCAGACTTTCACATTTTACCAAATTAAATATCTTCTGGCTCTAGTTACTGACGAGATTGTGGCAACAAATAAACTCATGACAAGCCAGTTTATGCTATGATCATCCAGTCCCTGCAGACCTTTCAATCAACAGGTGGCTCGTCTCTAAATGTGTTAAATAAATATCTGAAGTTTTTGTACATACCATTAGAACATTTAATATTGTGTATTATTAATTTATCGTTGCTTGCGAATTCCTGTGGCTAAAGAAATGTTGTTGTTATCTTTTGAAAATTTGTACAAACTTGCATACTTTTAGTAAAACTTAGTGCTTGGGACACCTGAAGGTCTACATTAACTCCTCAAACACTCCAGATATGACATAATTACAAACCCTTGCCTGAGTCTTAAAAAAATACACAAAGCTAACTGTCACTTTAAGCAATATAATTATTAAAATTTTTCTGTGATTCATTTTTCAGATGTTGTTTTTGTATCCCATATTTATTCCCAGTGAAGGTGTGCATCCTGTAGGCTACCAAAGATCACCTCAGATATAAACTGAACAGTCATAAGAGACAATTGTCTGATCCATGCATTATTTGCTGCTGCATAGAATGTATAAGCTGTTTTATAGTGTAGGGCATGAGTAAGGGTTAAGAACATAAGAACTGCCATGTGTTTTGCTGGGCAGAATGAGTCTGTTTTGCCAGAGCAATCATCTACTGTTGGCTGTTTAAATTATGGAACTGGGACTTACTTCTGCCAACCTCTGCTGCCAGTGGACCAGTCAACTTGGCTGAATATGACTTTCTCCCTTCATGGCACTTAGTGCAGAGCTATTTAACCAATAGACTGATTTTTTGCAGAAATGGGCTGGAAACAGAACTGCCAAGGGCTTTGGGCCGTGTTATAATCTTAAGGAGTATACCCAATACTCTTGGCTTAGGCTAAGCCATTCTCAAATACCCTCTAATTCTACTAACACACACCCTTTGCCTGTGATCAGCAAAGATGGGCCCTATAACATTTTGTTACATTTTATTGCCATGATCAAGTTTTTATTTATGTGTTTTATCAGTGCTGCTAAAACAACTATGTTTAAAGTAAACTACTGTATATTAAGTTCAATGGAAATACATGCAGTATAAATATAGTTTTGTCTGGACTTCTGAAGTCTTCACAAGTCAATGTGTATAATAGAAACTTAACAAAGGGAAATCCAGTCCTTCTGCTGTAATTGTAGTTCTAAATCCATATTAGAGTAAAAAAATTGATACTTATTTGTTATACCAAATTGGGAGTCTAAAAATATTCATCCATCCATCCATTCAATTTTTCACTGCCTATCTGTGGTCATGTCGTGGAGGCAACAAGTTTAGGAAGGAAACCCAGACACCCCTTTCCACAACCTCACACACCAGCTCCTTCTGGGGGATCTCAAAGGTTTTCCAGGCCACAAAATATATATAATCCCTCTAGTGAGATCTGGGTCTGCTCCAGGGTCTCCTCTCAGTGGGATATGCCTGGAAAACCTCCAAAGAAAGGTTCACAAGGAGGCATCATAATTAGATGCCTGAACCACCCTAATTGACTTTTTTCTATGCATAGGAGCAGTGGCTCTACTTTGAGCCTCCCCCTGATGATAGAGCGCCTCACCTTATCTTTAAGGCTGAGTCTAGCCACCCTACAGAGGAAGCGGTTTGTATCATGAATCTTGTTGTTTCCATTATGATTCATACCTTGGGACCATAGGTGAGAGATGGAACAAAGACAGACCGGTAAATCAAGAGCTTTTCCATTTGGCTCAGCTCCTTCTTCAATGTGACAGACCAGAGCAACTTCCTAATTTCAGCAGACTAGGCCCCAATCCATTTATTCATCTCTTGTGCCATCCTACCATCACTCATAAACAACACTCCAAGATACTTGAACTCCTTTGTTGAGGCAAATTCTCAATCCTGACTAAGAGGAGTGTTCTACCTTCTCCACTACAGAATTGCCACTTTAATGTGGTGGAAGGGTTTGAGTAACCCAGTGATCATGGTGGTTGCTTGTGTGGGGTATCAGCCTCTGGTAGGGTGTCCAATTGCAAACTGACTGCAGGGGTGGGGTCAGAAAAAAATGCAATTCAAAAACCTTGAAGGATGACCACCTTGAACAGGCAACCCCACCTAGAACAGGAACATAGAGGTACCCTGCTGAAGCCAGACCTATGGGGGGGCATGAACAGGGCATGGGTGTGCTGATTCCTGGCAACACAGACTGACTCTTTGTATGAAGTACAAAAACATTAGTGTTGGCCTTTCGATGGGCATAAAGTCGCCCCTGAGGGGCATGGCCAGGAAAATCAATTGAAATTTTTGGTTAAATTTTTTGAAAGTGCCATATTCGATGCCCATTCCCCACAGACCACATTAATAGTGTTCTCTAGTGCCACCAACCTGTCATAAATGGTATGACACCAATTTTTGAGAAAAATTAATTTGTCTGCCCAGATGTTTCGTAGACTCTCCAAACTTGGCAAATATGACCCCCCGTGCCCCCCACCAACTGGCCGAAAACGGTACTGCACCACTTTTTGGTCCAGGTTGGAAGTTTGGACCCATATTGGGTGGAGGTGTGTCTCGGGGGGGAGGGGGTGACCTTTGGTTTTTTTTGCACTTTTGAAGCCCTTCCTGTTTTGGGATTCCAACGAAACTCGCACAGGGGCATCTCCCGGTCACCCTGGACCCGATACCGTTAGCGGCTAATGGTTAGCATGTTGCTAACCGGAAGAAGTTGTAACAAGGTTGTAGAGAGCTGAGCTTTGGTATGTCGGTAGGGGTTTGGGAGAGGGTCACTGGACACGTTTTGGTCCGATCTGCCTAAGCGTCATGGAGCTACCGGGCGTCAAATTAGCTTATTCTCGGTCCCTTTTTCTGCCACCGATCAGAGGTTGCACAGACACCACAGAGGGCTTTTTCTTCTTGGCTTGACGCCCGAACAACATCCGGCTCCCCAGTCCAACCTTTGCACGCAAACCTCTTTGTTTCCGGGTTTGCAAAGGTTCACATCGAAGCCGAGGTTTGGACGATCAAAACAAGCACATCGGTGTCTCCATAGCCCACTCATAAGCCCCCGAAAACAAAAAACAACTTTAGGCATGAGGGGCAAAAAGTAGTACAAGAGGGGCACCTCCAATACCTTTGTATAGGAACCGTAAGTGAACCAAAACGAGGACTGCTGGAGCCGAGTGACATTCTGCGTCCTATTTCACGTGGGGTCACCCGATCCCAGCAAACTCTGTACCGTTTTAAAGGGGGAAGTTGCACAATGGAAACGAGACCTCCGGTGTGTTTCCAGAGCGCTCCCGTCACCTTCAAACAGCCCAAAAGCGTCGCCCGTGTTGTTTGGGCGAGGGGCATGAACTGGTATCAGAGGGGCACCTCCAATACTTTTGTATAGGATTCATGAGGGCTCCCAAAACTCATGTCTTTTGTGCTGTTCTTTTCACATTTAAACACGGTCTATAATCAAATTACACATGCTTTATCTACACGTTGCTCTGACGAAGAGGACGTCAGCCCCAAATGCCTGCGATGTTCCTGAAAGGAACTAGCCAGGGGAAGGTTCTAGAAAGCCCCGCTTTGGCACGCAGGCAGAGGCTCCAGAGGGGACACGGCTCGACAAGTCTGGTCTCGATCGGCTGTAGCGTTCCGGAGTTAGTAAGTGTCAAATTTGGATTTTTCAGACTTTTGACCTCCGCCATCTAGAGGTAAAAGGTCACACAGACACGGGAGCAATGTTTTCGCGATTGGCACGAGCCCCACGAAAAACATACGTGAAACTCAACGAAATCAGCCAACACCAAATTGTCCTCTTAGGTTTCCAGACGCTGACAGGAGGCTTTGCCTTTGAATCTGAGAGGATCGAAACTCAGCTTTGTCCTACAGCCACCAAATTTTACACACATGTTCTGGACCACCCCGGCTGCATGTCCTGCTTTTTTGCTGTCTCTAAGCACTTGGGGGGTCGCGTGAGGCCAGGGAGATGTTTTGACCTGACTGTAAGGGAACTGGGGTGGAAAATCTAACCAATTAGTGCTCCGTGCGTCGTGGAGAGTGTGTTGCTCTGCAGATGCTTGGTACTGTGTGAAAGGTCAGGTTACAAGGAACAAAACAAGACCGCCCATGCGCTTCTAGACCAATCCTATCCCCCTCAAGAAGCTGAAAACCTATGCATTCAGATAAACAGCGGAGCCAAGTGGTATCAGACGAGCACAGTCAAGACTTTGAACAGGTTTTTCCCTTACATCCATGGATGGGCATTTTTCAAAATTTTTACCCAGGGGGGTAGGAGCACCTTTTCCTGGGTAAGCCAGGGGCGCAGTATGGAAGCAGAGGGTCACCAGAAACACTTTGAACATATTTCACCCTGACCTCCTGAGAGGGGTGTTTTTCAAAATTTTTACCCAGGGAAGGAGCACCTTTTCCTGGGTAAGCGAGGAGCACCGCCTGGAAGCACAGGGCCACGAGCCAGACTTTGAACAGGTTTTTCCCTTATATCCAGAGAGGGGCGTTTTTCAAAATCTTTACCCAGCGGAGGACCACCCTTCCCTGGGTAAAGAACCCCTCCAGAGAGGGCCATTTTAGAAAGCTTCTAGAAAGCTGTGCTTCGGCACACACATAGAACTTTTAGAGAGGAGTTTGGTCTCCAAAGTTCCCTGTGGGGGTGTTTTTCTTTGCGGTGTTGTTTCGAGTAGAAAAGGCAGATGAATTCGAGAGAGACATCTATCTGCTCGGGACGACTTCCTGAACGACATATGTGAAAACGAGCCCTCTCGGCCTCTGGGAAACTGTTGGCCTCCCAGCAGCCGCACATTGTGCAGTTAGACTTTGAGAGGAGAAGAGAGAAGGTCAGGGATGGAATTGTGACCGGCAAAAATTAAATGGCACCTATGGGCACTAAACTTCACACGTGCGTTCCAGGCCCCCGGGGCTGGACGTTCTGCGATTTGGGGTTCTCTGGGCGCTCGGGGTGCCGAGGGATGTGAGGATGATGAGTGAGTGAAAAATCAGCGCAGGCCTCTGGAGTGCGTTCGGCCACCTAGCTTCGCGTGAGAACACCTGTCGCGGGCGAGCCTGGCGTTGTCGCGAAGGGTGGACTGAGACAATTGCTACAAGCCCACCCGTCTCTTCGTGGCCCACTCCCACGTCCCACAAACACCCAAAACCTCCCCAGGGCTGCCTGAATCAAGAGCACAGAGTGGGAGCTGAAGGCCACTGCCAATACTTTTGTATGGGAAGCGTGAGGGAACAGATGCCAAGCATGTACAATTCTAGAGCAGCAAGTTATAGGGTTTTGAAATTTTCTGAATGAGCGGTGTTCCAACCCAGCCATGGGCACCTCATCCTGGGCATGGATGGCACATTTGCCATGCAAACCTGGTCATACTAGTGTATGTCCCATAATTTTTGCAGGAAATAGTCATCACATGTTCCTCTAAAAGGCCCTTAATTTTGATGCATCTAAGTTATAAAGTTTAAACTTCAATAAAGTATCTTCAAATGACTTGTTTATTTCAAAGCAACCCCCAGACTTCTTCCTTTTTTAACCCCAACCTCTGCCTAGTTATCTGGGCACAGACTGGTATCTGACAGGCATGCCCAAGTCTTTTTAATAGGTCAATGCAAAGGTATTGCCCGTGCCCATCTGGTACCACTTTATGCCCCTTAAGGTATAATCAGGGGCATAGACTGGTACCTGAGGGGCACGCCCAAGTGTAATGTTCTTGCCTGGTTTCTCTGTGTTTTGCCATGTCTTGCCACTAATCACACTCATTCAGTTCACCTGCGCCTCTCCCCTGATTACTGCTCCTGCACCTGCTCCTTACCCTTATATTCTCCTCCTCTCCACACCTCCAGTGCCAGATTATCGAATGCGCCATGCAAGTTGTTTTCCAGCAATCTCTGACTGACCTCATGTATCATGACCACACTCTTGTTTCCTGGATTCTCCCCTGTGCCTTGCCCTTGTCTGACTCTCGCTGGCTGACGGATATCTGGACCTTGACCCCTGCCTGTACCACGGACTCAAGCCGACCACCTACACTCTTGGACAAGTCTCTCGCTTTCTGCCTTCCCGGTAACGACTATTGCCTGTCTGACTTGGACTCTGGATTTACGCCTGTAACTTACCTGGTGAGATCGTTTTTTCCACCCACCGGCCCGGTACTCCTCTCGGCCGCCACACCCCAACTGGCCTACACTGCCCTCCGGCTCTCGGCGGTCCAGAGGCGCTGCCGGCATTCCTGTTGCTGAGCCTAACGATCTCGCAGTTATTAAACAAAGTTACATTAACTTTTCACTCTTGTGTCGAGGCTGAATTACCAGGTCCCACTAGTTGTTCTCACCAATTTTATCAGGAAAAAATAAAATTAAGATAAAATGAACGTTCTGAGGCTTATGATATTCCTGATTGCATATGATTATAATATTTCTGTGTTTCTAAAATATAATAAATGGAGATTTTATACACTTTTCCAGTCCTACATTTTTGAAGCTGTCAGAGTTTTATATCTTGGTTATACAAGTTTCTATTTAGCCATTGCTGAATTTGTGTTCTCCTGCTAACCATGATTTTTTTCAATTAAAATAGTCAAATAGTCTGCAAGTAAGTTTAACTACAATATATCGTATTGAATGGCTGCATGGTTACACAGTTGGTTACCACTGTTGCCTCAAAGCAAGAAGGTTGCAGGTTTGATAACCAGCTGGGACATTTTGAATAGAGTTTGCATGTTCCCCACATACATGCATGTTTTCATGTGTGGGTTTTTTCCATGTACTTAGTTTTTTCTCCACAAACCAAAAACATACATCTTAGGTTATTTTGCAACTCTATACTCCAAATTGTCACTAGGTGTGAGTGTTGAGTGTGAATGGTTATTTGTCTTGTTTATCTTTATGTGATGGACTGACGACCTGTCCAGGATGTACCCCGCCTCTTGCTCAATGACCGCTGGACATAGGCACCATAGAAATTGAGATGTGCAACATTGAACAACATAGAGAGTAGAGTTCATGATAGCTCTTGTTATGATTTGTAGAGTTTTGTGTTAAGGTTTTTTAAGCCAGGCAAGGTACTCCCTGGACAGATCGCCAATCTATCACAGGGACAACTAGACACAGACAACTATTTACACTCTCACTCACACTGAGTGACAATTTACAGTTACCAATTAACCTAACACGTTTGTTTTTTGTCTGCGAGAGGAAATTGGAGTACCCAGAGAAAACTCACGTATGCACTGGGAGATAGGAGAAGGTTGTGAATCTGCAACCTTCTTTCTGGGAGGCAACATTTGTCTAATAAATTCTGAATATCCTTTACATGTCTTCAGAGCCTTGGCCCTTCATCAAATCTGCATTTTCATGACAAGCTCCCATTTTTAACATGTCTACTTTTCCAACTTTAGACAGTGTTCTTACTAATGCTAGTCTTCCATCCATCCATTTTCTTTAGCCACTTCTCCATTCCGGGTCGCAGGCAGCCGGTGCCTATCTCCAGCAGTCACTGT
>JAOXNZ010000091.1:32935896-32949918 GCA_028566095.1 Kryptolebias brasiliensis
TATTCTTAAAAGTTTAAAACAGGGAGATTTCAGTGTTCTTTTGGCATCTTTACCAAAAGAACACCCACGGCCTTCAGGTCAAATGGACCTGAAGTTACAAGGGCTTCTCACCCTTTCTTCAGTTATGAGGGCTTCAGGAGGGTTAAAAACCTTTGCTTAAAAAGTTAAAACCTGGGGTAGACTGTCCATCACTAAAAATAGTCTTGTTAAAAATACAAAATGTGATCTGTGAAACATTTATTGCATTATGTTTTATTTATTTACCTGACCAAAGGTGGTCTAGATGCCAAAAGAGCATTGAAATTACTCTCTTCTTTAATTTTACATATAGATATATATAGGGTGGCACAGCGACGTAGTGGTTATAGATGTCGCCTCCCAGCAAGAAGGTTGCAGGTTCGAATCCCGGCCTGGGGCCTTTCTGGGTGGAGTTTGCATGTTCTCCCTGTGCACACGTGGGTTTACTCCGGGTACCCCGGTTTCCTCCCACAGACCAAAAACATGCATGTTAGGTTAATTGGTAAATCTTAAAAATTGTCCCTAGGTGTGAGTGAGAGTGTAAATGGTTGTTTGTCTCGTTTGTCTCTATGTGGCCCCCGCCTCTCGACTGCTGGAGATAGGCACCGGCTGCCCGCGACCCAGAATGGAGAAGCGGTTAAAAGAAAATGGAAGGATCCATCCATCCATCTTCTTCCGCTTATCTGAGGTTGGGTCGTGGGGGTAGCAGCATAAGCAGGGAGACCCAGACTTCCCTCTCTCCAGCCACTTGGGCCAGCTCCTCCGGGGGATTCCCAAGGTGTTCCCAGGCCAGCCGAGAAACATAGTCCCTCCAGCGTGTCCTGGGTCTTCCTCTGGGCCTCCTCCCGGTGGGACGGCCCTCCCGGATGACTGAGCTTCTCACCCTATCTCTAAGGGAGAGCCCAGACACCCTACGGAGAAAACTCATTTCGGCCGCTTGTATCCGTAATCTCATTCTTTCGGTCATGTCCCAAAGCTCATGACCATAGATGAGAGTAGGAACGTAGATCAACTGGTAAATCAAGAGCTTCGCCTTTTGACTCAGCTCTCTCTTCACCACAACAGACCGATACAGCGCCTGCATCACTGCAGATGCTGCACCAATCCGCCTATCAATCTCCCGCTCCATTTTTCCCTCATTCGATATATATATATATATATGGATTTCATAAATCACAAATTGTGTTTTTACAAATTTGTAATCAATGTAGAAGAAGAATTTAGACCTAGTTTGACATAAAAAAGTGTCTTGGATTTCGAACCAGAGTTGATCTAAGATGGAGCAAACACCAAAAATTATATGAAATATCCTTTTACCTAACTGCTAAATCTGAAGCGTTGAATCGGAAACTAACTTCAGATCATCCTGTGGTGGGACCAAGTTTCATTTTTTTTTGCAATCATGTTGTCTCTCCTGAAACAGATTCCTTTATTGTTTTGTGAAAATTATACTTTTGTTCCACGTCATCATTAGGTTTGTTAGATGGATTTGGACTCAGAATGCAGACTGACATGAGGAATTCAAATATAAACTAATTTATTATTAAAAGAAAATATGATCTATTGTCCTTTTTAAAAGTTTTATTTCTGTGAGGAGTTTAATGAGTTATGGGAAATTAAGAAGTCCAGATCGGGAGATCAGGATATCCTCAGTGAGAAGGCAGGTGGTTATACTGTATTTTGGATCCGGGTTTCTTGCAGCAGAGGAAATCAATTTATGGATCTGAGTTGAGATGTCAAGGAGTTTGGCAGAGGGAATCTCGGACACTTCCAGGTTAATGTGGAGTTGGTCTGCTGGCTGGTTCATTCTCAGGTTTGTTAGGTGGATTTGGACCCAGAATGCAGACTGACACGAGGATAAACTAATTTATTATTCAAAGAAAACAAAAGGCTGACCTGAAGACAGTCAGTGTGTCTCTTAACAGAGGTTCCCTCAAACACTCACAGTTTTTTAAAATTATGCTATGAATCTTTGCTTGTGTCGTGCTCTTTCCTTGTTGACAACTTTCAGTGTGAAAAGATAAGAAAATGTGTCATTATCTAGTTTTGGTTTGCCAGTGATTTTTTTGGATTCTTATCCAATCCAGCTTTATTTTTAAAGCACTTTAAAACAACCACAAAGGACCAAAGTGCTGCACAGAACAAATAATAAAACCCATACTAAACAAAATCCGTAACAAGAGTCACATAATATAAAATAAAAAGATAGATTAAAAACATAAAACATGAATAAGAACAGTAGTATCTTCTTCTTTATCCTTAAGTTGCTCCTTTCAGGGGTCACCCCAGCAGATTATCTGCCTCCATCTCACGCCATCTACTTCCTCCTCTACTGTTACACCAACCATCCTCACGTCCTCCTTCACTAGGTTTGTGAATCTTCTCTGAGGTCTTTCTCTTCTCCTCCTGCCTGGCAGCTTCACTATACTGTATCTACTATCTCTCCTCACCACAAATCTAATCCATCTCAACCTGGCCTCTCTTGCTTTATCTCTAAACTGCTCAACCATAACTGTCCCTCTGATCTCTTAATTTCTAACCCTGTCCATCCTGGTCACTCCAAGTGAAAATGAGGTCATCATCCTGTCTGTGAGACAGTGTCATTGTCTCCAGACCATACAGCTTAGTGGGACTCACTGCTGTCTTGTAAACTTTCCGTTTCACTCTTGCTGCTGTCCTTCTGTGACACATCAGCCCTGACACTCATCTCCACCCACTCGATCCTGCCTGCACCCTTTTCTTCACCTCTTTTGTGCACTATCCATTGCTATGAATTGGTTGACCCCAGGTATTTGAACTAATCCACCTTTACTACCTCTACTCCTTGCATCCTCACATTCACGCTCATGTTCAGAACCATAATAAAAACAAATAAAACAACATGAAAACATTTAAAATAAACTAAAATCAACATCACACACAGTGTCTAAGGCCAAAGTGAAAAGATGAGTTTTAAGGAGCTTCTTCTGCCTGATGCACAAAGGAAGGTCATTCCATAAAATAGGAGCAGCAACAGCGAAAGCACAATTCCCTCCGTACATGCATTTAGTTTTCAGAGTAACGGCTTGGAGAGGTAGTGTGGAAAAAGACCATAGAGGGTTTAAAAAACAAATAAAATAATTCTAAAATGAATCCTAAAATGTAATGGCAGTCAGTGCAGTGAGGCTAAAACAGGGAAAATATGCTTATCTGAGGCAGGTTTTTGGACCCTCCAGAGGCCAGCAACAGACAAAGCACTGACCTCTACATAAAATGAATTACAGTAATCCAGTCAAGTGGTGGCAAAGGTGTGATTTACTATCTTAAAGTTATGCCTGGAAAGAATAGGCTGTATGTTAGCTAGCTGACAAAAAGCTTGATTTAACCACTGACTTGATCTGAGTAGTATCCATGTTGACCCTAAGATTTATGATGATTGATTTAATGTACTAAGCCGAGAAACCAACAGCAACAGCGGGGTTTCAGTGGAACTTTCAAAAACCACCATATCCCCCTTTTTTCCCCATTGAGTTAAAAAAAAATCAAGGCCATCCAGGCTTTTATGTCATCGAGACATTTAAGGAGTGGCTCTACAGAATACATGTGTTTTCTTTAGTCTGACATATATCTGAGTGCCATCCGCCTAGTGAAAAGAAATGCCATGATTTTTAAGTATGAACCCAAGTTGGAGTAAGTATAGAAAAAACAATAGGGGCCCTAAAACAAAGCCCTGTGGTGCTCCACATGTGAAAGCAGCAATGGAGGATACATAGTCACCAAGCCTGAAAAAAAAATATGCTTGGTCAGGTATGACCAAGCATACTTTTCTCTGGTAGGACCAGAAGCCTTCCAGTGCTAAATCCCTGATGCCCATCCCCTGCTCAAACTGAGAAAGTGGAATCTCATGGTTCCACTTTCAAAACACAAGAACAACACATAAGCCAGGGTCTGTAGCTAAAAATATATCATTAAAATCTTTTAAAAGGGAGGAGTCAGTGCTTGAGGGGATTTAAAACTCTAAAAAAATATTTTTCAGATAGGCCATTAATTGGTTGTGAACTATCTTCTCACTGATCTTTGAAAGAAAAGATTTTAAATTGGTCTATAATTGCTGATAACTGTAGGATCTAGAGCAGATTCTTGATCAGATCTTGATCAGATGCTTGATGATTGGCTGTTTAAAGTTTACAGGAACCATACCTGAGGACAGATTGTTGTTAACAAGTTCAAGAGCAAAAAGCCCTACAGTTGGGAAAATCTCTTTAAATAATTGAGGAGGGACAGCATCATGTGGGGAACATGCAGGCTTCAAAAGTCCAACAATCTTCTGCAAAGATGACAAAGTGACAGGCTGAAACCTATCAAAGATAGCGAAGCAGGGAACAGGGACTGAAGGGCCATATGTGAGGTGAGATTTGAGCCCTGGTGAAAGTGATCTTTTCAATATAAAAGTGAGGAAAATTCTCACAGGCAGGAGGAGAGGGCTCAATGCAGTCTCTGGGACAATAAAAACAGAATCAGTAGTTTAAATGAAACACAAAGATTGTGACAATTGGGGTAATTTCTGAAAGGCATTTTTCTTTTAGCATTCTTTAGAGTTCTATTTATTAAAGAAAATCAATTATTTTTTTATTATCCATCATTTGACCATAAAAACAAAAGCAGCTCATATTTCAAATTAATCTTTTGTATTTTAAAATGAAAATCAAATAGCCGTTAATTTTTGTTTGTCAGTAATTGATCCTGAAGAAAATGTTCATGCAGAAAGTAAAGAATATGATGGCGTGATCTGGCATGAGGCAACAATGCATGGATTTAACTTTGTATTCTTTCTCTTTTGAAGTTTGAATCAACAGAGTATGAGAGCACTCCTGGGTATAAGCATGCAGATAGCTATCACAGGACACACATCCCTCTATGGCTTTCTCCTCAGATGAGCCAAAGTTGGCTCTTCCCATGGTACTTTGTGTTGAGGTTGTTGTGCCACTTCCCCCTGAACTCCCACAAACTTCATCAAAAAAGAATAACGGAGTGAGGAGGGGCAGAGAAACAAAGAAAAAATGAAAGAAAGTCCTGTTTTCCTAATGACATCCCCATGAGGTTTCAGCTGCAGAGGTTATGGCAAAGTAAACAATTTTGTTCATTGTGCTTTTGTTATGTTCTGTAATTTCAAGCTTTTCATATTTTTTATTTTTATTTATTGAGGAAGGACTGATTAATGCAGATTGTTATTTTATTTTCTCCACTTCTGCCCCTCTTTTTGTATGTGCTTTGGGGAGATTCCCCCTGGTCATGAAAGAGTTTACAGCAGAATTAATTAAAGCTGAGGGAGAGAGAGGGGAGCTGCAAGCATGTTTAGAGAAATGAGGGGGGGGGGGGGTAAAAGAAGGGCTCATGAAAGTAGTTTGAAAATAGGAAAATGTATGTGTACAGTAAACAGAATTACTGTTCTAGACTTCTCCACCTCTGTTTTAACAAGGGTGACAGAAATTAGAGACCATGTTAAACCAGTATCTCACTGTGCGGACACTGTTGGAAACTTGTTGGCGAACCGCATTCGCAAGGGAGTCTCCAAAATGTAATTGGGGTAGTTCTCATTTTCTTCACATGAGCTGCAGAGCATTGTTTACTTTGCCCTCACCCCACAGCTGAAATCACATGTCACTTGAATTATTAACATGTCCAAAAAAGTTGAGACAGATTTTTTCTTAATATAATCTAAGAGTTTTTTGGGCATCTGGGACACTTCTTAAATTTGATATTCAGCTTTCTAGAGTGCTAGAGATGTATTTTGATACCTGATGGAAATAAGCTGTTATTTAAAAAAAAAAAAAAATAGCTGTACAAAATGCGGCTATAGGGCTCTCTGGTCACTTGGTCGCAGACACTCAGAATTCACTGAGACTGCAACTGAAAATGCACCTATTTCAATGCAATATTGAGCGGCCAGCTAGTCTCCAACAGTCACAGCCCAGACAGATACCACCTTAAGTTAGTGGCACTATGCTGAGCTGCAATGATCTAGATACTTTTAAAAGGTCATCTGGCTAATGGAAAATGATGCATGGTTAAATGGAATAATGACTGAAACATGTTAGGTAGAATGAATAAGTGAAGGAAAGAAAAGCATTTTGAAGCAAAGGATACTGTTGGAGAAAAGGTTGAAAGTGTGAGAGGAGAGGGAAGCTTTATACCAGTCTGATTGGTGTCCTTACATTCTGGCGAACACTGGATTGGTCTCCAACAAGTAAAGGCTTTCACATCCAAGTGAACTCCTTCCAACATAAAGACAGAAGTATTTCTAGTTGTAATTCTTCATGAATTATTCCTATCTAAACTCAATCAAGCACTTTTCCATTTTGATTCCACATTTGATGCCAGCATATTTGACTGGATGACTTGATTGAGGCCATAACGAATCTTTGGAACTGGTACGTTATGCCTCCTTGCTAATTGGATAATTATATTAAGGAACTGCAAAGTGCTCATTCATTTTCAAGGACGGACTCCATCCTGTTTTCACCACTTGGCTCCTATCCTTTTTCCTGCCTCCCTCCCTCGTGCCCCTTTGCCACAACCTCACCTCTGTTTCCTTCTCTTCTTCTTCAGAGATGTCCATTACCAAATGCTGTTTTTACTTTGACAAATATACTTATACCTTCTTTTGCTTGGCTATCACTATGACCTTGTTTTTTCTGCTGTATTGATTTTTTTAGGCTTGTCTAATGATACAGTCAGGATGTTTGCTTAATGCTGTAGGAGCAAGGTTTTGGATGTAACCTTTTTTCTCAAATAGTTCACTCTTTAGATTCTAGTGTGAAGTTTTTGTTGGCTTAAGTTAGAAATACACTTAATTTTATTTTATTTTTTTGTGCACATGATGAACTGCAGTGGTTAGCGCTTTTGCCTCAATGCAAGAAGTTTACATGTACTCCTTCTGCATTGGATGAGTTTTTTCCAGGTACTCTTTTTTTTCCTCTCAGTCCAGAAACATGCATGTTGAGTTAATTAGAGACTCTTAATTGAGTTTGTGTGTGTGTGAGCCAGTATGGTTGTTTGTCTAGTGTGTCTCTATGTTTGCCCTGTGATAAACTGGTGCTGTAACCAGAGTATACCCCACCTCCTGCCTGTTGACTGCTGAGAACAACTAGGTCCCTGCATCTAGATAAACAGCAAACAAAAGAAGTATAGAACTTGTTCTATTTTAACCCATAAACTTTTTTTTTTTGGTGCAACAACATAGTGTTTTGGTGTTCATTCGCCTTAAAAGCTCAAATTTCACAGTTTCTGCTTTTTGAATTGAGAAAGCTAATGGGATGAGAAGCGAAACGTCTTTAGCTACAGAATAAAACACCAGTTGTTTTTGTTTTTAACCGTTTTTTGGATTTGCCTTAAAATACTTGTTTGTTTACCTGTTTAATGTTTTTCTTTGTGTCAAATCCTTCTTCTTTGGTTGATGTTATCTGAATATGCCAGTGACCGATAAAATTTGTATTTTACAACCTAACATGTCTACCAGTACTTTCTAGCTGGACATAGGGCAACTGCACTTATTACTTACTGTACAAATACAAAAGCATTTTGGGGGATTTTTTTGTGCTCAGAACAATCATTTTTTAGATTTTACCAGTGGCAAACTTGTTTTTTCAGAGAACTGGAAACATAGGAATATTTGTAGGTCAGTTAAATCACAAATAAGTGGCAAGTTAAAGAGGTTTGTAACATTCACAGAGTAGTGAATCCAAAATCCTAAAGTTTAACTCGAGCTACAATTCTTAATGAGACAGGCTGAAGTCTTGATAAACTTCATTTACAACCCTAATCTGAAAAGTTTGGGATGTTGTGTAAAATGTAAATAAAAGCAGAATGCAATGATTTGCAAATCTCATAAACCCATATTTTATTCACAATGGAACATAGTTAACATACCAAATGCTGAAAAACAAACATAATGTACAACTTTTAGGAAAAAAAAGAACATGGGAGCTTTGAAATGATGAAAGCAACACATCTGAAAAAAGTTGAGACTGGGCAACACAAGGCTGTACAAGTAATGGGCTCGACACATGGGGAGCAATGTTGCTCCCTCTCAATTCATTTCTTATGGAACTTGTGCAATGAGGCAACAATCACTTGCCCTTCTCTAGCCAAGCGACCGGTGAAATTTCAAGCTCGTACATGTAGACGTGCACACGCGGGCAGGCGACGCGGCAAAACAAAGTTGAAAAATGTTCAACTTTTGTCGCTGTTGCATGGCAGTAAAACCAATCAGTGAGGGTTTCATTGACTGACCAATGAGCGGAGAGTATGCTGCACGCTGCAGTCTGCAACCACTTTCAACGTGGAAGAAAGCATCATTTTAGCTGTGTTTGACTTTCCTATATTATGACATTTCACACAGTGATTTTCAAGATACACATGATGACACGGACTGCTTTGAAAATGTCAAAATCCCTCTAATTGTCAGGACGGGCGGAGAGAGAGACAAACCCAGAGCGCAGACTCATCACGAGTAACAAAAGAAAACTATTTTATTTAAATATAGAAACAAACCAAAAAGCTGACGTGGCAGCAAAAACTAAACATAAATACAAAACACTAATAACGACATCAAAATACCAAAATGGAACATGAGGGAAACCAGAGCAACACACGAAAAACCTACAGGAAGCAATAACAAACCAGTGAGTGAGTGGAAGAGAAGACCAGACTTTAAAGAACAGAGGGTAATTAGGAGAAGTGGACACAGGTGGAATGATTGCAGGAAACTTGAGGCAGGTGAAGATGGGCATGACAGGAAGACAAGAGATAGAACTGAGAAGTGAAATGATGATAGTATTTCTGTTTCTGGTTTCTTTTTGGTTTATGTCTTAGGTTTCTAACATACAAAAAGAAGCACACAGAAAACCAGAAATACAAAAAGAAAACTCAAATCCTCACACTAATTTCATTACCAATCTAATTTCTTCAAGTCGCAAGATCGTGATTCGCAATGCTGCTCTTGCTATCGCGTCCCATGTGTTGGGTTTCACCCCAGTGGGGATGAGGGCCATTAGTCACTGTCGTTTGTCGCTCCCCGTGTGTCGAGCCCATTAGTGTTAGATTCAGCTGAAAGAGCATTTTGCAACTTATTAGGTTAATTGGCAACATGTCAGCACAAGCATTGGGTATAAACAGACAAGCTGAATCTCACAGAAGTAAAGTTGGGCAGAAGTTCACCAGCCTGTATAAAAAGTAAAAACAGTGGAACATTTTTAGAATAATGTTCCATAATAAAAAAGTGTGAAGATTTTGAATATCCCATCATCTACAGTTCATAATATCATCAAAGATTAGAAGAATCTGGAGAAATCTCTGAGCTCGAAGGACAAGACTTAAAGTCAGTATTGGATACCTGTGATTTTTGAGCCCTCAGGGGCCACTACATTAAAAACAGGTTCTGTTCTGGACATCACTACATATGTTTAGGAACACTACCACAAATCATTGTCTGTAAACACAGTTCACCACAAGTGCTGGTTAAAGCTCTATCATGCAAAGAAGAAGCCATATGTGAGCACTACCCTGAAATGCGGCTGTCTTTTCTGAACCAAAGCTCATTTAAAAAAGGACTGAGGCAAAGTGGAAAACTGTTCTGTGCTCAGATGGATCCAAATTCCAAAAATAATTTTGGAAACCTTGAACAGCATGTCCTCCGGATTAAAGTGGAGAGGGAACATTCAGCCAGTTATCAGGGCACAGTTTAAAATCCTGCCTCTCTGCTGGTATGGTGGCTCATTAGTGCCTCTGGCATGGGCAGCTTACACTGCAAAAAAGTATATACAGGTTTCAGATCATATGTTCCCATCCAGATAACATTTTTTTCAGGGAAGGCCATGCATATTTCAGTAGGACAACACTAAACTGCCTACTGCATCCATTACAACAGCATGGCTTTGTAGTAGAAAAGTCCTGGTGCTAAACTGGCCTGCCTGCAGTCCAGACCTTCCACTAATTAAAAACACTGGTCTGCATATTTTTCTAATCTTGTGAATATGAATAAGAAAAATCCAAAAGTCTTGTTTGATACCATTAATAATATGGTATCACCTTCAGTCCTTCTGGTTCCTGTATTCAAATTAGAAGACTGCAACAGATTTCCAGACTATTTTGTGGAAAAGGTTGACAATATTAGGGCAAGTGTAAAATCACATCTTGGTGACATTCCCAGTGCTGGCTCTACAGTGTACTCCTGGTCCTCATTTACTCCTGTCACTTTAGAGGATGTTGAGGTTGTACTAAAAAAGATTAAACGTTCTTCTTTTGTGCTACATGTTGCACCTACGTCACTGTTTTTAAAGGTGTCTGATATTGTTAGCCCATATGTTGTCAAATTGATTAACATTTCTCTTTCAACCGGGTCAGTTCCATGCTTTTTAAAACAAAGTGTTTTAAGTCCTATCTTGAAAAAGCCCAATTTGGACCCCACTGAGCTATGGAATTACAGGCCAATATCAAAATTGCCTTTTCTTGACAAAATTCTGGAGAAGTTAGTGGCTGGATCAATTTCAGTCTGGTTTCCACAAGATGCACTGTACTGAAGCTGCCTTGTTAAAAGTCTCTAATGATATATTGATGGCTGTAGACACTGGTAAGTGCAGTGTATTGATTTTATTGGATCTGTTATCAGCTTTAGGTACAGTCAACCACAAAATTCTGCTACATCGACTGCAAAATGAGAGAGGAATTTCTGGAACTGTTCTTAAGTTGTTTTCTTCTTGTCTGAGGAACAAAACCTTTTCCATGTTTGCAAATAACATACTGTCTAAGATCACTCTGTTATTGTATGGTGTTCCTCAGGGTTCAGTCTTAGATCCTGTTTTGTTCCTTTTATACATCAGCCCCCTTGGAAAGATTATCAGTAGCTTTAAGAAGGTGTCTTACCATTTGTATGCTGATGACATTCAACTGCACTGCTTCTTCTATGATTCAGAATTACACAAGTTACCTGAATTACTAAATTGTGTTTCCTATATTAAGGCCTGGCTAGCTAACAACTGCCTTCAGTTAAATTCTAGCAAGACTGAAACCCTGATCATTTGCTCCTGAACAGAAAGTTCCTTGGATAAAGCAACACCTCAGTTCTATGGGCTCCTCTTCTCAGCTGAGCCTCAGAAACCTTGGTGTTCTGTTTGACCAGTCAATGTCTCTGGACAGACATTCAAGAATTCTGGTAAAACGTTGCTTCTATCATTTAAGAAATATTTCTAAATTGAGGGCAATGTTATCCATATCAAACCTGGAGATGATTGTCCATGCTTTTATTTCTTCTCGTTTAGATTATTGTAATTCCCGTTTTAACAAATCTGCTGTCCAGAATGCTGCAGCGAGGCTTTTAACAGGAACTAACAAAAAGTCTCACATTACATCGTTTTTTTCTTCTCTACACTGGCTACCTGTTGAATTTAGAATTAAAAAATTTTAGTCTTGACTTTTAGAGCTTTAAATGGACAGGCCCCCAATACTGAAATGTTGATTCCTTATTCTTCAGCCTGCACTCTTTGGTCATTGGCCCTGAACCTCCTAAAGGTCCCTAAGACCCGGTTTAAAACTTGGGGTGTCCTTTCAGGCCATAGACCACAGGCTGTGGAATGCCCTGCCCCTGTCTATTTGTGTGGTTGTCTCTGTTGATTCCTATAAAAAGCAACTTAAAACATTTTTATTCAGACAAGCTTTTAGTTAAATGTTCAACTTACTGTTTTTATCAGCTGTTCTTAATGTTTTTGTTTTATATTAAGCTTGAATCTGTAAAGCACTGCGGGATTTTATCTATGAAAGGCGCTATATAAATAAAGTTTACTTACTTACTTATTGCACAGGTGGCATCCTATTACTGTAGCATGATGGAACTCACTGAGCTCATGATAGCAACCCATTCTTTCACAAATGTTTGTAGAAGCAGTCTGCATGCCTAGGTGCTTGATTTTATACACCTGTGGCCATGGAAGTGATTGGAACACCTGAATTCAGTGATTTGAATGGGTGAGTGAATACTTTTGGCAATATAATGTATACATTTGGGGTGTTTTCAGTGGGTTGCAACATTTTAACTGGTGCACACTCTCTCTCTGCTAGCGGGAGTTTGGTCACGTGCAAAGTTGGACTTGTCTGTACTCTAATGATAATGCACTGGATCCATTAGAGATCCATGGAGATTGCATAATTTTGTTAAATATTTAATACAATGTTAAACTTTAGATAGAAAAGTCCTGGAAAGGTATGGGTGGGCGGGTGGATGTTGATGCATCGGCTTTGGGTTCTTCCATGGCTGCAGTGAATTGGTCACATGCAAACACGTACAGACGTTTATTCATTTATGTACATGCCATGACTTTCATAGGGGATGGGCGGTGCAGTTGGGGGGATAGGGCACCCCTGTTGGATAATGCTAGGGGAAACACTAAGCCTAAATGCTGTAACTTTAAGATGAAGAGGCGCATGCATGTGGGATACAGAAGTGAAACCTTCCTTTTATCACTTCTCACTCTACAGCTCTAAAAGGCTCAGAAAGTTCTCCCTAATGGAAGAACAGCCTGTCTGCTGTTCACCATACACTGTGGCAACATCTGATGGAGAGATCTGCCTCGTTAGTTTTTATTAGACGGGAAAGAAGTTTGCCACATCAATTACACCATGGCCAGTGATGAGAATAAAGGGCCATTTTAGCAGACTGATGTCTCTTTAGTCTTCAATGAGGAAACAGTTGGATAGAAGTTAAGATACTGCTTGCCTTTCTTTTCAATTTCTTTTTCGCCCACCTCTGTAAAATGTGGGCAGTCATGTAAGAGCCTCTGTGTGTTTAAGTGTGTTTGTTTCTGTCTGTTAGCAAAATACCTCATGAATCACTCATGGATTTTAATGAAATCTGCTAAGCAAACACAAAAATGTCTCTCAGTAAATTTTACAGAAATTGAGCTAAAATTTGATGTTAGTTGTTGAGAGTCATCCCCAACATATAGTCTGAGTGCTAACAGATTACATAGGATCTTTATTCCTAATAATAAATTTATTACAAGTATACTCCACCTTCACAAACTTTTTTGAAGTTCTTTCTATTTCCCACCTCTCTGCTCTGCATGCATTTCTGAATTGCGTAAACACATGGCTAATCAGTGACTGATGGGCCATTTACACAAAGCTGTTTTTCAGTGAAATTGTAACATTTCTGTTGCAGTTCAGCTGTTCGTTTACATGACAACAGTGATCAGATTATCTGACACTGAAACGTTTCCTTTTTAAAGGAAGCTGCAATGTGTGAAATTGTTATGACTGGCTCAGGGTCATAACAAAAACGGGAGACCATGCCGTGATTAAGGGTGCAGAAAATAAATATTTGTTAAAGATAAACTCAAATGTGCATGCTGAGAGGAGATGAGATGAGGCCTGGCAGCGGAGCAGAGACCCACATGCGTCAGGAGGCAGCATGGAGTGGAGGGACACCGCCAGAGAGGAAACAGCCAGCCCCAAATACTCTGTGCTCCGAATTACCAAATCAACAACATCTGCACAGAGGAGGAGCACAAAGGCAGACACACCACACCTGCAGCCCAGCTCATAAAGCCAAGGACCGTAACAAAATCATACATGCACATCACAGTCAATAGCTATTCTGCACATGCAAGAGGACATCAGCAACACTAATAATAGCAGATAGCAGAGTGCTGTATTCACCCTTTTCAACATGTAGCAGTAACCTAGCCTCACTGTTAGTCCAGACAAAAGTCTGTACTCACCATTTTGTATGTAACTGTTTACATGCTGGAGAGACTGTTGTCTGCAAGCATGCACGTGTAAGTATGGGAGGCCAGGTAAGACATAATTCTGAAATAGCTTGCATACACACATATGAAAACCATTCATACACACATATGAAAACTCGTTTGAAACGGAAGGTGTTTCACATGAAAAAGGAAGGAAGGAGATCTGACAGGAAACAGAAGTTGGTGTTTTAAGCGCGCACTTTACAACACTGACCAACGGCGGCTA
>JAOXNZ010000091.1:33070948-33082420 GCA_028566095.1 Kryptolebias brasiliensis
GCAAATGGGTCTTCCAAATGGACAATGAGCCGAAGCATACTGCCAAACTGGTTACAAAGTGGCTTAAGGATAACAAAATCAATGTTTTGGATTTGCCATCACAAAGCCATGATCTCAATCCTATCAAACATTTATGGGCAAAGCTGAAAAGGCATGTGCAAGCAAGGCAGCCTACAAACATGACTCAGTTGCACTAGTTCTGCCAGAAGGAATGGGCCAAAATTCTTGCCAACTATCATGAGAATCTTGTGGAAGGATATCCAAAACATTTGACTCAAGTCATATAGTTTAAGGGCAATGGTACCAAATACTAATGAAGTGTATTTAAACTTTCGACTTTGAAGAAAGTAATAAACATTGCCTTAAAAACATTCTCTCTGTCATTATTCTGGCATTTAGCAAATATAAATAATTTTGAAAATCCTAATTGACCTAAAACTGGAAAAGTTTATTCTGATTTCACGTCTGACAGTGTGAAACTATGTATTTTTTATATAGTGTATGTAAACTTCTGGTTTCAACTGTAATTGAAAATAAAGTATTCTTCACAAAATAAAACACTATCAGTTACAACTGAAATTAGTTCAAAGTTACAAGATTTTTGTTCACATTGTTTTGCTTTTTTTAAAACCAACTTATTTTGTTACATAGTCTAAACCAACCACTAGTGAGCACAAGCCAGTGTATCTCTCGTGCTGGTCCCAACCCCAGGTAAATGGTGAGGGTTGTGTCAGGAAGGGCATATGGCATAAAACACTTTTGCCCAATCTAACATGCAAGTTCATCCAAGCGACACCATACCGGATCGGTTGAGGCCTGGGTTAAAAACGACTGCCACTGGTGCTATTGACAAACAGGGTGCTGGCGGAAATTGTGCTACTGTTAGTCGAAGACCACGAGGAGAGAATGTGCCAGAAGACAGAGGGAGAAGACGAAAGTCAAGAGAGTAGGACTAAGGGTAGCAACTCTAAACATAGGGATAATGACAGGCAGAAATAGAGAGCTTGCAGATAGGATGCAGAGGAGGAAGGTGGATGTATTATCTGTGCAAGAGACCAAGTGGAAGGGCAGCATGTGTTCGCAGGAGGAGGAGTTGAAAAGTAATGTAGTTGAGGTGAAAAGAGTGTCAGATAGGGTGACGTTCTGAAGCTTCCAGATGACTGGGCTACTACAGCAAACGTGGTTAGAGAGACAGGTAGGAAGGTACTTGGTGTGTCATCTGGACAGAGAAAAGATAATAAGGAAACCTAATGGTGGTATAGTGAAGTGCAGGAAGTTATCCAGAAAAAGAGACTTGCCAAAAATAAATGAGACAGTTATAGGACTGAAGAGAGTACATAGAAATATAAGGAGAAGCAACATATAGCAAAGAAGGAGGTAGGAAAAGAAAAACAGAAGGTGTATGATGAGTTGTACAAGAGGCTGAACACTAAGGAGGTAGAGAAGGACTTGTGTCGACTGGCAAGACAGAGGGATCAGGCTGGAAAAGATATGCAGCAGGTTAGGCTTCTTAAAGATAGAAATGGTAATGTTCTAACAAGCGAGGAGAGTATGATGGGAAGATGGAAGGAGCACTTTAAGGAGCAAATGAAGAAAATGAAAGGGAAAAAAGAGGAGAGGCCATAAAAACTGTGGACCAGGAAGTAGAAAAGATTAGTGAAAATTAAGTTCAGAAAGCTTTGAAGAGGATGAAAAAGGGGAAGGCAGTTGGACCTGATGACATGCCAGTGGAGGTATGGCAATGTCTAGGAGTGATGGCAGTGAGATTTTTGACTCGATTATTCAATGGCATTTTTGAAAGTGAGAAAATGCCTGAGGAATGGAGGAAAAGTGTGCTGGTGCCAATTTTTAAGAACAAGGGTGATGTACAGAGTTGTAGCAACTACAGGAGAATTATGTTGATGAGCCACACTATGAAGATTTGGGAGAGAGTTGTGGAAGGTGGACTTAGACAAGAGGTGACTATTTGTGAGCAGTAATGTGGTTTTATGCCAAGAAAGAACACCACAGATGCCATTTTGCTTTGAGGAGGCTGATGGAGAAGCACATGGGGGGTTAGAAAGGTTTACAAGACAGTGGACCAGCTATGTTGTATTATTTTAGAGACAGTGACACTGACAAAAAAACAGGAGACATAACTGGAAGTGGCAGAACTGAAGATGTTCAGGTTCTTTCTTCCTGGGAGTGACAAGGATGGATAGGATTTGGAATGAGGTCATCAGAGGTACAGCACAGGTTGAACAACTGGGAGATCAAGTTAGAGAGACCAGACTGAGATGGTTTGGACATGTGTAGAGGAGGGACAATGGGTATATTGGTAGAAGGATTGGTAGAAGCTGCCAGGAAAAAGACATAGAAGAATGCCAATATATGTGAATGTGTCTTTGTTAAGAAAGGCGAAAATGGTGAAAATGTGCCGAGTCACAATTCTGACACAGTGAGACCTCACAGTGAGGAAACACAGGCCTTATCTGAGCATGTGTTCGAGAGCAACCCCCCCATCTGCGGATAACATCACCCAACCTGCAGTGACTGTAGAGGAAGATGGACCAGGTCAGGCTTTGCTGTTTTCTCAACCTGCTAAAGTTGCACATGGAACTGTGCTGTGCCAGGCTCTGACCCACCCCCACATAGATGGACTGATGAACCCTGTACAACTCTACCATGATTCATGGGTTCCTTGTATCCTTTTATGGGCTCCCCAGTACTAGCAGGGATGGGAACCAGCACTACTCCCCTTGTCACCTGGAATCTTCTGGGAGGTGAAGATGTCATAAATTCCAGGATGTGGCAAATGGGACCAATGAGAGACATGGACCAGAGATAACAGACCTTGAAGGACATGCAGAGACTGAGAACGGAAAAGGGAGTGGGGAAGTTGGTATAAATGGGCTTTTGAATGATTCGTGTTTAACGTTTTTTTTCTTTTTTATAACTTTTTTACCCTTTTATGCATAATCATAAATAGAAGGTGTGTTTTAAGTCCGTCCTTTGTTCAAGCTATGAAGAAGGAGGTAACTAAAATCTATTTTGCATAATCATCTCTGACACAGGAGAGATTGGGGGAGTTGAGTTGGTGTGAACGGTTCCATGTGGATTAGAATATTTTCTGATTATTACACCTTTTCTTCTTTGTTTTTTTTTTTTTATCTTAAAGCATATAACCTGTAACTGCCACATCACTTTTTCTATTTTTCACCTTTAATAAAGTCTGGCTGGGAGGTGCATACCTGATCAGTGACTCCTGGGTTCTTCCCTGCATTCTCAGTAAGTCCCTCAAGTTTTTTCTGACTCTGCTGATGCTTCTGGTATGGTGAGACACTAAAGGCATGAGCTAAGCTAAGTTAAGGATTTTAGGGTATCCTCCCTTCCTGGTTCCTATGTTAAAGTATTAGTGAGGAGTGACAGAGGAGACTCTGGGCTTTGTTTAGCCAGCTGCGTTTCAACTGGTTCAAGTAGGTGAAAGGTGTCAGCCTCGGACTTCCCAGAATTGGCTGGATCCACCGCAGGTGTGGAGCCGCGAGTGGATTTGAATCGGCAGTGGATGCTCATTCAAGTGGTCTTGACCCTCGGGACTGTCAACATACAAGCCTGTAAGTCATGATTGTAACATCCTGTCTTTATAAAATATAGTTGCAATACTAGTGTAAAAGTAAAACACGCCTGACAATTAAAAACAACACAAGAATATGTTGAAGGATCCAGATTGGAAGGAACTAATGTTTCAGGGAAATCAGGAAATGTGCACTTTAATTCTATATCCAAATTATTGCTTAGACATGCAACAGCCGTTAATCAGATAGATTTGGTGATTAAGACAGCCAGATAATATATTTCTTGTATAAAAAGCAAAATTGTTAGTGTGAACATAGTAGAATTATTGTGGCAATACATTTGAAGGTAGTTTTTCTTGATAAATTAACTAAATTCTCACAAAATTGTATATTGTAGGGTTTCTTACCTATGGAAGGATAATCCAGACACTTTTTTGTGTTTATTGGTTCAGTTAGAACAAGCACACGACTCAGGCATGCTGCTAAAACAAGATGACTGATTCCCGTTTTTAAAATGGCAGCGATTGGGCATTGAGTCACATGATCACGTGATGAGTGTTCCATCTCTGTCTTTAACACTTTGTTAATATACTCAAGCTAAACCAGTGTACTCACCAACTTCGGTGGAGATGAGACAAGATTTTTTTAGTCCCGACGAATCATCAGGGTAAAACAACGTTTTTATATTCAACTTTTCTTTTTAACAGAAGGTAAGACAGATCACCATGGCTCGCTTCATGCTATATAAACAATATTATTAAAGGGATGTGTTAAAAAAAAATTCCTGACACTGCATTGTAACTGAGTGCAACTACTTTAGTTGCTGGTTTTGCTTTGTAACAGAGAGTAACTTCATAACAATAAAGTTAGCATTCATCTGAGCAGTAAATACCAGAGTATTAAAAGCATAAACCGACAACAGAAGAAGCCATTTGAAGTTTGTTTACAGTGGGGGAATCTAATCCTGCATCTCCTACCCAGGCCCTGGTTTGATCCCAGGCAGTTTCAGCAAATTAGCATATGAATGTTATTTAGGTATGTTAGATTAAAAGTAGATGTTAAAAGAGTCATACAAAGTCCTGTTACAATATTAGTCTAAGCTAGTATCTCCCTTCTTATTTCGTACTGTATCTGCACAATGACTGCCTTTGGATTTTTTGAATATTTTGAGGATTATTTTAATTGAAATAATAATTTTTGATTGACTTTACTACAATTCATAGGCTCCTGAAAGAAGGAATGATAAAATTTAGGCATGCATGATTTTAAAATGTTTTCCTTCATTTTTAACTTTTTTTTAACGTAATATTTATTCATCCATTTTCTCTACCCAGTTCTTCTTTCCTGAACATGAGGAGCTGGTGCCTATCTCCAGCAGTCACGGTGTGAGAGGCGGGAGACACTCTTCAACAGCTCTCCTGTCTATCACAGGGCCACATAGGCTATGTTCACACTGCAGCCTTAAGTGACCCAAATGCAATTTTTTTGCCCTTATATGACCTGTTACTGATCTTGTCATGACAGTCTGAACAACAAAGATCGGATTTTTGCAAATGCGACCCAGGCCACTTGGATATGTGGAGCTAAATCCGATACGTATCTGATCTTTTCAAATGTGACCTGTGTCTGTACGGCCAGGTTGCATTCATCCGACCTGTATGTCATTGATACTCGACAAACATCACAATTCTGCATCCGGGAAGAAAAACAACCACCATGGGAGACGATAATGCAGAGAGCTGTCAGTGGAGAGAAAGCATAGTCCCTCCAGCGTGTCCTGGGTCTTCCTTTGGGCCTCCTCCCGGTGGGACGTGCCCGGAGCACCTTACCAGGGAGGTGTCAAGGAGGCATCCTAACCAGATGCCCGAGCCACCTCAACTGGCTCCTCTTGACGCGGAGAAGCAGCAGCTCTACTCTGAGTCCTTCCCAGATGACTGAGCTTCTCACCCCATCTCTAAGGGAGAGCTCAGACACCCTGTGGAGAAAACTCATTTCGGCCGCTTGTATCCGTGATCTTGTTCTTTCGGTCACTACCCAAAGCTCATGACCATAGATGAGGGTAGGAACGTAGATCGACTGGTAAATCGAGAGCTTCACCTTTTGACTCAGGCCTCTTTTCACCACGACAGACCGGTACAGCACCCGCTTCACTGCAGACACTGCACCAATCTGCCTTTCAATCTCCCGCTCCATTTTTCCCTCATTCATGAACAAAATCCCAAGGAACTTAAACTGCTCCACTTGGGGCAGGACATCTTCCCTGACCCGGAGAAGGCACTCTACCCTTTTCTGGCTCAAGACCATGGCCTCAAATTTGGAGGCACTGATCTTCATCCCAGCTGCTTCACACTCGGCTGCGTACCGCTCCAGAGATCACGGCCTGATGAAGCCAATAGGACCACATCATCTGCAAAAAGCAGAGACGCGATCCTAAGGCCACCAAAGCTGATCCCCTCGACACCTTGGCTGTGCCTAGAAATTCTGTCCATAAACATTATAAACAGAGTTGGTGACAAAGGGCAACTTTGGTAAAGTCCAACTCTCACCGGAAATGAGCCCGACTTACTGCCGGCAATGTGGACCAAGTTCTGAAACCGGTCATACAGGGACCTAACAGCCCGTATCAAAGCACATGCTGCCCCATACTCCCGGAGTACCCCCCACAGGATTCCCCGAGGGACACGGTCAAACGCCTTCTCCAAGTCCACAAAGGACATGTAGACTGGTTGGGTGAACCCCCACGCACCCTCCAGGACCCTGCCGAGGGTATGGAGCTGGTCCAGTGCTCCACGACCAGGACGAAAACCACACTGCTCTTCCTGAATCCGAGGTTCGACTATCCGACAGACCCTCCTCTCCAGAACCCCCGAATAGACCTTACCAGGGAGGCTTAAGAGTGTGATCCCTCTGTAGTTGGAACACACCCTCCAGTCCCCCTTTTTGAATAAGGGGACCAGCATCCCGGTCTGCCAATCTAGGAGAACTGCCTCCGATGTCCATGCAATATTGCAGAGTCGACAACATCCCCACAACATCCAGAGCCTTAAGGAACGCCGACTGAATCTCATCCACCCCTGGAGCCCTGCCACGAGGAGCTTTTTAACCACCTCGATGACCTCAGCACCGGAGATTGGAGAGCCCAACCCAAAGTCCCCAGGCTCAGCCCCCTCAATGGAAGACGTGCTGGTGGGATTGAGGAAGTCTTCTAAGTATTCCGCCCACCGACCCACAATGTCCCGAGTCGGGGTCAGAAGCACACAACCCCCACTATAAACAGTGTTGGTGCTGAACTGCAAGAACAGAAAAAGAAAATCAAAGTTGGTGGAGGTCTTTGCTGACAAGATCAGTAGTGCCCTCAAAAGTGAAGACGCCGATCTTTTGTTGAAGATGCAAGCAGCTCAGCATGAGCATGAATGAAAAATGTTCACTAAAAATGTTCACCATGTTATCTTGGAGAGATCAAACCACCTTCCACAGCCACCTTTTTACCATACTCCAGTGCAGCCCTCACAGCTTTACAGCCCAAATCAGCCTCCTGCTCATCATTCTTCACAGTTTCCTGTGGCTTCAGCTCCATCTCCTGCCAGGCCCCTGTCTTTTCTTCAAGATTTAAGTTAACCACTGCTCTTCAACAGTGCTCATCCACATTCTCAAAATCTCCCTCAGCCCTTTTTCCAGACACCAGTTGATATGCTGGCTCATCCTCCAGCCTTCCAGTCTCAAGATGAGGATGAAATTTAAACCAGCTTAAGTACTTTTGAACAGTTCTAACATTTCTTTTGAAGGATGCACATCTGCACTTTCTTTAAATGTTATGCAGTTGCAATGCAAGGTTAAGTTTTGCCTTTTTTGTTAATACTTGAAGTATAGACGAACAATATTTGTTAAATACACTGTTCTAAAATTTTTCGTTTTCGAAATTCACTTGTATTTTAAAAACATTTGTTATATGGTGTTTAAAAAAATGGTTCAAAATTGCACTCCGAGAGCCACAGTTTTTTTTATTAAGAAAGAAAAACAGGTAACATTATTGAAAATGTAATTTTGTTACTTAACAAAAATGTGGTAACATGTAAGTAAGCACTGGAACACCAAAAATAAATTTGGTAGTTCAATGTTGCCTGCTAAAAAATTCAGTGAGTGCTTCTGACTCTTGAGGGCTGCACATCTGCTAAAGCACCTCCTGCCTATCTCTTAATGGGAGGGACAGGTACACCAGATTCCTCGTAGGCCTCACCGCGCATTTCACACACATTGTGGAGTGTGCAACATGCACTTATGACAGTGGTGACAGCAGAAATGTCCCCATCCAGCCGTTTACCAAGGCACCCCCCTTCAGGCAGCCAAATGTGCACTCCACAGTCTTCCTGGCTCTGCTGTGGCGTTCACTGAAGTACCGTTGCTCAGCTGTCAGTGTTCCTGTGTCTGAATGTCCTTTAAGCAGCCAGCTTCGAAGGGGGTAAGCAGGGTCACCGAGCAGCATGACTGGCACTTGAACGCCCATTATCACTTCAGTGTTCTAAAATTGTTAAGTAGACAAAATAAAAAGAATTTGAACAAAATTAAAATTTCCTATCACTATAGCTATCTTCTATCACAAGCACTAGAATGTCAAACACTTACTGGTGGAAAAAGCTCCCCTCTCCTCTCTCTGCCAGAGAATAAACATAGGAATTCCTGAGAACCCTCGCATCGTGGACGCTTCCTGGCCATCCAGCATAAATATTGATGAAACTGTTGGAAGACATTGTTTAATTTATTAACTACAGAATTAGCAAATATCAGTATTTCTTATCAAAACCGATGATCCACGATTCCCTGCAGAATAACTGAGTGCCATCCTTTGCGGTTAAAATAGTCTCTGTGGTTCTCCTCTGGAGCATTTATGACTCTCATCTATTCCTCCTCCACACTGCAGGAAACCCCAACTGTGTTTGAAGCCTTCAATCACCTCTTGCAGATCATCTCCCTCAGGTAATTTTTGTCATGTTTTTAGCTAGCACTTTAGCCCACATGCAGAACACATTCACAAGAGTCCGCGAAAAGTTTAAGGTCTTTATTTGGAAAGCGTGGATCAAAACAGCGTCAGAAGTTCCCGGACTGGAAGGCAGCTGTGCAGAAAGGTAGGTTACTTTGCGGCTTCAGGAAACACTTAACTGGGTTGATCTGGTTTGGGTTACAGGTAGTTGGGTTTGGTAGTGGAAGGAACCGAAGCCCAATAATCAGAGATGAGAGTGGAATCACAAATGAATGAGCGAGGTACCCATTGACGGTCCTCTGGTCCATAACCCTCCCAATCAATCAAGTATTGCCAACCTCGACCCCTCCTACGAGCATCCACAATCCGTTTAACTGTATAAATCGGATCTCCCTCTAATTTTCTTGCAGGTGGAGGTTCCTCAGTTGGAGGGCACAACGGGCTGGTAATGACTGGTTTTAACTGAGATACATGAAACATGGAATGAATACGGAGATTGGGTGGTAGGTGGAGGCGGACTGTGGTGGGGCTGAGGATCTCGGAAATCTCATAAGGACCAATAAAACGAGGTGCTAACTTCCTAGACATGGCCTTCAGTGGAATGTCCTTAGCTGACAGCCAAACCTTCTTTCCAACAACATACTGGGGGGCAGGTACTCGTCTCCTATCCGCGAACCTTTGGTTCTGATGAGCTGTACGTTGGAGAGCAGCCTTCGTCTGGGACCAAACCCGCCTACAACAACGTATATGATGGCGTACCGAACTCACCGCAATATCCCTCTCCTCGGCTGGAAACAAAGGTGGTTGATAACCTAGCGAAACTTCGAATGGAGATAGGCCAGTGGCGGAAGAGACATGTGTATTGTGCGCATACTCAACATATGGTAGGAACTGGTTCCAGTCTAATGGGGCATACGAAGTAAAGCACCTGAGAGTGGACTCCAGCTCCTGATTCATCTGTTTAGTCTGTCCATTAGTCTGTGGGTGGAACCCTGAAGACAACGAAACCCTAGCGTCCAAAGCATTACAAAAATGTTTCCAGACCTGGGAAATGAACTGTGGTCCTCTATCCGAGAGAATGTCCTTGGGGATGCCATGTAGTCGAAAAACGTGTTTAACCAAAAGCTGGGCGGTCTGGAAGGCAGATGGTAACTTCCTGAGAGAGATTAGATGACAGGCTTTGGAGAATCGATCGATTATTGTGAGTATTGTAGTCATACCTTGAGATGGGGTTCCAGGGTCAGGCTCCTCTTGTTGCGCCTTCATAACTATCTCCTCTATCTCCCAAACCAGAGAACCCACAACACAGCCCGGCGGAGGAATAGTGGACGACTCTAGATCTGAATCCTCAGGTGAGTATTGGCGGGACAAGGCATCTGGCTTAATATTCTTAGAACCAGGACGAAATGAAATGTTCAGGTTAAATCTTGAGAAAAATAAGGACCAACGAGCTTGCCTGGGATTTAAGCGTTTAGCAGAAGATAGGTATGATAGGTTCCGGTGGTCCGTCCAAATCATGACAGGAAGCTCAGTGCCCTCCAACCAGTGACGCCACTCCTCCAGGGCCAGTTTGATCACCAGAAGTTCTCGGTCTCCCACATCATAGTTTCGTTCCTGGGGAGAAAGTTTCTGAGAGTAAAATGCACATAGATGTAATCTGGTGTTCTGACCTGCTCTTTGGGACAAGACGGCTCCTATACCCGTGTCTGATGCATCCACTTCCATAATAAACTGCTTCGAGGAGTCAGGTTGGCAAGTACTGGTGCTTGCGAAAACTTCTCCTTAAGTTCCCTGAACGCATCCTCCGCCTCAGGTGACCACTGGAACTTCTTCTTGATAGATGTGAGTGATGTTAAAGGTGTAGCCAGCTGACTATAATTCCGTATAAAGCGCCGATAGAAGTTGGCAAAACCCAGGAAACGTTGCAGCTGTTGTCTATCTTGAGGTGTGGGCCACTCCAGTACCGCCTTGATCTTATCCGGATCTGACCGAAGCTGTCCACCCTCAAGTATAAACCCCAGGAAGGTGACTGAAGGCTCATGAAAAGCACATTTCTCGGCCTTCACATAGAGTCTATTCTCCAACAGGCTTTGAAGAACCAGGCGAACATGACAGCGGTGGTCAGCAATGTTCCTAGAAAAGATCAAAATGTCATCTAGATAGACAAATACAAAAACGTTCAAAAAATCACGAAGCATATCATTGGCTAGGGCCTGAAAGACAGCAGGGGCATTACACAGTCCAAAGGGCATGACTAAATCCTCAAAGTGGCCTAAAGGTGTCTTGAATGCTGTTTTCCATTCGTCCCCCTCACGTATTCTGACCAGATGATAGGCATTGTGGAGATTGAGCTTTGTGAAGATGGTGGCGCCCTGGACAGTTTTAGGTTCGATTGCAGTTCACACAGGAGATCACATAAAAGTCACATATATTTGGAAATGTGAACAACCATGCAAAAAAAATCTGAAAGTCTGAAAACAAAACATTGTAAATTTGTGGAACTGTGATAAGCAGAAGTAAAAGCGTTTCAGTTTGAGACTAACACCAACGCTTCTATGCACTGTGATGCTGGAATTACTGATTGTTTTTCTGTTTTAGTCCCATTCATTAGCTCAACTATTTTAATATGTAACACTGAAAAGTATTTGAATTGTTTTTTATTTCTCCATGTTGACACAGTTAATTTTGCCCTCATGATATTGTTGTATACCTTATGTTACTGAGACAATATGTACCAAAAGAACATATCAAGTTAAGTTGAATCACTTAATTTGACACAAACAATTTTTGCAGTGATAAACATAAAAGCACTGAATCCTCACTGTGAAAGTGCTCTGTTACATGAGAAAGTTGTGCATTACAAGTTTTTCTTGAGCAAAAGTGTTTTTTTGTCATATATGTGTCAGGATTTGGGTTATTTGTTTGTTTATTTATTTGGAT
>JAOXNZ010000091.1:33303330-33315165 GCA_028566095.1 Kryptolebias brasiliensis
CCTGACAAACAGAATAATCTTATTAGAGTTCTTCTTCTAAAAAAAAAAAAAGGTCCTCTAAAAGAACCACCTTATAAAAACGGAGATTTATTCCAATTTATTTTCAGTTAACTCTTATTTGTACACTTTATTTCTGCATTTCCCATAGCAGAAAGAGAAGGCCCTACAACTTCACTACCAACTCAAATGAAATAAAATATCACAAAAACTGCATCTCGAGCAATGATGAGTCAAAACTGCTTTGCTGTCATGTTGAGATGTCATGTAATGAACAGAATTACGTCTTTTAGCACCAACAAAGCTGAGAAAACACCAACAGGAGCCTGAAGAAAAGCTCCCGCTGTGAAAGGGTTCAGCGCCAAGAGTTAACTTTATTTAAAAAAACTGTTTTAAAGTCAGGTAATGCGGCTGCTTTTGGGTGTAAAAAAGCCTTCAAAGGAAACTCCTGGAGGCGTGGGCGCTCAGACATCAGAGGGCAGATGGATCAGAGGAAGTTTCTGACAGGAAGCTCGTGTTCCTTAATCCAACACAGATACTCTGCAGGTCCGGTTTCCACACAGCGTCAGGACAGAAATTTAGAAGCAAAAGAGGCTCCTTTTTTTAGAAATCTCTTTTGGAGAAAAGCGTCATTTTATAAACAAATTAGTGTTTCTGACTCCCAGAGGAATCACCTGCTGCCACAACAGGCAGGCAATCATGTAAATGACACGACGCGACCTGTCAATCAATCCAGCAGGCTCGTCCCGACCCGCTTTTCCTCCAACAACACTGTTGGGATTCTGAATTACGAACGCATTGAAAAGGTTAAATGTTGTCAGAGGGGAACATGCAGTTCAGACCTTAGAGGGTGGAATAAAGTTTATTCCATTCCCAAAACCTAAAAGGAGTCTTAAAAGATGTGAAAGATGGATAAAGGCCAGCAGATGAACGCCACATGTTCGTCTTTACGTAGATAACTGCAAGAAATCATCCATTTTTTGTCATAATTACACTGTATGCTTAAAGGGTTAAATGTCTTGCTGTCTTCTTTGCCTTGATGTTGGCCTCAGGTAACGCTGTGAGCTTCACCATCTCCGCCATTACATCCAACTTCTGTTGCATGGGCGGAGCCATCTTACAGTGAGCGTCAAGTCAATCACCTCTGTCTGTGTTGCGTGTTGATGTCCGTTAGCAAAATATTTAATGAACCAATTAAATTTTTATGAAACCCTTAAAGTAGTACCCTTAGAGTCAGCGGAACGCAACGCCATTAGGCTAAAATTTGGTGTGGTAGTAGCTGAGTCCCATCTCCAACACATTCTCCGAGGGTTAGGAGATTGTGCGAGAACTTGAGGTTTTGCGCTGAATCATGCTTAACATTATTTTCAAGACTTGACCAAAACAGGTGATAAGCATTCCTTCATAAAATCCAATCTGCCAACAAGTTTTCCATTTTAAAACCAAATCATTTTGTTAAATACGTTTTGGAGAGCTGGTTGGACTTCTGCATTTAGAGGAGTGCTAAGAGCAAGGATTGCATCTATAATTTAAAGACAAAGTTATGAGCAATCACTAAATAATTCCCAATAATCTCAGGCGGTGAGCAAACATCGTGACGGGGCGTGAAAACCAAAACAGGTTGTGTGGCGGCAGGAAGGAATTTAAACGCTGAGAAAATGAAAACGATGATTGCTGACGTGGTTTGAGGGATTCTGTGGGGAGTTTTTGTGTGTGCTTCAAATTACAATAATTCAAAACTGAAGTTGCTGAATTCAAATCCAGTTCAGTGAGTCGATGAAACGATGAAGAGCAGTCACTCAGATCAGGAAAACACCAAAAAAACAACTGAAGATTCACCACTGGGGAGCTTTAACAGCTCTTTCATTTATGGTTGAGGTATTTTTACTGTAATATCTCATAAATTAACATCCAAAAGTTTATTTACTGTTATGAATTTCCCTTTTCTGTTCATTATGCACCAATTTTAAACACTAAACTAGTGCCAATAAAGCCTCCAAATGTCATTTCTTCCTCTAAGATATTAACTTAAAGCCATCATGTTTGAAAAAGATGCCAAGCTGTTGGGTTTTGCTCATAAATCTACATTAATGGCTACAGAACGTCACCAAAAAGTTGCTTCATTATAACATAAATCAGAGCAAAAAGATGGTTGAGACAAGATAACCAGATTAGTTTTGTTTATTAAAGATCAACTGTCACAAGATGTGTTTAAACAGGAAGTTAAACTATGATTTGATTGTACTTGTGTGTGTATGATTGTACTAATCTCCTTCTGTATGAAAACACAGCGTTTTCCACCAACAGAAAGAATCCCAGCCTAAACATGGCTTATCTGCCACCTATAACTCAGGTTAATTGTATTAACTTAAATTTCCAGTTTTCAATCAAACAGCAGATCTTTAAAGTGGTGAAAGAATTGGTAATTAATACCAATAAGTAAACAGTTTACAGAAAGATGAATAATAAATGGGACTGTGTGAATTCAACAGACCTTCACTTCTTTTCAAGCCTCAAACATCTGTTTGAACCAAAACAAACTTTATTCCACAGATGTTCCTGAAAAACAGTAAAAACTCCTGACAGCTGCTCAACATCTCAAGATCACAACCAACGACAGGCTTAGGCTTTATTTGGGCAAAATTATTATTGCCCGCCACAGAAGGTGAAAGGGTGATCGTGTTTTTGTTCCCGTTTGTCTGTTAGCAAAATATCTCATGAACCACAGAATGGATTTATTGAAACTTTCAGAAAGTACTCATTGGACGTACGTCTCCAACTGATTTAGTTATGGAGTCTAATTCAAGATGGCCACCACAGCTAATTGAGCTTAGCAAACACAAAAATGGACAGCCAGTTTTACAGCTATTGAGCTAAAACTTGGAGTGGTAGTAGCCGACGGTTGTTCTCAATGAGCGCTAACACATAAGTGTGAGCAATATGGAAAAAATATAATTTTATCACAGTTTTACACCAATTTATTATTATTATTGCAAATTACAAAACAATGTAACACCAACGTACTTTCACTCCCTGGCCTTTGAACCAGTGTGAGACAAATGCTCTTACTGTGTCCATTTATTTATCCATCTATTCATTTGAATTGTTTTTATTTTTACTTCTGTTTTGAATAGAGAGACGAGGGTCGCTCCTCAGGTAGACGAGCCATGACTGGCTGTTACCTGCCGGATCAAATGTTTAACCAACCAACAACGTCTTATTATTATTATTATTTTTTTTTTTTTATTTAAAAAGGAGCACAAAAGTTCAGGGGGATTCCCCCTTCGGCTGCCGAACGCAGAAGGAGCGATGCTCAGAGATAACCGCTGCGTCTTCTCATTTAGAGAAAAGTCAAACCAGATCTGTATAAAACTGTGGCTGACTGTAGTTTGTTCTGATTGGTTGATCACCATTTTGCATTAAGCAGACTGGCCAATTAAGTGATTCGGTTGAGGCAAAAACTGTAGCGTAGAACAACAACAGATAGAATGTGCACTATAGATCAGTGGTTCCCAAACTTTTAGACTCCCGACCCACAAAATGATTGTGACAAAGGCTTGTAAACTCATCTATTGCTGCTTTAAATAAACAAAATCGGCTAATAATGCAGTTAAACATGGGCATAATGACAACATAAACATCCAAAATATCATTTTTATTTATTTAGACTTCTCCTCTTATACTTTTTTACAATTATGGTGAAATATATGCCATTATAAAATCTACAGTAAGCTAATATCTGGACATCTATGGACCACCGCTTTGTGTTTTGTGACCCACATTGGGGTCCTAACCCCAACTTTGGGAACCACTGCTATAGACAATCCTACGATCTCATCAACACGTCCCAACCCTTCACCATCTAACATCGTCCGATCGACCACATCTACCAAATCATCTGACAGGATCTTATGTTGTGTACAAGTTTTTTAACTCCATCTTGGCGAATAGCATTCCTTCATGGAACAGTAGGTCTTCAATTTTAAAGAAACCATTCTGACGCCATCTTAAGAAATAATGAAGATTTAGATTTAGCCTCAACAACATTAAAAACATCTCAGGGGATGCAAACACCAGATGACCTCCTCGGATCAAACAGCTCAAGCAGAGCAACAAATATGATGCTTCAAATGTGTCAATAATGTCAGTAAATCTGCCAAATGTGATTCCTTCACTCCTCTTCATATTCCCATCACTTAACATAACCGTCACACATCTGTAGTGAATTACAGCCAGACAAACTAAAGCAGCGTTTCTCAGGAAAAACATAAAATCAGCCAGCGATTTCAACAGGTGTATATTCTTAAATGACTAGAAATCCGGCTCCTAGACGGAGAGCTGACACATCTTAGAAGTATTCACCTGACTAATGCTGCTGTCCAACAGATCTGTACATGACAACAACCACATGACAGCAGCCGTGAAGGGTGGAAGACTGCCAACATCCTTCTCCTCTTCCTCTACAGGACAACCTGTCAAACCTGAACATCCATTTTCATGCAGGAGCTTGAGATTTCATCACCACACCTTCTCAAATCTCTCTTTTTTAAATAAATTTTCAAACACCTTGAAGGTCTAAAGCAGACCTGGGAAGAGGAAAGGCTGAAACGATCTGATCAGGTTTCACCAACGAGCCTCAACGCAACACGAACCAGCTGCTCAACATTTGAATACGATGACACAGAACACAGCCGGTACAATTTGTACATCGACTAGAGATCGACCGATCGGTGGGCAGGCCGATTATTTAGGCCGATTCTTTGCAGATTTTTAAAGAAATTTTAAGTTGGTTTCAAAGCAGGCACATTTGAGGGCAGAACAAATGTCACAGCTGACGGCACATCAGTGCTTTTTGTTTGGTTTGTAGCAGCGTCTGTCAAAAGTGGCAACAAAAACAGGCATAATCAGGGCAAATTTGGAAGGGTGGCAAAAACGTTTGAGCCTGAAACTGATCATCATCCATCCTAAAGTTCTTCTATCACTAGTTTTCCTTGGTTTTTTTCAAAATCCAATAAAATGTAGAGTCTCTACATACCAATACAGATATTTTGAAAAAGCAAATATTTTCTGCCACTTATCTTAAGCTGAAAGTCTGAGTTTTCAGGCTCAAAGAAGGCTATACTCGCAAGCAAAAACGCTCCTTAAATTTGTTGGTAATTATTTATTTTTCCTTCATTTATTCAACAACCACCTCCCCCCCACCCCACCCCCTTACCATTAATAGAACCTGCTGTTCTTTAGAAATGAATGTGGAATGACTCGTTCTTCGAGACCAAAGTGGAACAAGTTATTTCCTGACAGGAAAGGTAAAATATGCCAAATAAAAATAAACAGTTGCACTTAATGTGGCTGAATAGCTAGCAATGTTAAAGTGTTTTGACATGTCTTCAGTTTTCAAGGATGCTAACGCATAAACGTTGTAGAGTCCTCATTAATATCCTAAATGTTTGTCGCGTATCTCGTGCAGCTTTGAAATAAAATGTGCAAATTATACACCAACACCTGCGGAAATAGTGTGCTATGACTCTCTTAGCAGTAAGCTGCATAACGTAGACAAAATGAGCAATATGAGGAAAAACAAATAATGGAAGTCAGTGGGATTTTAGCGAAACGTGAGAATACCCAACCCTGTTTGGAGCTCCACAGACTTCAGAGAAGAAACAACATTCAAGCTTTAAACGGGTCACAGAAAGTTGGACTTTACACATCTGAACTGGGGTTTTGAGGACAGTTTATTTACACAACCATAGTTTAGGTTTGATGATTTTTACAGATTTCCCACTTAACATTAACGTGACAAATGAAAATGCCACATTAACTTGTTTTTCCTCTACAACTCTTTTTGGCTCATATATAAATTATACGTCAAAATGTACGCATTTTTGTCTTCTTTCACTCACTCCTGTTGGACTTATGTTTTTTCTTAAATCCTCCCAAAATGCATAGAGTTCAGTTATAGTTTTACATCTGCAGAAAACAGTGTAGAAACACAAAAGTTCATGTCAGTCTCCTGCTGCTCACAGTTTAAGGATTTTTAAAGATCTTTCACATGGTTTTCATACAGCGGCTGTTTTTGTTTGAGGCTTACTTTTCAGTCTGTTTTTGTTTGTCTCTCTATTAGCAACAGAAACAAGTGCGTGGTTACCACGGCGACCATAACGAGCCACCATTTAACATTTATTTTGATCTTGGTCCTTTTTATGTGTCAAAATGTAGGATTTTTTCACCCCCTTTTTAAGCTTAGATTAATAAAGTTTTTTGGGGGGGTAATTTTGGCTCGATAGCTGCATCGCAACTTTACGATTTCTCCAGAAATGTTCTAGTTTGGCGTTTATCGCATTTTTGTTTTGTCTGAGCGCACTTCTTTCTTTGAATAGGAAGAGAAAAACACCAGTTTATCAAAACTAGAGGAGCACAGTCAAGGCTGTAATGTGTACAAATATTTAAATAAAAAGGTCAGAAATCGGCATCTGTTGCCCTGATGTTTAGGCTTGGCATCGGCCATTGATAAAACCCACCAGTCGACATCTGGATGAGTAGATAAATGTAAAGGTTTAGCCTTTAAAATGGTCATAAATAAAAGAGACGTGCTTCATAATAATTCAGTCGTGTTTCTCACGGCTGTTTATCTGTTCTGTACAGATTAGAGGGACTGGATATCCTCAGTCTGAAGCCGCCTGCTGCAGCAGAACCCACTGATCCCTTTCAGATCACAGAAAATTATTTTACGACCCGTTGTTTTTTTTATTATTTTGACCGTTAAGGATGATGCCGAGCGGCTGGCTACCAAGCTAACGCATAGCTCACGATGGACAGCCTCATACAGCGTCACGTTACTGATATAATGATCCGACAGAAACACTGCTTGATCTCGATACGAATTTATCATTAGAAATGTACAAATTGTGGTGTTTTTATCTGCCCAAAAAAGCGGCGTGTTTTCGCCTTAGCAACAGCTAGCTTAGCATCAGCTCGCCACCCACCGTGGTGTCGCCAGTAATTTAAACAATAAATAAAAAATAAATAGCTACCAACCTGGACATAGTTGCTTTCGCAGTACTCGGCGACTCTTTCCAAGTTGGTGAAACTGTCCAGCAGCGCGCTCCGTCCCGCTGGAATCTCCTCTTCCAGAAGCATTTGTAGCTCCGCCATTTTCACATCTTTAGCGGAGCGGGGTGTTCGGGCTCGACAGCGCCGCCGCGGCCGCCTGCGGTACTGCAGGGCTCCCCCAGCAGCCGGTGACTCAGAACCGCTGTATAACATCCCTAGAATTCATTATATGTTGTATATGTTGTATGTTCAAGATCACACAGCTAACTTTGAAGCATGAACTTCTGAGAGCACATAATCAACTTGAAAGTTTTATCCCAAATCAGCCTTCATTTTTTAATTAATTACATATGATAGCAAATCATTCAGTAATCTCTGAGCATTTTTATACAAACCAGGTCTACACCTTATAATGTAATATATACTTTATCACATCATTCACTCATTGATCAATTCTACCTGCCCACTTGAAAATTAGACTTTATGCTGCTGCTTGGTTTTGGTTCTTTAGTATCAATGACAGCAAACTGGGCTGCAGCAACTAATTCATTAACTTGACTCATAAACTTGCACAGTGGTTTGCAGGCAGAACCTTATTCAGTTTAGTACACCTGCTGACATCTTATACTGCTTATATACAGTAGATCACTTACTTTTCTCAACATCAACATCCTAGCTCTCAAACCAAAGGCTTTTATTAAAAAAAAAAAAAAATGTCACTCAGATCGGCACATTTAGCCGTGTTTCTTTGCAAGGCTTCCTTCTTTTTAATTATTATCTTTTCAGCACCACTTCCTTTTTTTAATACCCATTCTGTTAGGCATTTCTTGGAGGCACAACTCAGTCACTGCAAGCAGCTCAGTAGAACAGCCGCTCCCCTGTGTGATGGGCTGGTAGAAGTCAGATTGTATAAAACAGCAGCTGCACAGCGAGAGTTGGTTGTGTGAGTGCAAGCTGCATGTGTTAGCAGCCCACTCTACTCTGTTTTATTCATCGACAAATATTAAAATAAATTCATATTAATTTTACACTGGCCCTTCTGGCCCATACACTGTGCCTCCAAGTTCTGAGCAACCTTGACTCTGTAATGAGAGAGAGACAGACACAATGCCATGTTGGCTTGAACGTTGCCCGGAATAACGAGGTCCGCTTCAGATGTTTGGGAACCATGACATCTGATAATGAAATGGTCTACTGGAACAAGACATTCAATCTCTTGTTCGCAGGCCTACGTTAGAGGACCCGACTTTGAAAAGAAGTGGAACCACCCATGTAGAAAAAAGTAGGATGAAAAATACAAACAAAACAGTTTTATAGTATATACATACTGTACATATGTGTGGAGGGGAGTGTGTGTGTGTATTTGAACTATGGAGAGAAATTGGAGTAACCAGAGAGAACACCCACATGCATGGGGAGAACATGCACTCAACATAGGTTTGAATTAAAGACTTTCTTGTTGTGAGGAGACAGTGCTGACCACCATACCTCTCTGCTACTCAGAGGTGCCTCCAAAAACATTTTAAGGGGTTGGGCAAATGGGGGCCATTTAAAATCTTGGGGTGGCACACAAAATCCAAAAGCTATCACATAATTTCAGGACTTTTATTATACTGCTGTCATATACAGGCCTTTTAACAATATATTTGAATGTGTGAGTTGAAAGTAAAATTGAGGCAGATTTCTTTCGTTTGCCTGTTCATGCAATGACTTTAAATAAAGCATCCAATTTGAGTCAGCCGAGCGGTCATGATGGGAAGCTTCATCTAGACACTGTAACATACTCAGAGTTCCCTTGGAAATAAAAGCATTAACATAAGTTTGGTTCCAAAACATTTGGTCCCAAATCAGTGTGATGCTGCAGTACTTCTCTTTGTGTTCTCTGCTTTGTTTGTGTGTGATACAAAGATGGGCTTATCAGAGGAGTTCTGTGCAGTCCTAGCTTCCTGAAGCACACTGAAATTCACACAAACCCCAAACAAGCTTACAGAACTAATTTTTAATCTTCAGAGTACACAAGCCTATACTCACTTATTCAGAAACTTGGTGCACACACATCTCTCCTAAACTAGCATTGTGCTCACACTGACAGTGTTCACTTACTTTAGTACAGGACTCATAAACAAGACTGAAAAAATCTTCCAGTCTCACTCACAGCAGGTAAACAGTCAAAAAACCTCCCAAGCTATTACAAACAAACCTCTGAAGTTCACTGTGTAGTTTTCCCTCCCGTTAGATCTTCCTGTTCTGAGTAGTTCAAAAACTACTCAGAACATGGGAAAATGCATACACATAAAGGAAGGTCTTGGTCAAAAGTTGATGCCAAGATACCTAAAAATAGCACTAGATAATGCAATCAAAAGTGATAATAGGGTTGGAAACTGAATTTCTTAGTTTTTGGGTCCAAAAACAATGAATTCAGAAGAAGGAAATCTGAGGTCTTCTAAGTTTTATGTTGTCTAAACAGGCCTGTAGTCTGAGAAACTGATTATTGTCATCTGGCTTTAGAAATACATAAAGCTGGGTATTATCGATACAGCAGTGCACGAGCAGTGGAAATGAGTTTTGTTCTCTCTAATAATTTTGCTGAAAAGAAGCATTTACAGAGAGGATAAAGTCAGATTTTATTCAGAATCTTGTGAAACACCATGGCTAACTGAAGTGAATGTGAAAGAGGAATCATGCATCGATCCATCCATTTTCTTTAACTGCTTCTCCATTCCGGTGCCTATCTCCAGCAGTCACTGTGCGACACCTAGGGAGAATTTTAAGAGTTACCAATTAACCTAACATGCATGTTTTTGGTCTGTGGGAGGAAACCGGAGTACCTGGAGTAAACCCACGTGAGAACATGCAAACTCCACCCAGAAAGGCCCCAGGGCAGGATTTGAACCTGCAACCTTCTTACTGGGAGGTGACAGCTCTAACCACTACGCCGCTGTGGAATCATGCACATTACCAAAATTAAATCTACTGGATAAATTTCAAAGCAGTGCCTGTAATTCCAATGAGATGTTCCAATCTCTGTGATAACATGTTGTGATCAACAGTGTCAAATACTGTATCAAGATCCAATAGAAGAAGTGCAGATACAAGGTCACTGCCAGTACCAATAAGGAGATCCTTAGAAACTCTGATCAGCACAGTTTCAGAGTCCCTATCAGATTTATGCAGTGATTCAATGTAGTTTCATCTTATCGTTTTTTATCATTGTTCTTATCATTTTTAGTAAGGATAACACAATGTCTATAGTTTTTAAATTATCTTTTCAGGTTTTCTTGAAGTTGATCTTATTTGAACAATCTGACAAGAAAGGCAGCAGGCAATATAAATTTATTTAAGAAATACTAGTCATTTAATTATTATTTAAGAAAAATTAGTTGTGGGACCTTTTTCCAGACTGTTTTGAAGAGCAAATGTAAGTAACATAAGGGATTTAAAGCAGCAAACAAACTGAGATGAGATCAAAGCAGAACAGCTCATCATGAGAAGTCTGCCACTGGACAGGAGATTGAGTCTGTTTCACACCCAGTAAAGCTTCACAGCTTGTACTTTTAGTACAGCTTGTACTCAAAGTATTTCACAGCTTGTACTTTTAGCTTGTGTTACTGTGCTTGTTTGTTGTTTTCATCTGCCTGCACTGCCCATCACATGACATAGAGGACTGACAGCGAGGCCAACCACCAAGACATGATGTGGCATTAAGCAGCTGAACCGCACTGAGCCAGCCAATCAGAAACAACCTAATGGGGATCCACAGAGTTGAGTATTTAGCTGTCACAGAACTGTCAGCAGGAGACAGAGAGGTGACCGCACTGTGGTGCTGGTGTCTGTGATTAGTCTCCAAATGGGGAAGCACTGATTACATTCTGCAGCTCACTGTGTACCCAGTCTCACAGACTTTGTGGTCAGAGTTGACTGACACTCAAATAGAAATGGAGAGAATTTACATGTTCTGCTATATATTTTTGTTTTATAAAGCAGATCATACAAAGCTGATTAGCAGAGAATCTGTTTGGCTGTGGGAATCCTTTAAAATGTGATGCAAGATGACAACCTCCCAGTATGTTGTTTATGTGCTTCTTCCAGACCCACTGTCAATCATTGGGAGCTACAAAAGATATTGAAATCTTCTTCACACTGATCTCTGTCTCTGCATTGGTGAAGACATTGATTATAGTGTTGTTCTGCTCTGGATTATTCCCACATCCACATGGTTTCAGAAGTGGCCAGCACTCAGTAAGAGAGGGAGCTGTTTCCTTTCCAGAATGGCTTGTTGTCACATTTACTTGTTCAGCTTTTGCCATTTGTCTGCAATGAACACATCTTTTCAGCTCAGGCATGAACAGGTAAAGGGTATAAAGCAGTTGTTTTTAAGCCACATGTGGTTCATTGAAAAGAAAAAAAAACTTGAAATAAACATGCAACACCATAATATCAAAGATTGGCAGGTTTTGTGAGGACTTAGACTGCAGCCTAGTGTGTTTGTTTTCTTTATTTTTAGTGCAACTACAGAATTACTGCAGATTGCCACACCTTGATTCTCTGACCATAAGAAAATTGACTATGAAAATTAAACACCTAGCTAAGGCTCAAAATGATTTGATCAGTGTGATAATTGTCTTGCTGTGTACTAAACAAAACAAGATATTTACAAAACCAATTCTGACAAAGTTGGGATGTTGTTTAAAATGTAAACAAAAACAGAATACCATGATTTTCAAATTTTATGAACCCATATTTTATTCTCACAGGAAGACTGAGGGAAGAAGCTGATGACAAGAAAAG
>JAOXNZ010000091.1:33384263-33394924 GCA_028566095.1 Kryptolebias brasiliensis
TATGTTTTTGAAAGTTGAAATCTGAGACCTCCTCCTCTGTTTAATGTTGGTTTCTCTGTTTTGACATAGATGGCTTCTTTTTACCCCCCTCTCAAACCATCTGTCTTCTCGGTCCAAAATATGAACATTTTGGTCCTCAAAAGAGTGTCTCTTAGACGTACAAAGTTGAAGTCCAGTTGCTTTTGTTTTTAACCTTTTTTTTGATTTACCATGTCCTGGATGACTGAGAATCTACACCAGCAAATTGGATGAGACTGATTAATGGCAAGATATGGGAAAACACAAAGAAACCAGGCACGAACATTACACCTTTGATGACTTTCTTTCAAAACACTTTTTATTTCCCCCTTTAAGAGGAGTGTCATGTTAGTGTGATTGTCAGTGTGAAAGCTTGTTAACAAGTTGGAACTGTGTGTAGGCAGGACTTTTGTATCAAAGGTACAGACCCACATCCCGAGTGTGCAGCTTCTGGCTCCAAAAATACACACTCACATATGGCATTTAAAAAAACCTAAAACATTTTGGTTTCATTACTTAACAATGGGAAGAAGAAGAGGCTCTTTATTAATGTCCATGATCAACACTGATGGACACCATCCTATACAGCTTTTTTTTTTCTTTTACTTTTCTCCTGTCCTTTGTTGTATCAACTTAAATTGTGTTTGTATGTGTGGAATGTCTAGTTTTATTGTTGACTTTACTTTAAAAAGCTCAACCAGGAACTAGGTTTTCATATTACCCTTAGGCTTGACATCCTATGTACATAGCAAACATGGCATTGTTTTTGGTAGTGTCCTTGTCAAATAAATTCAAACTAAGCCATTCTGAGGGAAAAGAAAAAACTGATCAATAAATGGACCTGGTAGAGATGCAGGACTGAAGTGTAAATACAAGAAGATTCTCGATAAAAATAAACAAGGATATGCAGAATGAGTGACCTTAGTCCCTCTGGCAGCAATAATGGATGTAACCTAAGCAGCAAGAGAAGTTAATGACATTTTATATAACTATTAAGCAATTACTGAATGCACAAAGCCTTTTATAGCATCTGAACACCACCCACCTCAGGGACTCAAACAGAGAAGGCAAAAGGGAATTGGAAAAATCCTAATAATAAAATCACCACAGCGTCTGTGCCAAAACCTACATTTTCATTTGGTAGAGCAGTAATGCTTCAGCAGAGCACACGTCAGATTTCATGTATGACTGTGGTTTGCACAGAGTGGCCTCAGATACTTTAACAGGTACAGGACTCTCAGTAAAGCAGGAAAGCATGCCAGCTGCCTTGTTCCTCCCTCCGGGCTCTGAGAGGAGCTCACACAGCTGGAGGAAACACTTACACAGGTGATGATGCCAACGTGTCTTAGGATTTTGTGATAAAAAGGGCTGTCCAAAGCACGGTGATGAGTGGAAACACTTTAGATCACAAAGTGAAGAAGGACAGAGGATGGTGAGCAACAGGGCCAGTCTTTGAGAGCATACAGTAAGGCTGGGACCAAAACTGAAGAACCAAAAACTAGATATCTTGATAAAAATGTTTAGGTCATTTATCACAATTATTTGTTTTGTTTTTTCACTGTTTAGTTTGTTTTTGTTGCCTTATTTTATTAAGCCAGTATCTCACTGGACTGCGAGAAAATATATTCAAGAAAACATTAATTTTGTACTCTCGCTGACTTCTCAGTGATTGAAACCAACTGTCCAGAGAGCCATGTGGCTGCATTTTGAGCAACCAGTTGAAAGTATGAAAATCACAGCCTGTTTTTATGTGTGCAGCTTGGAAAACTGTATTTTAAGCCATGCACATTATTTTATTACCCACCGTAACCCATATTGTACTTTGTATCCATCTTGGCAGCCGTTTTTATGTTTATGTACATCCAGTGATTACTTTCTGAAAGTTTCATTGAAATGTTTCTTGAGATATTTTGCTGACAGAAACAGTTGACTGCATTAGAGCAATTTTTTCCTAAGATCAGCTGGTTGTGGCAGTCATCTTGTATCAAATTGAATTCAAAAGTTAATCAGTTGTCAATGGAAATCCAATGATTACTTTCCGAAAGTTTTAATAAAATTCATCCAGTGATTCATGAAATATAGCACACAAAGAAATGCACACAAACTAGCAAAACATATTCACCTGTTGTTTAGCTTTCAGTACCAGTTAAGGGATCTGTGGTGAAAGCAACCTCTATCTAATCAGGAAAGAATATTCTGGATCACATAATTTTAATATTTCATCTGTCAGCAGTCCATTAAATGGGACATTAAATTAGGGGAATCCCTTCATGACTCGTGATCGTTATACTTCCAATGAGGAAAAATAGAATTTTATAATTGTAGCCATTTGTTTCAAAGAATCACGGAAGTTCAGCTACAATTTCACGTAAATGTTCCTACATTTGTAGGACACAATAAAATGACTAGTTCAACAATAATGTCTGTATCCTGGTTTAAGTAGAGGTTTATAATTCAAACATTCTCCTGTTGGATTGATCTATGCAGTGTCAGGTATATTTTTAAGTGGCTGTTAATTCCATGCTTAGCAGATTTTACAATTCATTAGAAACTGTAGCTTTATGAATTCTCCCTACTGTAGTTTCCAAGTCATGTAAAGTAATCTGAATATTGTGCAAGTTCTATTAAAACAAGCAGAAAAAAGAAGGCAACATTAATTGTTGGAAAACATAAAAGTCACATTTTATCACTGAGAGAATCAAAATCTGCATTATTCTGTGGAACTAGTGTGCCATACATGTAGAAAAGCAAAGTACAAATAACTGCAAAACCGATTCATATTTTCTCAGGGTACTGTATTTGCATGTATGCGTGACTGGCTGATCCAAGGAAAATAGACAAAAAAGATTTCTAGAAGTATTTTTGTAAGACCTCACTTCATTTCCTGTGAAAATCTATGGAGTAAATGAAGTTGAGTGCATGAAGTGTGGGTCAGACTTTTGAAATCTGGGGGGTAAACAGAGACTGCTGTGTAGACGGTAGACACAGATATTATCTGTAAGAAAGATTAAGGGAAGACAAATAGCTAAGCTAGACATAACACTTTATTTAAACTCCTTGTATTTCACATAAGAATAATATTTTACATTACCATGAATTCAGAGTTCCTTCACACACACAAGCAATTCAGATTACATGATGTATGCATGTTGATGTATGCCAGTGCTGCTGTAATTTTATATTATCAGCTGCTGTGTTTTTGGTTCACTGTGCAACAGTTATACCACAGTATTAGCTTACTATTACAATTATAAAATAATTTTTGTTTTTTTTAATAATGTGACTGCTGATTTAGCATTTACACAATTTTCCTTTTTTTCTACATTTTTCTACACACACACGAAAAAATCCCAAAGACATGCATTTAATTGTCTGCAATTCCTTTTTAAAAAATTGTTTTCTCCTTTATTCTCATCATACTTCCTGTTTTTGTCTTGCAATGCTCCTTTTAACTTTTAGCAAGTGTATTGCTAAGTTTTGTTTATAGCAATGGTTTTGATTTTTTTTTTTTACCTTTTAACCAAAGATTCAATTTGGAAGCTATCTCACAAATCAGAAGTAAAAAATTATGACTTAGTAGCCAACAAAAATAATTTTGTTGGTGATGAATTTGAAGGGTCTTGAACCCATCTTTGGGAACCACTGGTCTAAAGGAATATACTTCTGTAGAAACCATTGGTCTAAAGGGATTAACCTCACCAGGAGCCACTATTATATAGAGATATACCTCCGCAATCCTCACAAACTTTATTGCACTCACAGAACCAGCTTCAGACTCCGCTGCCATGTAAAACATCAAAGAAATCAAGTAGTATTTAAATTATTTAGCATGGTTATTTAATTGGTAACCTAGAACCTTCCTTCTTTATTTATGCTTTAAATACTTAGGTGGCAAAAAAGAAAGAAAAAAGGTATCTGACTGGGCAGGCCTTGCCAAAAAGTGGGTGGACCTAGGCTCTACCAGACCCACCCATGGTCACACCGCCGGAACGAGTATGAAGTTCTAAAACAGTGGTGTCTAAATCCTGGTCCTGGGGTCCTGGTCCATGCATGTTTTAGTGTTTCTCTGCTTTGACACACCTGATTTCAATGACAATAAACAGGCTTCTGCAGAACTTGGAGACCTGCTGAAGAGTAGGGAAACAACTACAACATGCAGTGGTCCTCGAGGACCAGGATTGGACAACACTGTTCTAAAAGGTCAACGATGTAAGCTGGAGTTAGTCTGTACAGGGATCTAAATGTGAGGACTAAAATTTTAAAACCAAATTTCAATATGTAATGGTAACCAGGGTAAATAAATGGAAACAGTTGTAATGTGTTGTCTCTTTCTTCTGTTTGTTGAAAGCCATTCAGTACCATTCTGGACTGACTGGAGATGGTAAAGCTCTTTCTTATTCCAACAAATAAAAAGGCTGTTAATTGTAATTTTAATTTGGCACTTAGCAAGCAGTTAATTTTGAGTTTCTGTACTGCTTTAAAGATATGTAATAAAGATGTAGCTCGAATATTGGACTTTTTACCACAATTAATCAGTGTCTCATTGGATAGAAGCAGATCCCTTTAAACCATAGGGGTAGAATAGAATCTCTGCAGGTATTTTGCAGAGGCCACACAGTGGGCCAGAGCTACCAGCCATGTTTATAAAACAGCCCCAACCTGGCGACGAGTGCTGCCGTTCATCCTAAGAGCTCAGTTGGACAATGGAGTGCTGACAGTGAGGATGAATGGGTGTGGAGGGAAGGAAGGAAAGAAGGATGGAAGGTGCAGAGCCTGACACTAGTGGATGAGTGGAGGAGAGGGAAGGAGAAAGGTGTGAAAACTGGCAGCAGATTGAGGAATGGAAAGTGCCAGGTAGGCTTAGTGCAAGGTGTGCAGGGTCAGTGGAGGAGAGTATAATGGGGTGTAGGCTGATGGAGGCGGCCCTCCCCATTACCACAGGCCTCCACAGCTCCAATGATAACTTGTGGTTTTCAAAGTGTTCCTTGGAGCCACAAAGAGGCTTAAGAAATGGCTGGCACATGGCAAGCGGTGGGCTGTTCCATCACAAGCAGGGAGTGGGGACCCTTACTCTTTAAGAAGGAAATTTCTCTAAACCATATACCACCCAGTTTACTCTGGCACAGTGCTGGAAACCAAGACTGTTACACTCATAGCTCTAACATCAGCTCTTGGAACTGAAACATATGATGGACGAGGACGGAAAGCTACCTGCTGGTAAAAGGAACTTAGTGCTTGTAAAGAGCATGCATTCATGTGTGACTTGTTAAATCAATTACAGGGTTTAAAAATCTAAAAGGGAGGATTAGTTATGTGTACTTTTTCAGTCCTTGTTTGGTTGGGTCTTGATCCCTGCATGACTGTAATTAACATTTCTGGTGTTTACTCAAAATGGTCCACGATGCCTGAAAACTACAGATCCCAAATACTTGAACAAAAACAAAATGTTCCCTATTACGCTCCAGTACAGGCTGGTTGCAACCAAAAGAGAAAGTAATATTTCTGGGAGATGCTGATAAAAACATATATGGTATTTTTGAACTTTACTGTAACTCGAGAAATTAATACTAAGTTCTGAATTTCTCTGTTTGTCATGTTTTGGTTTATGTAATGTCTGTTTTGTTCCATGTCTCTGTCCTGTCAGGTTTTGTGTCAGCTCTGTTTTGTTTCATGCCACAGTTTGTCATCATGCACTTCTCCTCAGCCTTTCCCCCTGCCTGCCTGCCACGCCCATCTACACCTGTCACCTGTCTGGTAGTTGCTTCACCTGTGCCCACTTCCACTGATTTTCCTCTGTTTAAAACCCGGTCATTTCCTCCACTTACTCACTGGTTCATTCCTTCCCGCTTGTTTCTTGCCTCATGCTCGCCTCGTTTGTGCTTCATGTCTTGGACTCTTGCTTCATGCTCTTGGTTTCGTGTTTCTTCATGCCCTGTCTGGTTCCCCTCATGTCCGTGTAAGTTTTTGTCTCTTGCAATTTTGTTATTTAGTCTGTTTAAGTTTTGCTGCCACGTCAGCCCTTTGTTTTGTTGATTTAAATAAATTAGTTTCTTTATTTTACCATGAGTCTGCATTTTGGGTTCGCCTACGTCACCCCTGATCATGACACTGTTTCAGTTTCTTCAAAAGATTTCAGCAGAGTTGTTCAAACTAAAAGCAGAACACTAGCTAAATCCTAAAAGAAGAAAAATGCTAGTTAAAAGCTAGAAGTAGCAAATAGCTAGCTACAAGTTAAATGTAGCAATGTCAGCAAAAAGTAGCAAAATACTAGTAAAAAACTAACTGCAGCAAAAGGCTATCTCAAAGCAAAATGTAGCAAAAAAAAGCTAAAAGCTAAATGCAGTTAAATTTTAAAAGTATCAAAATGGTAGCTAAAAGGAGCATAAGAAGACAAAATTAGAGCACATATTCTGAAGCGGATTTAATTGAAGAGATTTCAATGTACTTCTAAATGAAAAATATTTGTAAATAACATTTAATTTGAAAATTATAAAAGTTTCACTTCCCATGGTCTCACCACCTAAGGGAGGGGCCAAAGGGGATGGGATGCAATGTGGGATGGGTGGTGGCCAAAGGCAGGGACCTTGGCAGTCTCATGCTCGGCTACAGAAACTGGCTCTTGGGACGTGGAATGTCACCTCTCTGGTGGGGAAGGAGCCTGAGCTCTTGTGTGAGGTTGACAGGTTTCGGCTAGAAATAGTTGGGCTCACCTCAACGCACGGCTCTGGCTCTGGAACCAGTCTCCTTGAGAGGGGTTGGACACTCTTTCACTCTGGAGTTGCCCCTGGTGAGAGGCGCTGAGCAGGAGTGGGCCTATTTGTTGCCCCCATCTTGGTGCCTGTACATTGGGGTTCACCCCGGTAAACGAGAGGGTAGCCCCCAGTGAATGAGAGGGTAGCCTCCCTCTGCCTACGTGTGGGGTAAAGGTCCTGACTGTTGTTTGTGCTAATGCGCCGAACAGCAGCTCAGATTACCCACCCTTTTTGGGGTTCCCTTGTTCTGCTGGGGGACTTCAACGCTCATGTGGGCAATGACAGTGAGACCTGGAGGGGTGTGGTTGGGGAGAATGGCTCCCCTAATCTGAACCCAAGCGGTGTTCTGTTGTTGGACTTCTGTGCTTGTCATGGATTGTCCATAACAAACACCATGTTCAAGCATAAGAGTGTCCATATGTGCTCTTGGCACCAGGAGACCCTAGGTCGCAGTTCAATGATCGACTTTGTTGTTGTTTCAACTGATCTGCGGCCGCATGTCTTGAACACTCAGGTGAAGAGAGTGGCGGAGCTGTCCACTGACCACTACCTGGTGTGGAGTTGGCTCCGATGGTGGGGGAGGATGTCGGCCAGACCTGGCAGGCCCAAACGTATTGTGAGGATCTGCTGGGAACGTCTGGCAAAGTCTCCCGTGACATGGAGCTTTAACTCCACCTTCGGGAGAACTTTGAACATGTTCTGGGGCAGGTGGGGGACATTGAGTCCGAGCCATGTTCCGCGCCTCCATTGTCAAGGCGGCTTATCGAAGCTGTGGCCGCAAGGTGCCTGTCGCGGTGGCAACCCTCAAACCCACTGGTGACATCAGTGGTGAGGGATGCTGTCAGACAATATTGCATGGACATCGGGGGCAGTTCCCCTGGATTGGCAGACCGGGGTGGTGGTCCCCTTATTCAAAAAGGGGGGCCAGAGGGTGTGTTCCAACTACAGAGGGTTCACATTCTTAAGCCTCGCAGGTAAGGTCTATTCGGGGGTTCTTTAGAGGAGGGTCCATCGGCTAGTCGAACATCGGATTCAGGAAGAGCAGTGTGGTTTTCGTCCTGGTCGTGGAACACTGGACCAGCTTTATACCCTCGGCAGGGTCCTGGAGGGTGCATGGGAGTTTGCTCAACCTCTACATGTGCTTTGTGGACTTGGAGAAGGCGTTCGACCGTGTCTCTCGGGGAATCCTGTAGGGGGTACTCTGGGAGTATGGTGTACCAGGCCCTTTGACACCGGTCAAACAGGGACCTAACAGCCTGTATCAGAGCTTGATCCGCTTTGCCGGCAGTAAGTCAGGCTCATTTCCGGCGAGAGTTGGAGAGTTGGCTTTTTGCTGATGATGTGGTCCTATTGGCTTCATCAGGCCAGGATCTACAGCTCTCGCTGGAACGGTTCGCAGCCGAGTGTGAAGCAGCTAAGATGTGGATCACTGTCTCCAAATTCAAGGCCTTTGTCTTGAGCCAGAAAAGGGTAGAGTGCCGTCTCCGGGTCGGGGAAGATGTCCTGCCCCAAGTGGAGGAGTTTAAGTATCTTGGGATTTTGTTCACGAATGAGGGAAATATGGAGCGGGAGATCAATAGGCGGATTGATGCAGCATCTGCAGTGAAGCGGGTGCTGTACTGGTCTGTCATGGTGAAGAGAGAGTTGAGTCAAATGGCGAAGCTCTCGATTTACCAGTCGATCTACGATCCTACCCTCATCTATGGTCATGAGCTTTGGGTCATGATCGAAAGAACGAGATCATGGATAAAATGAGTTTTTTCCGCAGGGTGTCTAGGCTCTCCCTTAGAGATAGAGTGAGAAACTCAGTCATCTGGGAGGGACTCAGAGTAGAGCTGCTTCTTCTTCGCGTCGAGACAAGCCAGTTGAGGTTAGGATGCCTCCTGGACGCCTCCCTGGTGAGGTGTTCCGCGCACGTCCCGCGGGGAGGAGGCCCAGTTGAAGACCCAGGACATGCTGGAGGGACTATGTTTCTCAGATGGCCTGGGAACCCTTGGGATTCCCCTGGAGGAGCTGGGCCAAGTGGCTGGGGAGAGGGAAGTCTGGGTCTCCCTGCTTAGGCTGCTACGCCCGCGACCCGACCCCGGATAAGCGGAAGAAGATGGATGGATGGATGGATGGATGGATAAAAGTAAAAAAAAACCAACAGTTAAAGCACCCATTACCTGAATTGAACTGACATGCCCATTTCTGTTGCTTAATGAATAGAGTTGCACAGTAATAATTGCTAAATAAAATATGGATTGGCAATTGTGATATAACACTGAAACCAGTATTTGTGACAGTAACAATAGAAGTGAAAATAAAGCTAAAAATTAGTTGAATACCAGGAAATAACAGTTACAGTGACCATAATAATCATCATATTATTCATTATGACGATAATAATAACCATAACCACAAAAAAGAAACACCAATGCAGCTACCACACAAAACCTCAAAACAACCCAACCATGTTCCAAAAAAGAAAAAAAACAGGAACACATCAATGGATGAGCTGCACAAAAAATATAAAGAACCATGACCAAAAGAAATGCCAAACCTGCTGCTAGCAGCCCACAACATCCACCACGGGAACCACACACCAATGTGCACCATCCCCCAACCACCAAACCAATCATAGGCAGACACAAACCACAAAGAAGGCCCCATACAAAACCCCCGAACCATGGCAGAAGGAGACATAAGCAGCCAGATGTGTGAATGTCAACACGTTTCTTAGTTTCATATTTTAGACAATCACAATCCATTGCTGGTCTATTAGTCTACTTGAAAAAGTTTAAACGTCAAACAACAGGTTAGGGAGTAGAAGTCTTAAAGATCGTGCAAGCAAAAAAGGAACAAAAGGTGAAAAAGGTCAGAAAAAAAGAAATTGAGGAGGGGTCTACAAAGAAGGGTGTTTGAAATAGATATGTAAGTGTGTGCATACACGCACGAGCAATGTGGAAGCAATCAATGTTTTTCTTTCTGAACCTCAGATCAATTCTGGGCCAGCGAGGGAGGGGAAAACAGGATTGTCAGGAGGCTGGGATGGGATTAGAAGGGACATGTGTGGAATCTGGGGTCAAGGCAAAGATGTAGGTCCCCACCCTCAAACATAGATCACTGAAACAGTATTCAGTCTGCGGGAGCTCCAGGTCTGTGTATGGAAAGAGAAAGATAGATATGGAAGTATTGTGGGAAGCAAAGTCAAGTTCCACTCGGGTTTTTCATGCCTTGCTTAAACACACAAACTTTTGCTTGATTGACTCTCATTTGAACCAAAACCTCTGTCTCTCTCTCTCTCTCTCTCACACACACACACACACACACACACCCCGCACACACACAAGCATGTGGTGATGATACACATCAGTCATTTAACAGTCACACACACACGTTTTCTCCTAAGACATGAGGTTGAAAGATCGCACACTGAGGCTTTCTGCATAAAGGTAAATCAGATGTGTGAAAGCGCTAAACAAAGAGCAGAGCTCTGTATAGTTTTAAAGGATGACTCTACTAGTTTTGTCTTTAGTGTTAGCAAAATATCTCACTAATAAAATATCACCACTAGACAAATTTTAATGAAATTCCCAGAAAGTAATCATTGGAAATACATCTACAACTGTTTAACTTTTGGAGTGAGTACAATTTAAGAAGGTTGCCACAGCTAACAAATCTTAGACAACACAAAAATGGTCAAAACTAACAAATTAACATCTAAAATGTACAATGAGTTACAAAACCTGGAGGGTGGGGATACATTATATATCAAGGAGAAATGGGAAAAGGAAGGTAACCATCAAATCCACATTGAAGACTGGTTAAATACTTTGAAAAACTGTTGGAGATGCACATCTTCATTAACATATAGGGAATTTGCCTGGAAGAGTGTTACACGCTTTTTCA
>JAOXNZ010000091.1:33484437-33495418 GCA_028566095.1 Kryptolebias brasiliensis
GATACATACACTTATGAAAATACATCAGCACCAGCATACATCAAAAAGTCAAAAATAATAATAAAAATTAATAAATATATCATAAATAAATATATATACACATACATACAAATATACATACATGTGTATATATACATTAACATGCATACATACACACACATACATACATACATGCATACACATACACAAACACAAAAAAAAAAAAAAATCCAAAATGTAAATACTTTTATTTGACTTGTGAGGTTCCTTGAAATCAAGCTGAAGGCCTGATGAGTAGGTGCATGCTGTGGTGCTGTGTGGGTAAAACTGGGTGGTGCTTCTTCTGTCTGCAGTCTATTTAACAGATGTTTACTTTGAAGATCGTTGCAGTCAGTCATGGGTTGTCTTGTGAATCAGATGTGGATATGGACCCTGTGCGTCCTATTGTGTGGGATACCTGCTGCTCAACTGGTTACAGAACCGTAAGTTTTATGAAAAAATCAGAATATTTACAGTTTGTGTATGAAGTTAGTGTAAAATTTATATAGATTTTTCTTTCTTTTTTTTTTCAACATCAAATCAGACGAGTGAGGTAACACTTGTGGGATTTTTACTTTTCTTTTTCCTGTAGACATTACATGGTGGCCATACCTGCTGTTCTAGAGGCTGGAGCTGAGACCAAATTCTGTGTGAACCTTTTGGAGCCCAATGAAACGATGGTGATGACTGTCACTTTGAGGTCCCAAGAAAAGAACACCACTCTTTATGTGAAGACATCCAGCACAGACTTTCACGACTGCATTCAGTTTCAGGTTAACAGTCATGACAGTCTTCCATCTATTTATTTTAACTAATGTATATTAAAAATGTAATATTCAGTATTTTTTTAAGATGGAGAAAAGTGACATTTTGTATAGATTGGATGTTTCATATTGTTACAAAAAGTTAACACTCAAAATTTTAAACAACTTGTTGTCACAGGTACCTTTAGTAGCAAATGAAGATGTGCAGACATTTGAGGTGGAGGTACGAGGAAACTCATTTTACTCCAAAAAAGCAAGAAAAGTCCAGGTCAAAGCCTATAAACCAAACACCTTTATCCAAACTGATAAACCAATCTTCCTACCTGGACAGACAGGTAACTATGAGCTGTGGCACCCAGAAAACTGTTTGGATCAACAAGCTGTTAACAATATTTGCAGACCACAGCTACTAATTTACATTGTTTACTTTTAATAATTTATCTACTGAGAGGTCCGAAGTTAATCATGTCAATATTTTTTTTTTCTTAATCAGTGCACTTCAGAGTTGTCACTTTGGACTCTAAGTTAAGACTTGCCAATGAGCTGGTAAGTATTTGATGTTTTTTTTTTTTTTTTAAATAAATCTCTTGCTTTACAAATGATATAAAAGTGCTGTGCAGGACTTCTTCCTCCCGTGAACTGGAACATATGCTTGTAAAGTTTTATAAACGTGCATAATTTGACAAAGGAACAAGAGTTTTGTTACCAGCCTTCATTTTTCTGTTTGCTTAACAGCTTTGATAAATAATGCTCAGGCAAGCATTGTTTACATTCACGTTTCTAAAACATGTGGAAGCAAAATACATAAAACACATTGAGCTGTATTAGGTTTAAGCATTGAATAATTCTGATTTTGCTTTTATTTGTTTTTAAACATATTTATGACTTAAACAGAAAAAAGTCTTAGATCTGAAATCTATAATCCTTTCATCACTTATTCTTTGGCTACAAAGCAAGTGTAGAAATGAGTGCTTCTGTTGCTCAGAGATGCATTCCTTAGACTGCTGCCAACGATTAGAGCTGAACAAAAGTTCTGCAGTTGAACAGTGTGGATGATCAAAGCTTACTGCTCTTTACTCAAAGTTGCAAAATGTCAATAATTAATCAACTTGCAGTGAAGAATCAATAAATGAGAGCCTGTTTAGATAAACTTGTTTACTAATGTTTTTTGTTTTTGTGGATGCTGTAATGCCTATCAACCTTTTGAGCCTATATTACAAAAAGAAGAAAAATGTGTGTCAAAGTCTGGAGTGAAAGTACTTTAAAAAAAATTCTGAAGGGTGTTTGTTTTTTTTAAAACCCTCTCTCCAGAATTAAGGTTTTAGAAAGTCCAGTGTTTCCTAAAGTTAGGTTTGTGACCCTATTGTTGGTTGTAAAACATCAACTTAGGAATCTTGAGATGATCCACAGAAACAATTTTTTAAAGAGATAAAGCATGGTTAGCTAAGACCTTGTCCACTGACACGTTTTCCAAAATGACCTTTCTTTTGTTTCTAATATTATTAACAGTACAGTTTCTAGAAATGTTTTGATCCACACAGAAGTGCACTAAATTACCTAAAATGCTGTAGTAACTCTGTTAGACCTGTATGTGATACTGTAACACTGCAAAAGAAATTCACCAGAAACCAGAAACAAAGTGTTACACAAGATGAAAAAGACTGAATTATTTTTGTGGACTGACCATGTGAAACCTCTTTGTGTCACAAACTACAAGACCACATCAGTGCAGGACAGGATTGACTGGAGGATTTAGTGGCAGCTTATCAGGCTCAGTATCTAGTGAGGGGAAGGGATTTTCTAACAATATTGAAAGCATATTGATTTTTTTTTTTTTTTTTTAATTCTCACTTAACGTCTTTTTAAATTTATACATCAAACTTATTTATATAGCATATTTAAAACAACTGCCGTCGGCCAAAGTGCTGCTCACAAAAGCAACAAATTACAACAATAATTCAAAAGATAAAAACAATTTGAGAACACAAGACAAAATAAAACATTAAAGGGAACCAAAAAAAATCAACTCATGCTGTATTAAAAGCCAGTAAGAAGTTCTGTAGAATTTCTTTTTTTAAAAACTAAAAATTCACTTTTTGACAAATTTCTTATTTTCCACAGTATAACATCATCGAACTGGAGGTAAGAAAGTACAAACTTTGTTGTTGTTCAGCATGTTAACCACCCAAACAGATTTGTGTATGTTTAGCAATAGTTTTCTCATGTTAAAATGCTCAGCTGTACATTACAAAAACATGTGTAAGATGGGTTAGGAAAAATAGCATGGGTCTCTGTACTTGAAAATGTCATGTTTATATCAAACAAGTTTAAATTTAAGACATTTTCAACATTTGATTGGTATCACCTAGTTTTTTTTCTGATTTTTACTCAGGATCCCCTTAACAACAGGATTGGACAGTGGCTCAATGAAACATCCAATAGCAAAATACTGCAGCTTTCTCACTCCTTGAACTCTGAAGCTCGTGAAGGAACCTACAATATCATTGTCTCAGTGGGTGAAAATAAAGTTTATCACAGCTTCAAGGTGGAGAAGTATGGTATGTTAGAATTATTTTTGTAAGCAAACTAAAAATGTCCATTTCTAAATATCTAAATCCTGTAGTAATATGCAATTTTGTTTTCAGTTCTTCCCAAATTTGCTGTAACAATAAATGTAAAAGATGAAGTAAGTGTTGGGTCAGAAGAATTTGAAGCTGAAGTATGTGCAAAGTAAGTAAACATTCATTCCTACCAAATTATTAGAAATTTTGGATGAAGATCCTCTGAGTGAATGACTCCCTGATCTGTTTCAATTTAATTAGGTATACATATGGACAGCCTGTGCCAGGAAGTGTTACAATTAAGGCATGCCGACCTTTTCAGCGCTATTATTATGGTCCAGTACCTAGAAATCCAGAAGAACTTGAGATAACAGAGCCATGCGACACAAACACAAAGGAGGTAGAGCTGTTTGTGTTCAGTTATGTACAATGTTTTTCTAGGTTAAGAGGAATTCTGCTCTCCTGTTTCTTGAACCTAACATGCTCTATTTGCCCTCCTGTATATACATCTAAATCCTTTTTGCAAGTTTTTTCTAGTTTTAATCTTCTGTTAGTCTCTGACAGAAGCTGAACAGAAGCTGAGCATAAAAAGATTTGTAATGTTTGTGTAACAGGTCCCAAGAATGCAGACCAATATCACAATATGTTACCTGTATGAAGCGGGTGAAAGCAGAGCAATGAAAACAGAACGCATTGTTTTCCCCCAGTTTATGTATCATTAATTTACAAATTCTCAGAATGATATTCACACGTGCATTTCTGCTTTTTTCACTTCAGTTTCCTATAATTCCACTTATGTTCTTACAAAATTCATTAAACTACTTAGTGCCACAGTCTCATCAAAACACATCTTCCGTTCCTGTAATCAACACATTTTCACCAATAATTACATTAACTATTTTGGGTAAATTCATATGTTCTGGTTTACAGTGTACAACTAATTAAACACTTCACATTTAGTGTTAGTTTACTATAGTGCACAATCCACTACAAATTGTGATCAATCACCCAATGTTCTGTAAAAGACAGATTACTGAAATGATGTACCAGAATGTCTCTGTACCTTTTTTAACAGCTATCAAAACAATGAATTATTAACAAAGCTAAATATTTAAACTTCAACACTCACATTTTAAAACATTCTTATAAAATAACAGTCTTTTCTCGTACATAATATAATAAAAAAAACAAAGTACTGCAAACATATTCCCATTTTCCCTTGATAACACCGGAGCTGGCTCACTGCAGCAAAACACAATACATTTTTATGAAATTGGCAAAGTTAGACACAAAATGGCCACCACATTTCGAAACTTTTTGTCTCATTAAACCCCCTTTTTCAATATAACTTAAAATACAGGGATGTAAAATCAACACAAACTTTGCTACTACCTTAATAAAGCAGCTTGCAAGGATTCATTCACATTTTCTGATCTGTATGAAGCAGCTGAAAAACAACTTTAAACTTAACACCTAAATGTAGTAATCCCTTTCTTAGGGGTGCCACATGCTCCCTGACAACAAAAGTGGCTCCTGACACTTTAACCACACTTTCAATAAATTTACAGAATACAAAATTTCTTAAACTCAGAAATCTACATTTACCAAACAAACACTTTAGGAAAACAATTAGCATGCCCTTACTCAACCTAAACATACATGGGAAAAAGAAATGTTGAACAGGGATACTGAATAAATGGTGTACCCTGAAATTATGGTAAAGATTGTTGAAGTCTCAAATTGGCAGCACAAGCAAGGTAGCAGCCTGCAGTGTGTACTGCAGGACAGGCCTGATACGTTGGATGACCCAGACATCAGTATGTGAGCATTTGTCCTGGTGTTCTCTGCCTTGTTCGTCCAAGATGAGCAGAGGAGTTTTGTTCAGGTCCTGACCTTCACAGCTCCTGGTGTCTATGTGAAGGGAACTCTAAACCCCTATCCAGACAAGGTAAGTGAGTATTCTGCTCTATCATCCTCTGGCTCCATGTGGTATGGCAATCCCTGCACCACCTCAGGTTGCAATTCATCCTGCTGTCCAACTTCCAATGCCTCATCTGGCTGCCATGTTGTTCCTTCTTCAGTTTCTCTCCTGTGTTTCAGCTAAAATTGAGAATAACTCGTGGACTCATGCCGAGTGTAGTTATAGACATGAATAACTTGTGGAAGGTGATCCTTCCATGCCTTCTTTTCTTTGTCTTGTCTGTGTATGTAACATTTGTAATAGTGTTTGGTTAAACCATTCAGCTGGATTGCTTTGGGGATGATACGGGGTTGTTCTGGAATGACCAACTCCAGAAAGGTGCCCAAGAGTTCCAAAAAGCTTGTTCTCAAACTTTGCCCTTGGTCATGATGGAGTTTGTTGGTAAATCCAAAACAAGAAACAAAGTTGTTATAAATCCGTTCAGTAGCTGTACAATCAGATTTTCTTTTTGGTTAGGTAGGCCTGAGCAAATCTCGTGAAGTGGTTGACCAGCACTAAGATATAGTCATAGCCACCTTTGCACTTTTCGAGATGCAAATATTCAATACAGACCAGCTCAAGTGGCGAATTGGACTTTACCCTGCTCATGGGTGCCCATACATGAACTGTCGGTTTCTTCTCTTATGCAGGAGCACTTCGTAGTTACATACGCCTCTATGCAGTTCTTCTTCTGACGCCAGTAGACTTCTTCTCTAAGTAGGTGCAGCACCCTCTCTCAACCAACATTACCCATGTGATCATGAAGGTGTCAAAGCACAACCGATTGATACTTGATGGGTAGAACCAGCTGTTTTTTCTCTGGTGTTTTCCTGTACAAAACTCCATTTTCCAGGTGAAGCCATTCCCATTCTCGGAGAAACCTGTTAGAAGATCATTTTAAAGACCTCTGGATGTCATCGGTAAGTCTAACATTGGACTCTTTTGGCCTTATGACCTCCATGATTGCTGGGTCTTCTCTTTGCGCTCTAACCAAGTCGTCATGTTTTATTCTCTGGAGGGGTGGGTGAGGCTGCAGGATAACATCATGTGAGGAAGCCATGAGAGCAGCTACCCTCCCAGTACCCTCCCAGGCAGCATTCACCACCTCCTGTGACAACTTTTCTGTGCATGTTGATACAAAGTGTTCAATGTCTAGGGGGACATGGTACAGAGTATCTGCATCCACATTTACTCTTCCTGGTCTATATGTGATGTCAAAATGGATATCAGACAATTCCCTGACCCAGCGATGACCAACTGCACTGAGTTTGGCTGTGCTCATAATGTATGTTAGTGGGTTATAGATGGTAAAGTGTGGAGCATGGTAAACTGCCCACTTTAGAGCCAGAAACTCTAACTTGTCACTATGTACATGGTAGCCTCGTTTTTTGTTTGTGGATCTGTGATCCATAATAACTCTCAACTTTCCTCCCTGTTCCTGGTACAGACTGGCGCTGAGGCCCCACTATGATGCATCTATGTGCAGTGTGAACAGTTTGTTGAAGTCTTGGTATGCTAGCACTGGAGGCTGTATCAACATGTTAAGCTGCTAACGGTCATTTTGATAATAAGTAGTCTACTCAATGGGTGCCCTGGATGGTAACTGGGGTCCCTTGGACTTTTCCTGATTGTGGTGAGTTGGTGATGTTGAGGATTTTTCCTTAAGTAACTCATAGTGGTTGAACAATACTTAAGAAGTTCTGAATATATGAGCAGTAGTAACTTAGCAATCCAAGGTTCCTCCTTAGATCACCCACTGTCTGTGGTGTTTTAACTTCAAGAGCTATCACAGCTTCTAGGTCTTTGGGATCAACCGGAACTCCATCTGCACTGACCAAGTGCCCAAAATGGGGAACTTTTAAACAACTCACACTTTTCAGGACGTAGCTTCACACCGTGACAATGTAATGCCCAGAGTACCTTCTGAATCACTTCTGCATGCTCTTCGAAAGATTGTGAGAAGCAAAGGATATTATCCAGGTAAGGTATACAGTGATCAGCTCTCAGGGGATTGAGGATCTTCTTTATACGTCTCTTGAATGCTGCAGGAGCATTTGAGAGGCCAAATGGGATCCTCACCCACTCATACAGCCCCCAGGGTGTGACAAAGGCAGTAAAGTGTTGTGATTCTTCAGCCACAAATCCCTAGTGTTATGCCTTTTCCTGGTCAAGTATACTAAACAGCCTTTACCCTCCTAAGGTATCAATAAGGTCCCTTATCCAAGGCAAAGGATGTTGGTCTGGCACAGTTTTCTGGTTCAGCAGACAGTAATCAATACAGGGGCAAAATGTGCCATCTTTCTTTCGTACACATACAATAGGGGTAGTATATAAAGATTTAGATTTGACTATCCATCCCTTCACAAGACGATCTTGGACATAGTCCTTGACTTCCTTTAGAAGTGGATTCGGTATAGAAGTGTACATTCTCTGCACAGGAATTTAATCTTTTAAATTGATTACAATCTGCAGATTTGGAATGCATCCAATGTCACTTTAATCCCTGGGTGATAAATGTTTACTGATGGGTGCCAGAGAGATGGTGTTTGCTCAGTTGGGTCAGCATCAACATTGTTTCTCACATCGGGCATCAGTTCATTTGGACACGCACAGTACCTTGTACAGTTCATGTTTTGTGTTGTTTTGTACCTGGAATTATGATGGGATTGGTGGATGGCTTTATTCTGACCAACCCTGTGCCTACTTTAAGCTGCTCTAAGGACCGACTATCTTCCTCTGCTTCAAACTGCACCAGATGGTCAGAGGGATCCATGACTGGTGGGAGTCAACCAGTGGCTCTTCCAGCAGGAATAATTGTCTTTTTCACCTGTTCTAAGATGACCTTGTGGCCTGCTTGGCTCTTTTGTCTGAATGAAGCTCACAATTGCTTCAAACCTTTCAGGGTCAACACAGATGGCATTGTGAAGCAACGTCCCCATTTTTGGGATAAATTGTTGTGGCTTTCCCTCGATTATTTGTTCCAAGACAATAAAATCAATCAGTGGCCTGTCCATCAGCAAACTGCAGATTAAGACTGGGACATTGACAAACAGACTGGGGTCTTCACTTCCTGGAAGATTTATCATTATGGGTATCCAGCCATCAAACGGGATAAGGTCCCCATTCACTGCATAAACTTTCAGCTCATCCATTTCCTCAAGGATTTCTGATAGTGAATGTAAGGCAATGTCAGGCAGATAGTAGCACCAGCCAACCCATTAAAATTGCACTGTATCAAAGCTTTTGTTCCCAATTAATCTGGCAAGTACTTCCTGCCTAACACACTAAACTGGATCAACATTAGGTTGAGAGGATGAGAATTCTTGTCAACAAGCAGGAGCTTTTGTTGCATCTGACAAAGTAGTATTGGGGCCTTAGTTCATGGCTAGTTTGGTCTCCTAAGTTTCCTGAACACACTCTTGTCAGGGCTGCCATCTTGATCCGATCACTGGGGGCCATGCTGCAGCGATCGGTTCATGTTTCCCTGATTCTTTTGTCTCCTTAAGCAGCCCACAGCTCTGTGACCCTCCCCTCTACAAAAAAGGCAATGTGAACAATCAGAGCAATTACTTTCCACACACTTTGGACAACCATAAAGTTTCTTTCTGTCTTTCCTTCTGTTTTGGGTAGGTGGATTTACCAAGTCAGGCAGTTGCAGCAGAATCTGTTGTCTCGTTGCCTCAACCAGGTTTGTGAGCTCATTTATTTTAGCTGTTAGTTCTTTGATAGTCTGTTTTAGTTTTGGGACTAAGGCTCTTGTGCTGACTACAGTCTTGGACTGTCTTAAGCTCCAGCTGAGCACTATTTGCACCGGTTGTCTGCAAGATGAACCAATCCTTTTTTGTTAATCACTTGCCTCTCTGGTGATTCTTAAATGCAGCAGAATTGTTTCATCACTAACATCATTAGACAACAGCAGTGGTCTTAACTCTCGCCAAATGTCACTGTTTGTATGCTAGTCCCTGGTTGACTATGCAGAAAAACATCTGGAACAGTAGCTGCAGTATTTTGTATTTTTTTTGTTGTTTTTTTGTATTTTATTCCTGAATCTGACAGTTTAGACGTGAACAGGACACACTTTTTCAACCCAATGACCCAAAACAAGAACTGCTGGGGGGTAGGTCTCATTCTCCTGTCTGGCACACATCAGCTCCTGGAACAGCTCTGTGGTGTTTTTCTCTCTAAGGTGTGCTTGTAGGAACCCCTTAAGCTCCATCAGTCAGGTCATCTTTATTTATTAACATATCCTTAAAATCGCCAGGTTTTTATTATTCTGAGCACACCACAAAAAATATTGTAGCTTATGTCTGAGGAATGGTTGCCAACCTGACCACCTTGCACCTTGTCCCCCTCTTCTGGAGGTAGGAGAGCTCTCTTAGAAAATTTGTTCCCTCATTGGTTTGTTGGACTGTTGGCTGACATGTTGATCTCTGTTGGTGTGCATGACTGTGAGCTTGGCTGATTTGAGCAGATGACAGGGAAGAGGTCTTATGGTCATGTTCAATGATGCTCTGTCTCAGGCTTCTGCCAAGTTCCTCACAGCTGCTGATCATCCCCTGTAGCTCCAGGTAATCAACACATTTTCACCAATAATTACATTAACTATTTTGGGTAAATTCACATTTTCTGTTTTACACTGTACAACTAATTAAACACTTCTCATTCAGTGTTAGTTTACTATAGTGCACTATCCACTACAAATTGTGATCAATCACTGGATGTTCTGTAAAAGACAGATTACTGAAATCCCCACATGGGAAACCTTTTGGCTCATTAAACCCCCTTTTTTCAATATAACTTAAAATACAGAGATGTAAAATCAACACAAACTTTGCTACTACCTTAATAAAACAGCATCCAAGGATTTATTCATATTTTCTGATTTGTATGAAGCAGCTGAAAGCAAAGCAACAAGGACAAGGATGCATTGTTTCCCTCCAGTTTGCATCTGAGGGAACACCAGACACAGGCATCCCTTTACAGGTCCCCGGAACTACAAATGCACAAGAAAGGTTCTGCCCTGACTTAAAGCCCGAACATGCCAATAAATAAACAAATAAATGTTTCTAATTAAACAAAAATTATTAGTGTTTATTTTTTAAAATTAACACCTAAATGTGGTAATCCCCTTCTTAGGGGTGCCACATTTTCTGCATTATCCTACTTTTAGTCACGTCCCTTCCTAATTTATATAATTTATAGTACTCAACTAATTCATTCTTGAATAATCAGCAGGGAGTTTTTTTTATTTATATTTTACACAGCTTCACTGTTAGGGTATCAGTGCTTTGTTTAATTAGGTGAATGTAATGTGACATAACACTGCTCAGAGGGGTATCCTGTGATTAAACTGAAAACTCATTCATGCAATGTATTGTAAACCACTGATAATTAAATCCTGACAAAATGAACATCTTTGAGGATTCTGATTAATGGTTAATCAAAAGTTTTACCCCTCCGCCCCAACTCCCAAAAAAACAAAATAAAAACCCCTAGATCTATCCAAATGCAATTCAATTATTAAGAACTGTTAAAAAATCTGAACAGCTCCTATAAATGTCTTCTGAAATGGAGTGAGATTTTTGACAAAAACAGAAAATACTGTTTAGCAAAAAAAAAAAAAATCCTTTGGTGTAAAAAAACAAAGCAAAACAAAAGAAAAACCCTCAAGATTGAAA
>JAOXNZ010000091.1:33536977-33547003 GCA_028566095.1 Kryptolebias brasiliensis
CTTCCCCATTCTGATGCTCGGTTTGAACTGCAGCAGATCGTCTTGGCCATGTCTACATGCCTAAATGCATTGAGTTTAACATTTGCGTTAATGAGCAGTTGGACAGGTGTACCTAATAAAGTGACCGATGAGTGTAGGTACACTCTTTTATTTTTTCTAATATTTTTATAGTGGGTGCTTGTAGAAACAAAACTGCTACAGACTGTTCATGGATCAGATTTTGATGGTTCAAAGATGTAATAGCCTGATACATCTCGATTTAATTACAAAACCGCATCGATTCACAGGTGATTTAACATTGTAGTTGCATCATGCACGTTCACAAATCAGAATGAATCAGTTAATCTTAACATCCCTAATTTGAATGTCATGTCTACAGTGTATGATGATTTAAAAAATGTTTAACATGTAGGATGGATGGAGTTTACTTTTAAGAAAGTATTCTTTAACATTGCTATTCTAAATAACAAAGAGGACTTTAGATCCAGTGTAATGTCATTATCATGAGAGATTCCTGGATATTGAAACCCAGTTTTTCAGTTTAAGGACAGTTTATAGGAAAGGAGCCATGCCTAGACCAAGCTGAGAATACAGAACATTTAGCTCATAAAGCAGGAACTCAGTACCATACTGAAAAAAGATGAGTAGGGTGATAATGACAAATGGATGTATGTGCTGGATGAATTCCATACATTGCTTTCTTCTCTTACAAGAACAGGGCTGGATCATGTTACTCATCTCAAATCCCAAAGCTCAATCATCGGCAAGAAAGTCTTACCGCAAATCAGAATCTAGAGTTTCTTTATCCACTTCCATAAGGCTTTAATGTATTTTATGCATAAAAAGAGCATTATAATGCAGAGATTTAGCTCAAAAAAATTTTGACAGTTGCCAACTGTGGCTCCAGACAGATTTAGTCTCAGATCACTGTTTATCATCAGAGCTCAGTACTACCCGGTCACAGTTTGAATCACAGAAGCTCAAATCTCTAAACCACGGATTCTTAAACATTTTTTATTGCATAGGGTACAATATAGGGTATAGTGCATTGTGAGTACAAAACACAACAAAAATTGTGAGAAGATTACCAAAAGTATTTATGTTCGCTAAATACCCAATTAATAAGAGAGAAGGATTTTTTATTACTTTCTTCAAAGTTATATGTGTACATACATTTCTTAGTATTTAGTAGCATTGCCTGTATGACTTTGCTCAATTTTACGGGGGTTTCCTTCCACAAGCTTCTCACAGTAGTTTATAAACTACTGTTTTTTACACAGTCAGTAATTTTGTCCCATTTCTCCTGACAGAACTGGTGTAAGTAGGTCAAGTTGGCCTGGACAGGTCATAAGTTCATAACAGGATCACATGGAGACAAACAAGCAGTCACATTCTCACTCACACCTAGTGACCTAGTATGTATGTAATATACATGCTTTTGGCCTGTGGAAGGAAACTGGAGTACCCAGAGAAAACCCATGAAAAATACATGAAGAAAGCATGCAAACTACACCCAGAAAGGCCCCAGGAGAACTGATTATTTATATTCAAAATTTTAAGGATAGCAGTGCAGCAATGTTTATTAGCTCATTAGCCCAATAAATGTATTGAGAATTCATTTGTGAAGTAAATGGACTTTAAGCCACCGGGAAGCTAATGCTTAACAAGCGTCTCAGACAAAGAAACTTTCGGAAGTCCAGTGTTTGGTGCGGCTAGACAAGTCTATATCTGGAGTTTTAGGTTGTGCGGGGAAGACTACATCATGACTAGACATCTGTTGTAAACCTTCTTTTCAGCTGTGAACTGACAATGGTAAACGAGCAGAGCATACCCCTCACCATTTTTTTTCTTCATCTGAGTTTGCCACACTGGTAAAAGATACTGAGTGCAAATAAATCTTCAGAATAAGGTATCACACTCATCATTCTCCAGCATCTATCAGGCCTGCAACATTTTTTTTCTTTTAAAATACTTTTTTTTTTTAATGCCGGCTTGTTTGTGCTTAGTGAGAGTGGGCCCACTGAGTTTTGCATACTGAATAAAAATATAAATACAACACTTTTGTTTTTGCTCCTATTTTTCATATGAATTCAAAGATCTAAAACGTTTTCTATGTACACAATAGGTCATAAACTTTCAAATATTGTTCACAAATTTGTGTAAATCTGTGTTAGTGAGCACTTTTCCTTTGCTGAGACATATCAAGATGCTGTTTAGACAGCATGATTATTGCATAGGTGTGCCTTAGGCTGGCCACAATAAAAGGCCACTCTAAATTGTGCAGTCTTATCACACAGCACAATGCCATAGATGTTTTAAGGGAGTGTGCATTTGGCATGCTGACTGCAGGAATGTCCACCAGAGCTGTTGCCAGTGAACTGAATGTTCATTTCTCTACCATAAGCCATCTCCAAAAGTGTTTCAGAGATTTTTGTGAGTTCTAGAACCAATCTGGGGGCTAGACTTTATTCCATTTTGGAGTTGCCCATGGTGAGAGGCACCAGGCTGGTATTCCCTGGCTTGGTGCCTATGCATTGGAGTTTTCCCTGGTAGTTGAGAAAGTAGTTTCCTTGTGCCTTCAGGTGGGGAGATGGGCACAACAAACTGTCATTTGGGCCTATGTGCCGAATGGTAGTTCAGAGTACCCAATCTAATGTGCTGGAAGATGCTCCAGCTGGGGGCTCCATCAATCTGTTGGGGGACTTCAATGCTCACGTGGGTAGCAACAGTGTAAACTGGAGGGGTGTGATATGGAGGAATGGCTCTCTCATCTGAACCCAAGCTGTGTTCTGTTATTGGACTTCTGTGCTACTCACGGTTTGCCCATAACAAACATCATGTTCGAACATAAGGGAGTCCATAAGTGCACATGGTACCAGGACACCCTTGGCCACAGATCAATGATTGACTTTGTAGTTGTGTCATCTGATCAGCAGCCTTATGTTTTAGACACTTGGGTGAAGAGAGGGGCAGAGCTGTCAACTGATCACCACCAGGTGTAAGTTAGATCAGATGGCGGACAGACGCGGTAAACCCAAATGTGTAGTGAGAGTTTGCTGGGAATGACTGAAAGAACTGGATCTTGTATAGAGGCAGTAAAAATGAGTTTTCTCCACAGGGTAGCTGGGCTCTCCCCAGATAGGGCGAGAAGTTTGATTATTCAGGAAAGACTTAAAGTAGAGCAGCTGCTCCTCCACACGGAGAGGACCCAGTTGAGGTGGTTCAAGCAACTGATAGGCATGCCACTGGACACCTCCCTAGGAAGGTGTTTCAAGCATTTCCAACTGGGAGGTGACCCCCAAGGATGAACCACTGGACAAATTGTAATCATTGGATGTACATCTAAAACTAATTAACTTTTGGAGTCAGTCAAATTCAAGATGGCCACCACAGCTACTTAAGATTAGCCAACACAAAAATAACTATACCACAGTCACTTTCACAGATATTGATTTGATGTGGTAGTAGCTTAGTTACTCACAATCCATGACATCTCGGGAGATTGCTTATAATATTCTCAAGGTTTGACCAAAATGCCTATAACTTTGTCATTTCTCAACATAAAATGATCTTAGGATCTAAGAAAAGGTATTAATATGGTAAAAATTTAAAGTCAGTGATTGTAAAAGTAAAATTTCTGTTCATCTTATAGGCATTTTAAACTGCTGACTTTACATCAAAAGCCAAAATGACTCCAAAAACTGCAATTTGACTCTATTGTAAAAATGTTTTTTAAATCACAATATATCCCAACAAAAGATTTTTTTTTTGTGGGTGTTGTCAGTTTTTGAGCTGACTCCTGAACGACACAGCACAAAAAAAGCATAAAGCAGCTTTTTTTTAGTGTGTTTTCCTTTTGACTAATGACTCTGATACGGTGGTTTTGCTGTATGGAAAATGAAAAGAGTAAAATGATAGGCAAAGCTCCAGGTTTTCCACGCACCATTTGTGATCAACAGTTTTAAACCCAGTGACCAGTTAAGCAAATAAAGAAGGCAAAAAGGGAGCAAGAGATGTGTGGTTCTGATAGCAGAGCTCAGTAATAATGGCCTGGTAGCATGTATGTATGTGCCAATTTAAATAACAAACCCCTGACTTCATTTGATTTCAATTTCACACACACACCTACATTTAAAATTTGAGCATACATACATGAACACTGATCACATGGTAATGCACAACATACAGCATTAGCAAACAAACATTACCTTAGGCTCCTTGAAGTCCCTGGCTCCCTAGGGCTGCTGGAGCATTTGGCCAGTCCACCTTAATCTTCATCAGTGGAGCAACATGAGGCTCAAGATGTTAGCACACAGTGAAGAGAAATGAAAGAGAGAAAAGCAGAAATTTCCTTTTTATTGACTGTCCCGTTACCAAATAAATAACCTGAGTTTCTATGTTTAATATATAACATTGCCAAAGAGCTTCTCCACTGATGTATGGCTCAACACAGGAGACCAGCTCTTCAGGACATAACTCAGCTTTGCACCTATCAAGGATAGGAAACACTCCTTTGAGGACTAAAATTTTCATATATGATAAAGATAGATAGTTTGAGAGGTGAAGAAAATCATTTACTTCAAACAAGAAGGACCAACTTCAAACTTCTTTGCATTAGCTGGCAACCTGTTCAGCAGCTCCTGCTCAATCCTAAGTTTATTTCTTGTTTTTTTTTCTGTATTTACTGGATCTACAATTAAGTTAAGTGTATTGTACATTGCTTTGGTTTTCTTTTTTATTTTATTTTCATTTATGTACGAAGATCCTGTGGGCAGCTGTGGTTCATTTGTTTACACCAGGGAGCAGCTGCTCATGCTCTGTAGCGCAGCTGTGTCACCGCCCCATGAGTGTCTGAATGTTCCACATGAGCTGAGGAGGAAGGGACATTGCAGTAAGGACATTGAGCTAGGACACAGAGCTACAAGCTGTTAGCATGAGGCCATATTATCTACCGTGGGAATTTTCACGGTACTGTGATAACAGTGTATGTCCACCCCTGTTCTAATGCTGAAACAGCCTGTGAAGTCCTTCACAGAGTTACCAGCAGACTCTAAACACAGCAACCCCAGGGTTTTTTTTCTGATCTCTGGGGATTTAAATCATGTCTGTCTGTCCTCCACTCTGCCCTCCTTCACCCACTGTGTCACATGAGAGACATTAAAACACTGGATTTATTTTATGCCAACACCACAGATGCATACATTTCATCCCCACCCCCTCTCCTGTGGGGCTCTGATCATAACCTGTTATGTGTACAAACCCCTTGTACATAGAACATCTGTGACACACACAGTGTAGAGATGGTCTGAGGAGACTAAAGAAGCTCTGAGGGACTGCTTTGACTCCACTGTGGGCTCCTCATGGGTAGGATACTGACAGTAGTACAGAGTGCATTACAGACTATATAAATTTCTGTGTGGAGAACACCATACCCATCAGGACTATTCGATGTTTCTCCAATGATAAGCCATAGATCAACCCTGAAATAAAGATAAGAGCCTTAAGATCAGGAAACAGGAAGGAGCTGGGGGCTGTGCAGAGGAAATGAGGAGGAAGAACAGAAGATCCAAAAAAGGTTAAAAAAAGGTTTTAACCTTTTTTGGATTTACCATGTCCTGGATGACTGAGAATCTACACCAGCATAAGATCAGAAGATCTACAGAAAGATGGACGATCAGCTGCAGCAGAAAATCAGCTGTTTGGAAAACCCTGAAACCATTTCAGGCAACAAAAATCCCAACTTCCAGGCTGTGGGACCCTCTTCTTTGTTCTCACCTCCTGCTTACTGCCCATCCTGCAACTTCACACCTCTCAGCTCTTAGACATCCCCCACCCTATTTGCTTTCAAAATTTATCTCATAATTATTCACATCCTTTAACACTTCTAGTCAGCCAAACATTTACTAAACTCCTGAGAGGCTGATAGATTCAGCACCATCTGCATGATATACATGGTCTATCTATGCTCAGCTCACATACATTTGCGTAATAACACAGACTTCATCACCGTTTTCTAAGTCAAGCAAACTAAACAAATGGTGTCAAGCAAATGTGTAGAGGTTTAATATCAGCTATTGTAGCATTTTTTCACATATGGTGTTTGTGGGAAAAAGTTGTTTTATAAGCCTGAAAAACAATAAAAACTGGCACTCATTTGACTAGCTTATAGCCTAGCCTGGATGAAGACTTTTGTCTATTTCTAAATAATCTGTGAGTGTGTGTGTAACTGATGAGATGGCTGGATGGCCCGCCTTCATTTTGAATTCAAAACTCAGAGCGCGTCTGAGCATCAGGCTGAGAAGACACTTCATGCATCCTGCGCGTAAAAGCTGTGAAGACTGTTTTTGTCCTTTTTTCTACATAAAAGCTGGCAAAATGACTAAAGAAGATTAAATACACAACAGAAGTTCTGGAGTTGGTGAAGAAAAGAGACAGCGACTTTTTAGACCAGGATATATCTGATAAAGAGCTATGCATTTCTCAGAGGAGAATATGTCCGTGATAAGTAAGAAACTATTTTTTATACAACTACTCAATGTTTAGATCCTACGTATTTTTTATATGCTACTCGTTGCTTATAGACAGCGCTTTGTTTAACGATGTGTGTGTTAGGAGTGCAGGTATGTATGGCTCGTGTGTGGTGAGTTAGTTTCACATGTGAGGCTGTAGTTTCATGAAAAGCGTGTTGTTTTCATGCAAAACAGTTTTTGTGCATTTCGAAGTAGTTACTAAAGTATTATGTGAGAAAACAAAAGTCTCCGTCTGTCATTTTCTTTGTTTCACCCGTGTATTCATGAGGCGGGGGATGTCGGTGGGGGATGGATATGAGTAAACTAGCCTTTCAGTGTTTGTGTGAATGTGTGAGGACAGAGGACACAGAACACAGAGTTAGATGGAAGAGGATGACCCGCTTTGTCAACCCCTGAAAAAGGAACAGGCGAAAGAAAAATAAGAGGTTTTTGTGTGAATGTGCAGCGTGAAGTAAAGGGGGATGGATGACAACAGTGTTGCCAGGTGAGAAATGTAGGATTATCGTACGAGAGACATAAAATTATCGTATCTTGAGGGAAATTATTGTACACCCATCATAACAAAAATAACAAATCTATTGATGTGCTATAGCCAATCTAGTGTTGAATAGCGTCTAACAGGCACTCACAGCTTTGTAGCGTCAGTACGGAAAGGATTCATCAGCAGCCCCACAGTTGCATTAGGCTAATGTGTCCTCCATAAACAATGACGGGTGGGAACTAATGAGCCAAATCATGAGGCCTGGAGGCCATCTAATGTTAGGAAATAGACATAGCACCAGGTTTACTTTTTTGACAAAGAGAAACAGTATTCATGATTCATGACAAGAAAATAAAGATCTGGCTTCACATATTAACATTTTATTTTCAGAGCAACAACATGTCTCTGTAATCAGAAATGACAACAATTAATAAAATAAATAAAAACAACACTTGTGCAAATTTAAAAATACCTGACACCAGGCTATAACGTCAAATAAAGTGCATATATAACCTGGGTATACTATAACCTGTAAAATGACCTGGTAACCAAAATAACAAATTAATAATAAATAATAAATAAATGAACAACAGTCCAAGGGGTACATGTTTTGTTTTTCCCCGAGTTAACTCCAACATCTAATGTTAGCAAAAAACTAAGTGGTGTGTAACCATAATTGCCCCGGTCTTCATAAGCTGTCGAGTGTGCGTCAATCATGTCCCGTCTCCGCCCTTGGCAGTTTTCTGAATAAAATGAAGAAGAGCAGAAAGGAGACTATTGTTTAGAGGAATTACATATTACATTACATGATAGATGACTAGAACTCTGTTCATAATGTGCATGAAACAGTTTAGGCCATCAGCTAGGCTAATTAAATAATTAATTACACTTACCTTAAGGTTCAATCTCCAACTCTGAGTCACTGTCTGAGTCTGCTGCATCCTGCTGGGTGGGGGCAGTCCTTTTCCTGTATAGATTTGATGTTGTCATGGACCGCAGCATTCGGGTTGTTGGCTTAAAATTAGCATCTTCACACTCTCTGATGTGTGCATAAGCCCATTAAGGGTGCCTGTGATAAGTCGGTTTTGTGGTTTTGTTTTGATTAGATTTACCTTGGAACACACACGTTCACAGGATGCATTTGAATGAGGAACCACTAGTGCATCAAGGGCAAACTCTCCCAGTTCCCTGAACACCATTCTTGCCCCAAAGTCTTCCAAAGTGGATAGATGGTCAGCATCTGTTGAGTCAATCAGACGTGGCAATACTCTCACGAGTGGAAACAGAGAGGGATACTCAGTTTGTGCTCTTGCATCAGTCGCTGAGGCAGGAGACAGGCATGCAATGTGGACCAAGAGGGCATCATCAAAGTCAAAGTGTTTCTTTATTTCTCTGCAGGCAACCCAGAGAAATTTTTGACAGCACATATAGAAATCGGTCAGGGGGGCTGGTGTGAATTTTGACTGCTGGACGTTCTGCATCACTTTTATACCCAGGTACATTGTGTTGAGTGGTAATAACTTTGAGTCATCATTGAAATTGATCTGACTCAAGGCTGTGTGTAAAACATAGTCTTGTTGCATGAAGGTCAGTAGGAGATCTTTGTAGGTCTCACACATCTTGCTCCTCAGTGATGTAATAACCACGCCTTCACTCTGGAAATATTGCTTGAGGTCTGTGAATTTGGGCAGAACCCCCTCCAGAAAGTAGTGATACAGCCGGAGAGACTCATTGTTGAGTGCTTGATAAATATTCTCAGGAGCATTCAATCTGGCATCGATCCACTGGTCAGTGAAAAAAAGCCGGAGGGCTTCCCACTGGGCGGATATCCTTTTGACAACTTCAGTCAGTGACAGCCATCATGTCTGGGAAGGCTTCAGTATTTTGTAGGGTTCAACATGGCAAAAATCCAGAAATTCACGAAGTTCAGCCACACATTTAGCACTGTTTTTGAAATATCCATAGATGTCTCTGGCTAAATCTTCGCACTGGCGAGGAAGCTGCTTGCATGCCTCACTGGCACACAGGTGTAGGGAGTGACAGATGCAGCGATGTATGGTGATCCCTGGCAAGTCGTTTCTTAGACAACTGGAGACAGAGTTGTGTCGTCTCATCATGGTATTACAGCCATCTGACCCAAACACCACAATGATTTGAAGTGGGACGCCTGCCTCTGTGAATGATTTCATAATTTCTACATACAGCCTTTCTGCAGTGGCTCCTTCTCTAACAAAATGTCTGCTTTCTTCTGAAAAGATATGCACCAGCTTCCAAAAGCAGGTCTTAACCTTGTTTGTACCCTCATCAAAAAAATGAACCACTACACAGAGCGTTTTGACATTTCCAATGTCGGTTAATTCATCAACCAGGATGCTGAATTTTTTTCTCATCAGGATTTCTGACAGACTCTCAAAATAGCAGTCACCAATAACATGCTGTTTTTGAGTCACTAAATATGTCCTTGATGACATCCACCAGATGGTCTGTGGCCCTCATTGCGATGTTGTGCTCTGCTAAAAACCCTGCTAGCTTGACCTCTGCTGTCTTTACAGCTGTTTCCAGCTTCTCCTTTTCTGATGTTCTTTGCAAGCACTGTTATGGATTTTTGTGTTGGCGCTATATTTTGTTCTTTCTTTGTGTGTTTTTTGGATTTGTTGTGGTTTTTTAATACCGTTACTTCGGCCACGAGTTCTGTGTTGCAGCACCGGCAGAAAGCTTTGCTCTCCGAGCCAGCAACAGGTCTCAACCCCACAAATTGATTCTCCCACTCTTTTCGATAGCTTTGTGGGCGGTGCTGCTTACTCTGACTCTGCCCTGCCGTCTTCTTAATCTTGCGTAATTCTAACATTCGTATTCGTATTTGTATGTCAATAAAATTTTTGTACAAAAAACTTGACTGTCATGTGTGTGAGTCTGAGAAATTGTGCGGATTAGGATGGTTTTTATGTGAGTATGAATCTAAAAGCTGTGAGTGCAAAGTCTTGTGAATACAACTCTAATTTCTACAACTACAAA
>JAOXNZ010000091.1:33587336-33599461 GCA_028566095.1 Kryptolebias brasiliensis
CCCTCCTCTTCAGGTGAACCCGTGTGACTACATGGATGTCACTCACTAGCGGCAAGCCCGAACATTTTCCTGTGCAACCCATTCCTCGTGACGCTGTGGAAGTTACCCACCGGTGGCCCGACTCCACTGACACCCTCGCCAATAACCTGCCTGTCTGGATTCTTCAGTTGGCCGCTCCTCTCGCTCCAAGTAACTCCAAAACTTACCTGTCCGCCCTCCAACGCAGTCTCTCCGCCATAACAGCAGCAAGCCTCCTTGTGATCACCCTCTCTGAAACCCTCAGTAACACCTCCCCGGACCAAACTCTCCATCTTGCAAGTAAGAGCGTTCCTATATTCAAGATCACACCATCTCCCGCTACCAGTAAATTCACCATCTCTCTCTCGCCTTCAGTGCTCCGTTGTTTCCCGCTGGTCGTCATAGCCGGATCCTGCAAACAACCCCGTATCTCTGTTTACATTTTACAATAAATTGTTTAACTGATTTTCTGCCTTGCCTGGTGTTTCTGCATGTGGGTTAGGAAACTAGATCCCACCATGACACTCACTGGGTGAAACTCACATTTTAGATATTATCAACAGTCTATTGTTTTTAGTCGTAAGTTTTATTTTAGATATTCAAAACTGTTCTTTGCCAGATTGTCTTGTTATTACAAGCCCGTTGCCCACCTCTGCTCTGTACCCACTTGATCCTGTTCAGGGTTATGGGGAGCTGGTGCCATATCCAGAAGTCATTGGTCAAGCAGCGGGGTACACCCTGAGCAGGTCACCTGTCCATCACAGCTTTATATTATGTTTGTAATTGCTGTCAATATTGCAATACACAGAAATATTATGATATTCCTGTTGACAATGCCTTAGCTGCACTGGAAGTACTACAGCTAGCTGTTGCTGTAAATAACTATAGCGTTATTGTACATAAGCATGTGATTCAAAATAAATCATGATGTAAAGGTTTCTAAAATGTTTACATGAGCCACTCTGACAGTTTTGAGATTGAATCTATTGAAGACAACAGCAATCCACTCTGGTCCAGGTTCCACTTGGACCAGCTGTTAACTGAGGTTGTTCAAAAAGATATCTACAACAAGTAAGATATTAGTTGCACATAACCTTTCCACAAAATCTCACTTAAAGATCTGAACTGTTGCTTCAATTAAACTTCAAGCAGCATTGGTGTTTTTTTCCTTAGTTTGAGGAGGCAAGTATGAACTGATCCATAAATGTTTTCAATCTCAGGCATCCAAATGGATGCAAAACAGTCTGGAGAACACCGGCATCCTGGTGGTGACAAGCATTTCATCTGGCAGCTGGAAGGAGTGGGTGGTGTCCTCCTCTAATCAGCCTGAAGAGCCAACAGACACCAACGCCTACCTGCTCATATTCTCCGACGATAGGAGGACAAAAGCTGATGGGTTACAGCTGGGTACGCTGATGGGCAGTGATGTTTGTGTTTTAAAATCAATGTAAGACTCTGCAGTTCTGTTTGAGCTCTAAAATGAAAGAATGTTTATGATTCCATTCTAGCCCAGTTTCCTTCTCCCCACAGGACCAAGCCAACCCAAGCCGCAGCACCATCTCAGCAAGAGGCGGCGTGCATTGTCAAATTTCTCTTCACGTGATCGCCCCCAGTCCTGCCAGAGGGTTCCCCTCTTTGTGAACTTTGAGGAGATTGGCTGGTCGGGCTGGATCATTTCCCCCCGTGGGTACAACGCCTACGAGTGCAGAGGCTCTTGCCCGTTCCCACTGGGGGTAGGCCTCAGAGCCACCAACCATGCCACGGTGCGCTCCATCATGCATGCACTCAAGCTGTCCAGTAGTGAGGTGGGGGCACCCTGCTGCGTGCCCGACAGACTGCAGTCCATCAGTTTGTTGTACTTTGACAATGAGGAGAACGTGGTTCTGAAGCAGTTTGACGACATGGTGGCATTAAGCTGCGGCTGTCACTGACTCTGTTCCATTAAATACTGGGGTCAGAAAGGACAGATTTAAGAGTTTATAAAAAATATATATTTTTATCTCTGTTTAAAAATTGTTTTTTTTTTAATAAAAATAAAATTACTTCAATATCACAGATATGTTTTATTTAGTGAAGTAAAGTTTAACCAAAATAATTTCATTGGTAGATCCACAAAAACACACAGTTCAAATTAAAGGCCAATCATTCCTTGAAGGAATCATCCACCGTTTTGTAGACTAAGATAGTTTTAGACTAAGATCATCTGATGTTTTGGTCAAACTTTAAAACAAAAGTTATGTGCAATCTAATGTGATATGAGATGTCATGCTTAGAGTATGTGTCAAGAATGAGTCTCAGCTACTACCACACCAAACTTTAGCTCTCTATCTGTTAAACTGGCCAATTTATGTGTTGGCTAATGTCAGTTAGCTGTGGTGGCCGTCTTTGATTTATTTGACTCCAAAAGTAAATCAGTTGTAGATATGCAACTAATGATTACTTACTGTATTTTTCATTAAAATCTGACCAGTGGTTTGAGATATTTTGCTAACAGTGTTGGCTCCAACAGTTAATACTAAAATTTTAGGCAAATATCTTGCACAATGAGTAGCATTGGAGTATGTGTTATGACTGTCAGCTACAACTGCATCACATTTTAGCACAATATACGTAAAAGTGACTGAATTATATCCATTTATGTTTTTTTTCTAAAATCAGTTGGCTCTGGTGGCCATCTTGAATTGGGTTAGTTTCAAAAGTTAATCAAATGTAGAGGTTTATCTGTTGATTATTTCTTAAAGGTTTAATTACAATTTGCAGAAGATAAATAGCTTTACAATCTCAGTGTGTAGCTTAAATTAAAAACTGCATTTTCAATCTGTTAGGAAATTTAAGAACCCAACTCTGATTTTCATCTTTTCAAATATTTACTATATAAACTATACTGTGTAGAACAGATGATTAAATAAAATCATTTGCCAGCCAGTTTGATCAACAGGTGCCAGCACAAAATTAACAAAATGCTTTGAAACTGTAATTGTTGAAAACCCAAATTCTCAAAATCTGCTTCAAGTATAAATTTTTAAATTATCTTAAAAGTAACAGAAATGTGATCAAACCTCTGGTTCCCATGGAAATTGTTGACACTATTATCTGTAACTCAAAAATACAAATCCTAGCATTTGTGAACCACTTTTGGTTACTTTAATAAACCATTTTACCTAGATGAACGAGACTAAAAAAGCAAATAAGCAACAACGAAACAAGAAAAACAGCTGTTTTTATTGGAATGGATCACAGACACAAGACAGCTCTGCCTGACTCCTGCTCAGGAAAATACCAATGCAACAAACTGCAGCACCAATTATCTTCTATCTTCCTTTCAGATTAAAAAATATATGCCAGTTCAGATACCAGTTCAAGCTTTCCCATAAAATAACTCTAATTTGTGATGGTTCAAACAAATTCAGTGGGTGTTATTGAAACTAGCATGCAAACTATTTTTAAAATTCATTTGTTACTACATAATCAATCAAAATTAATATTATACAAATTACTGACAGGTGTTTATAAGTTACTTTGAATAGATTCAAGTATTTCTATTGGGAAATTATTTAAAAGTGTCTGGTGAAAATATAAATTTCAAAAACACAAGCTTTTCAGTTAAGAAAACAAGCCAAAATATCCAAAAATTTGTAACGGTTCTACCAAAACTGCTGTATAATACAACAAACTGTCAGCATTTACAAAAAATAAACATTTCACCTTCAAACGTACACTTTCAGTTTACACTTAAATATATTATGTCCATAGATAATTCAGGTCTTTTTTCCTTTTTAAAAAATGTGACATCTTACTATCAACATTTATACATCATCTATCTTATAACTCTGAATTTCTACCAAACTCAGTTTTCCTTACAACAGCAGGGAAGGTCCAGGTAGAATCACAAAGCCAGTACTTTCTCTGTGTCATATCTCATTTCAAAGTAAAACAAAACCAAAATAAAGATATCAATTGTGAGAAAGTACAAAAAAAGTTAGATTTTTTTTTTTTATCGATCCAGTAACACTGCAAAAATGATGTACTTTGCATTTCTGGGACCATTTTAGTGGTGTTTTAAGGTGCATCCTTTTTACTGTCGATGTTTGCATAGCAGCTAAAATGATGTTTCACATTAAAAAAGAATTCCAAGAATAACCAAGAAAACTGTCAATGGTGTGTGTTTTACGACTTAAATGAAAAGTCTGGTCATTTTTGAAGTGATGTTCTGTCAAATAGTTATCATTTGTTAGTACCTTATAGCTGTGACTTCAGTCATAAAAAACAGTGTATGGAGAAAAGGGCAGAAGTCTTCGTCCTGACTAGGTTAATGTTTAGCCAAACAACTCTTTCTCAGAAATGATATTCCAGTATCTACATTAGCTAATATTAAACCTCTGCATTTAAGCATGACACTGTTTGTTTATCTAAAAAGGTTAAGTCAAGCCCTCTGGATGGGTTCTTCTTTGTTGAAACATTTTGTCTTTTATCCAAGACTTCTTCAGTCTGAGGAGCTACAAGCAAACTTAGTCTTATAAACAGGCACCTTCACATAGTGAATCAACCAGTTGCTGGCAACATCCAAAACTAGTTGTTCACATCAGCTTAACGACCAATCGTTAATGCCCTAATGGCCACTTGCTATTCACAGAGGGCTGAGTGATACTCGCAATAACAACATTGTAAGAGGGTGACAGTTGGACAACTGGTTGATTCACCATGCAAATTTTTTGCCCTATACTCCATACACTATGGTTTATGACTGATGTCATGGCTGTTAAGTTTCTCTCTATTGATAACTGTTTGACAAAATAACTTTAAAAATGACCAGCCTATCCCTTTAACATCTGTAAAATGTAGAAAATCTAAATGAATTAAATTGAACAAAGGTAAACTGGGAAACGTCATGCCATGACAAAACATCACAAAAATAACTCCTGGAATGCAATGAACACCACAATTTAATAAATCAAAATCCCATCAACTGAGACAGTCCAGTTCCTCTGTGCCCATGAACTCTCCCAACATGTGGTCCTGTTGACCGTAGGGAGGCTCTAAATATGGATGTCCCTCTTTACAGTGCATTTGTCTTGCCCTTTCCAGTTGACTCTGATCTAAATCATTCAGCTCCATTTGAGGTGCTTGGATGGTGGTGTTGTGAGCCATGGGGGACAGAGGGACAGGCATAAAGCTGTGGTAAACGACCATTGGTGGAGTCAGGACTTCCATGTGGGCTGCATGAGGAAGAGCACCATCTGGTGGCTGGACTGGCAGCTGGATGTAGCTTCCTATGTTGGGATCAAAGAAGGTTTTTGTCTTGACTTGTACAGGCAAGTCAACAAAGAAGTACTGCCCTGAGTCTGGATCCTGGAGGAGCTTTCGTTGGGTCATAGGGAAGGACTGTGTGACAATAGTGTGCTCAATGCTAGACTGACGGGAAAGTTGACTGGTGTGGCTCGACTGGCGGGATAGTGAGGGTGCTTCAGTGTGGTAGGCATCGATACTATGACTTCTTCTCAGTGAGTTGCCTCGGCTATCCTTGTCTCTGGGTCGGCCTCTCTGTTGAAGCTCTTGTATTATGGATTTCTCAATACGCTGAGTCCTAGGTTCAAGCTTCTCATTGGTTGGCATATCAGCACTGAGCCTACGCTCTGCTTTACCTACTATGTACCTGTCAATGCTCTGTGACCGATGGAATGACCTGTCTGACACTGGCCTCTCGTCAGCATGATCTTTGTATACAGGCACATTACTGATGATTCTGTCAGTACTGTAATGTCTTTGCTCTGGTTTTTCTCGAACATGTCTGTCACTGCTGCGGCCTTGTCTTTCTAAAGTTCCATCAGGTAGCATGTCTTCGCTCTGGTTAATGCAGTCCACTGAATCATGGCTCTGTCTTCGAGTTTTGTGGCTCATTTCTGTTTGGATGGGATAATGATTTTCATTGTAGCTTGGTTGTAGCTCACTCTGGGTATTGTCATGGTGAAGGTGACTTTCATGATTTTGACTACCATATTTTTCTTTGTGTTTTTTCTCACTTTTCTTGCCAGTTTTAACGCTGCTGCTGGTTTTCTGCTCTGGTTTATTACTTTTCGGTCTTTCTGTTCTGTGTTTACTGGTGCTTTGAGATGATTTTTGAGACAACTTCTGGGCCTCCTCCTTCTTCATCCTTCTATTTGTCAGTTTAATGGCTTTAAGAATCGCCTTTTCAGATTTGGGTAATATTGACGGAGGCTTGGGCAGCTCCGTTTGACTGTCACTGCCACTACAAATAGATCCTGATTGTTCACTGGGAGCCTTTGTCTTTTCACTCTCTATCATAACCCCAGCATTTATTGTTGCCTCATCAGCTGTGTCAGCTGTGCTTGTTGTTAAGCTCTCTATACCTTCAGATGATGGAGTCACTCCAGAAAACCTGTCTTCCTCCTGTGAGACAGTGAGGGACCCTCCAACCTGGGGTTTCTTTGGGTTTTTGCTTTGGGATTTTGAAGGTGAACATAACAGCAGTGGTGATAAAATCTCTCCAAGATTGAAGAGTTCTGAAGAAGTCGCACTGCAATTGTTGGTAATAGTTTCATTAGCTAGTGGGAGCTCTGGATGTAATCTTTTCTCTACTCTTTCTGATATATTAAGACTCCCTCTTGGTGACCAGGGGGCTATAGGCTTCTTTGTCTTAAAATTGAAAGTGTTATCTTTGATTTTGAACAAGGCAGGGATTTCCAAAGTTGGAGAAAAAGCATTAGTGGGGGACATTGTTGAACCATTTTCTTCATGAGCTACTTTGTCATTTGTTGTGACATTTTCTCCATCAGTTCTGTCCACGTCCTCTGGTTCCTTCTGAGGAGTTTTTATTTGGGGCTTTATATTCACCAACCCCTTTTCATGATCACTTAAAGAATAATATTCCACCGCAGCTTTGTCCAATTCTTTTTCTAAAACAGTCTGTTCTGACCCATTATCCCCTTCCATCTTGAGAGTTAAGTTCTCCAAAGAGTGGTAGACATTCAACTCAGTCTCTGTGTTTCTTTGCAGTGCACTCTCTGCAGAGAAGTAGGAGGATTTTGAGGACAGGCTGCCTTGATCTGGTGGACTCTGAGCGATGCTGACACCATTTACTAACAGTAAGGGTGACACTATGTTTCTGGGGACTTCACAGAAAGCTTCTGTTTCCACATTTGCCTCCTGATCATTTACTTTGTCGGGTTTTGATTCTGCTTTGAGGCTCCTGGTCATATTGTCATCTGGTCTTATTAAATGGTCTGGTTTTAAAGGGGCCTTTCGCTTTTTCTTGTTGGTCTTTTGAGAATCAGCACTCTCAGTTGGGCTCATGATTATCTGAAAGCTTTCTGCCTTAGTTTCATTTTCTTTTTGTTTAGGTGATAAACAAGCTGCATTTTCAGACAGTGTGTCATTAGATGTTAAACCAGATCCATATGTTTTCCTATCTGTTGCAGTATTCAGTTTTAAGTTGGCATTATTCACGTTATCCTGCCTCTCTTTGTATGAGGAAGTTTCACACTGACTGGATGGAGCTTCTTCAGCTTTTGAGCTTGTCCCTATCTGACCATATTGTTCAGCAGGATTTTCAAAAATTTCACCTTTGCTATTGACAATTTCACCCTCTGTATGTTTCTCTTCAGTTGTGCTTTCTTCTCTTTTGTTACCTCCTTTTTTGTTCCTGGGGGGAACAGGAGGAGCATCAAACATTTTGTCAACACATTCATTCATTAAATACTTTCCACTTTCTTCACTAGACCTGATATGTCCTTTAAAATAGATCTCTGAGTTTTGAGTAGAATTATCATCTAAACTTCCACTCATATGACTGGATTTAGATTTTAACTCATTGCTAACCATGTTCCTGCCTGGTAGTTGAACCCTACCGCCCAATTTGTGAGTCTCACTAGGTCTAGGTTGAGTTTGTGCTAAACTCTGTCTCAGCTGATTTTGGTTTTTAAAGTCACCTAATCTCTCTTTTAGACCTTTAATTTTAGAAGTGCTGTCGTTCTCTTCCTCCCTCAGCTCTGTAATGCATTCTTTGTTGCCTTCCTGCACCCATGTTTTAGAACTTTTGTCATTTTCTTCCAATGTCAGAATTGAATCTTGCTCTGTAAATATTTTCCTTCTCCTCTCCCTTTCTGAGATAACCTCCTCAAGTGCCATTTTAGCTTTGTCATAGTTATCATTTAGAAGTGCTTTGTTCACAATAACATTATTGTCTAACTTTGTGAAAACCTTATCCTTGCTCTGCTCCTTCTCTTTCTTTGCAAATATTTCTTTCTTAGCCGAGGTGTTCCCTCTCATGGACAGCATGCCTCTCTTTATATTACGAAGCTCCCTTGAGATCAAATCGTTCTTAGCCTTTGCTTCCTCATCAATATTTACAATTTCTACTTTGCTTCTTGCATACTCAAGCATTCTGTCACCTAGTCGCACCCTCTCTAGCTGTTTCAAAGCTTGCAAATCATTAAAAATATGCTCACTGTCTCTCATTTCTTCTAATGGGGTTATTTCATTATCTGTCTCTTTTCTTGTGCTTACTTTTAAATAGTTTTCCTCATACTCTATTGTTTGTTCATCATCTCGCACTGCATATCTCTGATGTTTGATATAATTGTTCTGTCTGGCTGAGAATACATGTTTCAGCTTATTTTGTTTTTGGACAGGTTCATTTTGTTTTAGTGGCAAATCAAGTTTATCATCAGTCAAATCACCATTAGAGGTTTTGTCAGCTTTGTATCTTTGCTGTTTGTCAAGAGTCTGTTCTATGTCTGATTTAGCAAAATTTCTTTTTGGAACAGGTGGAGGCTCTTTGTTCATATTGCTGCTTTTGCCAACCTGTGTTGCGCTAGTAGCATGATTTTGTGATAAATCATAGTTTTCTGTTACCATACTTTCCTCTATACTTTCAGATGTTTCTTTTGAGACTTTTTGTTCAGTTTCTTTCTGCTTCATTTCTTCAGTGTCTGGAATCTGCCTGTTGATGCTATCTGGATAACTTGCAGAGCAAGCTTTATTTCTGGTTGCATTAATTGCATCTCTTGCTGCTCTGATCACATTCATTGTACTCATTTGGCCACCTGGGTCATTTTCTTCAAAAGATGGCTGCACACTAAAGTCTTTTTCTTTTGCATCTTTCACCATCCATTTTGTTTTCTCTGGGACACTTGGTAGTTGTTTCCCATCTGGTGACTGCCCCCCATTCTCATGTGTGTAGGGTGAAAGATCTTTGACTACATTTAAAGTTTTTGGTGAAAGCCCTGTGTTTGTTGGCGGTACGTTTAGAGAAATCTCTTTGTTTTTTGTTTCATTTGGTGGATAATTTTTTGCTGGAGTGCTGATGCTTAGAGGTACTTGAAGATATTTTATATCAATGTCAACAGGACTGGCTTTCTTATACAAATTCAGAGAGGGGTAGTTTTGTTTTTTAGTCATGGGGCTCTTGTTCTTCTTTGGGGGTATAAAAGGAGAAACGGGGTACTCTTCCCCATGGTTGTTCCCTACAACTTCCCTTTTAGTCTGTAGCAGGTTTGATAACAAATAATCATCTGATAGAGGTTTGTCAGTGTCATGTTTCGTAAGATCAACATTTGGGGATACAATAGGTTCCAAAGAAGGACTGCAAACTGTCAGTACATCTTTCAAAATCCCAGGTGTGCTTAAGCCAGATCCACTGCTCTCAGAAGCAGCTTGATTCACGCGATCTGTTTGTGGATATTGAGTTTCACCATCGGGCAGCTCAGAAGTTTTGAATTTAGGTGGGCTGTATCGACTCTTCACCCTCTTCCTGTTGTCTTTCAGGTTGAAGAGGATGCTGGATGCGAGTGATTTGTAGCTTTCCCTTTTAACTGGAGGTTCAGGAGTTCCTTTGGTCTCAGAGTGAGGCCTACCCAGGAGATCAAGAACAGACGGTGAGAGGACAGCTTGGAGGACTTCTGAAGTCTCTGTCGGTTGTCTGGAAGGAATGACCGGTGTCATCAGCTGGCAGATGCTGAACGGAGTAGAGGCCAAAGAGCTGTCATCCTCAACTGCTTTCATATCTACAGATTTTATTTCCTTTTTGACCAACAAAAGACTTTCATCTACTGCTTTTAAATTGCTCTGTTGAGGTGGTATTCCAACCTGATTGACTGGCACAGCACTTTTTGCCCTGGACTTGTTGCGCCTCCAGGGGGCAGCATGTCCATCCCCTCCATCTGAACAACACCTCTTGTCAGCAAGAGGGGCAGAGGGCTTTGGCAGAACCTTTGGTGGAGGAGGGGCAGGGATGAGTTTAGGAACTTCGGTGCCAAAGGGCTCTACTTTTTGTTTTTGGCATGTCTGTGCCTCTTCAGTATGTAGAGTCTCCTTTCTGTGTGCCTCAGTCAGCTCCTTGTAAAATGGCAAGTCATACCATTTAGGGAGATTATCTGTGGAGAGAATATTGCTAATTGTGTTCTCTTGGCTAAAAGGGTATTGTTTAAAGTCTGTCCATGTTTGGAAAGGACTGAACTCGCTGTGGAGAAAAAAGTTCTTGATGTTAAGCTTTCGTAGTTTGACTCCAGATTTCCCATTTTTAGTCTTTGTGGATTTCCCAGATGAAAGGGTGACACCTTTGCCTTTTTTATTAGATGAACCATTGCCAGACTGATGTGGCGGATGGTTCTTGTAATGTCTATCAGTGAGACTTGTGTAATAATCAGAGGAGAACTCTGATAGCTCTCTCTCTATGCTGCGCAGGGCAGATTTATCCCATGATTCGCTGTTAGAGTCTGTCACATCCCCATTTTTGATCAGCATTCCCTCACAGCTTTCCTCTGCAGCACTTAACACCTTCAGGAATGATGACATGTGAGATATGTTCTGCTGCTGGTGTTTCCAGGTCTGAGCATCACTTTTGTCAGATTTGTGTTGCTCTGCTTTTTTAGATTCCTTAGGATGGTTCTTCTTAAAGGGCTCCCCTGCCAAAGGTTTGAGGCAGCTGTAAGGTGAATATCCATACAAGAAGTCATCATTATAAACTGCGTCGTCTCCAACGCAGAGACTGCGAAAGGCTCTGTCAGTGAGGGTGCTGACTTCTTTGTCTGTCTCATCCATGAACAGGTCCGTGAATCCGTTAGGGAAGCGATGATGAAGCATGCTCCCCATCCGATGACTGATGTGTCGCTTTTCCAAACAGCTCATGGTGTCAGCTGCTGTCTTACTGTTTTTTCATCACTTTCTTTTTTTCTGCTGCAGCTCCATAGGTTCTTGAGTTTTCCTTTAGCTCAGGTCGGCATCATGGACATGCTGGGATCTGGAAATCACCTGCAAAGAACTCAGTGTAATTAGTGTCACTTCTTCTACTGAGCTAATAAATACACCAACCAACTTAATGACACGACTCCTATAACTAGATTTGAACTCCTTAGTTGCACTGGTGACCTTTATGTAAACAACAAGTGGTGCCTTGGACCATGCTGAAACTATGCAGGCAGCAGACAAACACTCCAGGCCATGCACAAGGCTATTTTAGGCAACATCTGCTTTAGTTGTGAGCACCAAACGTAGGCTTGGTGGCTGTTAGGAAAAAACTGCTCCAATTCCAAAAACAAATTAAAGGCATATCACCTGCTGCCTTTCCTGACAGTTTTAAACTAAAATTATCCTATGATGAGAAGGGACAGAGATAAAACCATTTTGGTCAAATCTTGAAAATAACATTACATAACATCTTGCAAGATGTGTTAATACTTGGAGCATGTGTTGTGAATAGGGTTGCAAAGTTTTGTGAATCTTTCAAACCTGGAAAGAATATGAAGAATTTTTGTGAATTAACAAGAATTTACAAGAATAAATTGGAATAAACTCTGAATTTGAAATATTGAATGTTGGCCATAAACATAGTTGTGGAAAACATATTTTATCATAATCTTGACTAAAACAACCAGATTCCATTGCTATACCATCTAATGAGAGGTATCACACCCTACAAAATGACAAGCTATGTGACCTGGACATCCAGTAACAGATTGAAATAGTAACTTGTAAAAAGTTTGGTTCAGAGTTGTAAATAGTTATGTTGTGAAATGCAATGTATGGAAATTTGTATTGTTTTCATGTGATTACAATGACAAAAAACTTGAAAAAATATATAATTTAATGTG
>JAOXNZ010000091.1:33707066-33718250 GCA_028566095.1 Kryptolebias brasiliensis
CCTAACATGCATGTTTTTGGTCTGTGGGAGGAAACCGGAGTACCTGGAGTAAACCCACGTGTGCACAGGGAGAACATATAGACAAATTTGTTGGTATCATTTTGACATTAAGGGCTCAAAAGGCCACTTCAGAATAATCCAATGTTTTGTTCTGAGCCATTACTGGTGTTTTTCGCTGTGTGTCTTGGGTCATTATCCTGTTGGAGGACCCATGACCTGTGACTGAGACTAAGCTTTCTGACTCTGAGCAGAACACTTAGCTCCAGAATACCTTGATAGTCTTGAGAGTTCATTGGACCCTGAACAGATTCGAGACAACCTGTGTCAGATGCCAACAAATTTGTCTGTATGTGTAAATAAATTTTATATGTTTTGGAGACAAATGATGGGAATTACATGTCATCCAAATCCAGAAGAATTTTGGAGTCCATCTCAGATTCAGGTGTGTATTACAGCGTTTATTTATGTGACACCATAAATATGAAAGCCTGCTGCATTCAAGTAGTTTTTGAAATGTAAAAAGAGTGGACGGTCCCTATGCCCTACTTAGTCTCCTCTATAATGAACACAATGTAGAGAGGGAGTAAACAAATTAACATTCTGGACAAAGCAGAAGACGATCTGAAATCTTTTATTTAAAAGGAGTGATCTTTATATTTTGTTTTTAGTTTTTTATGTCTGAGAGACCTGACAAAGAGTTTTCTTTTTGAGCCAAAGGCAGTCTGAAATACCTGAACAGGTATTATATGCATTATATGTACAGGTATTTCAGACTGATTTCTCCTGTGTCTGTATTTGCAGTTTTCAAACCTCAAACACAGAACTGGACACTACCATCAGCAATGATTCATGAACTGCAGCCAGAAGCTCGTTTTAACTGCTCTGTAAATTAGCCCCCCAGTGTGTTGTGGCAAAACACAAGACTCCATGCACATTTCACATACTCTTTTTCCTGTACACGAAGGGCTTGGATTTCTTGTTCCGTGCCACCTGGTTTTCAGTTAAATCAACTGGAAAACAAAATAAAACCTCTGTCATTTTAATGTTGTATTCAGATGGACTTAGTCCACCACTAATTTCAAGAAAAAGTTCAATAGAAAAATCTGTATAATTGAGGCTAAGTGAAGTGCATTCAAGTCCCCTCAACACTGTGACCGTTACTATGGCTGGTGTTTTACCGGATCCAGCAGGTGGCTGGAGCTGGTAGCCCACCAGGTCACACCAGCCAACGGGGTAGATGTCTGGAGACTGGTGGTCGATCCACTGGTCAAACTCATCATCCCAGCCGTCAAAGTGGATAAGCAGCAGGCGACCCACGCAGCGCTTCACAGTGGCCACACAGACCAGCCGCGGTTCCATCAGGTCAACTGCTTCCAGCTTCATGTTGGGGGAGAAACCATGGCCTGGGTAGTCCTGAAACAGCATCACAGTGATGTCTAGGTGTTAATGTGTGAGTCTGTCCTGGTCAATTAAAAGACATATTTGGGCTATTTTAAAGTGTGGTTCTATGGAACAGTCCTGAACAATTAATATTGTACCTGTTGTAAATAGCTCTGAATGACCTCAGTTTACAGAAATTGTAAGTATGAAAAGGACCAACAAGCTAACATTCAGTCTGAGCTGAGATCAAAAGTAGATTGCTGCAACCTAAAAACAACTCTACGATCAAAAACTTTTTAGCAAATGGCCTTTATAGACAAACACTAATTCACAAACTTTGTCACTCCCACTAATTACATACATAGAATTATGTGTTTATGAGACTAGTTGAAGGATTTCTGGTGTAGCCTGGGGCTCTTCCTGCAGGCAGAGAACATGTCAACTCACTGCACAACATGTCAAGCCCCCTCTACAAACATAAGATCATTTTGCAGCGATTCTCACAGTATTTTGTCTTTTACTCCTGCAGGGCTCATTAACATAGCACAAGTGTCAGAACAGCAAACTGGAAGCAGAGAAAACATCCTAACGAGCACTAATCTTAGCTGCTGCTTTATGATGTAGGACCATTGCCTGTTTCATGTTTTTGCTGTAAAATGATCGACCACATGGTTGACTTTACTCAGCCCAATTCCTGAAGTTGATGATAATCTTGTTAGCTGGAGATCTTTATATTCCTTCATTTTTACAAGTCCAATGGATCAACATGGAGAGAGGATGCCTGTGTTGTGACAGTAAAGATAAGCACTCCATGACCATAGTTTCCACTTTTACTTTCTACTCTGATGACAAAAAGACACTGTGACGCTCCAAGTTCATTTTTTTCCTCTCTTCTGAGAGTGGAGGGTGGGCAGTAGGTGTTCTGTTAAAAAAAAAGCACCTCAAAAGGAAATGCAGCATTAGGGAACAACTTGGCATGACACTGCCGGATGCCAGTGTAAAAGAAATAAAACAACTGTAATAGTCACATTAATTTTTCAAATTTGCAGTTTAACTAGACTTTGAATATCAAAAATCACTGTCCATCCCTAACATACAAAAGTATAAAGTTATGAGAGTTTTTCTTTATTTTATGAGTTTCAAAGTTATTTCAGTGACGTTTCTGGGTTTTCTTTCTTTAACGAAAGGATACAAACAAATCTGTCACTGTATGTCTGTAAGTAATAGCTAAGGTTATAACATGTCTGTCTTTAGTAATGACTTTTGAAACGTTTGATTTGTGTATAAATTTAAAGTGATAAACGCGCTGCTAATTTTGTTAGCTTTTCTATGGTGTTTTCAAAGTTAAAGCTAAACTGAAATTAAATCTAAAACAAATTGACATTTCATGAATGTTATTTAGTCAAACACATCCACACAACCTTGCAGGTACCCGTTTTTTGACCTAAAAGTTAAATAAACTGTTTTTAGCGTCTTAGTCAATAATTTCTGAAATGGGTGATTTGAGGGGCTGAGTTCTGTCCTGGGCTCATGACGAGCGCTGTGCCACGACCGGCCAAGAACGCCACTACTGTCCGGTTGTTTACTAGCGGAAATGGAAGGAAAAACCTTTTTTTAACACGAAGAAATATCGAAAGACTTTGCGGGAGTACTGGATGTACAACCATACCAGTATGAACCTGAACCAACGGCTGGATCTCCATAATCAGATAAAAACTCTTCAGATTCGGATTCTGATGATCACCAGAACTGTCATGGCTGACAAAACAACGCTCATAACAACCATGTTGGGAACATGGAACGTTGAAAACAGATTACCCCCAGATCGTTGTCATGACATCACTACACAACACTGCAAAACAACATAAAGTCGGCAGGGGAGAGCTAACGTTGCTAACTTGAAGCTAACCCAATGCTTACCGGATGCCAACTTGTAAACAACATGACCACGTGTCAGATTAGCGTTTATAAACTCTCACACCAGAGTAAACTAATCAACAGCAGGTTCAGACTATGACATTTGTTTAATCACACATGGATTGTTTATATTTTTCATCAATAACTGCTCTGCTCTGAATCACAAACTGATCTCAGGCCTGTAAGCAGCTCATAACTTTAATGTCAGGGCGTTTTTACTTCACGTCTGAAGTAAAACTTCCTGTTGCTCGACTCCTTCTCTGTGGTGATGTCCTCCTCTCCATTTGCCTTTCTTTTAAAATTTAAAATAGTTAGGACTGCTGCTGGCAAACGGTCCTGTCTTTTTGGCGTGATACCAGTCCACTGCATTAAGAAGGGTTGGAGCGATGCTTCCCTTTGAAGTGGTTCGAACCCGAGTTCTGATAGTAATTCCCACATCGGAGCTTATGGATCCAAATCTGAGGAAGGTTTTCATCTTTCGGGAAGCCAAAAAATGAAACTCCAGTGGTATTTTCTGGTCGGTTCGAACAATTAATTCCAATAAACTGAACTATATTGTACCGGTATTCATCCACTCATTGATGAATTGCAGAACCTCAGCGGCTCAGTGGACATCAAACTTCTGGGGTGGTCACAGAAAAAGCTGAAAACACCTGAGTAGTTTCTTCAATATTCAGAATTACAAAAAAATAAAGTATTTTTTATTTTTAATCTAAAATTTCTACAAAAAGCATATTTTATGGCTATATTTTCACTGATGTTGGCTTCAAAACATGTTTCAGTTCAGCTTTAAGTTAGTATCTACACTAACTTAGTCAGCAGCCTGAGTTTTTGATACATGTAATTGTGCACTTTTTATTAATAGGCCTGAAAATATATAAGGGCCTGTGATGGACTTGTGACCTGTCCAGGGTGTACCCCGCCTCTCCCAGTGACTGCTGGAGATAGGCACCAGCTCCCTCACGACACTACACGAAAAAGCAGGTGAAGAAAATGGATGGATGGAAATGTATAAATCCGTGTTTATGTAAAATAAACCATAGCATTTGTACGTTTATATTTCTGTCTTTGTATTTTAGTTTCACAGTGTTTTAGATAAACAGCTTTCCAGCTGCCTCCTGATGCTTATTTACAAACCTAATAATTAGATGCATTGATAATTGTTTTATAATTGCATCACAACCGTTTGATTATCATGAGGTGCCTAAAGATTCACATGCTATATAAGAACAATACTATGCTGTATATATAGATTTACCATATTTTATGTTATCTTGTTTTCTATTGTTATGTTTATTGCATTTTTTTCTTTATCTCTGGCACTTTGTTGATGCTTTAACAGTTGGGGATCAATCTAGTGCCATCTTATCTTAAACAAAGAGGGCTAACAAAAAAGATTTGTGCAGCAGAAATTAAATGGGAAACTAAGGTATTTTTATGATTAAGGACATGTCAAAAATGAAAAACCTTGCATTTAAAGAAAGGAATGAATATCGCCTTTCATGCCAGAGTTTTAAACTAGGACCATCTTATGATGAGAAATGATATAGTTGTAGCTGTTTTGGTCAAACCTTGAAATTAACATTTTGCACAATCTTGCGTGATATTGTGAGATCTCATAAGATGTGTTAGTACTCAGTATGAGTTCAGAATATGTATTGGGGATCGGTCTCTACAACCATCCCAAAGTATAGTTCACTACCTGTAAAATGGAGTAAGAGTAAATTTTGTGTTTTAATAAGGTCTTAGCTGTGGTGGCCATCCTGAATTGGACTGAATAAAAGTGGAAACCTGGAAAGTAGCTGAAAAAGAGCATAAAAAATTGAATTAGCAAAAGTTGAAAACAACAGAATCAGAACAAATACTGAAACGAGCAAAGAAAGGGTTTTAAACAGCACAAAGTTTTGAAGGATGTGGAGTATGGAGGGTTAGTGGAGAGCTCCATTCATTCTTAATGAGGAATAAAAAAAGATAGAAAAAGCAAAACACTTTAAAGAGTATAAATTGTACAAATACCAAAAGTCATAGCACCCATAAACTGAAAGAGTCGCAAAAAAACTGCAGAACAAGAAAGGTGCTTAAAAGAAAAAACATTTGGAAGGTGAAAGAAACAGGGAAGCAATAATAAAGACAAACAGAAAAAGAATAACAAGAATAGCAGTTTAGTTACCAAATGCATGTTGGTAACTAAACTGTCCCTCGGTGTGAATAGTTATCTTATTTGTCTCTATGTGTCCCTGTGATGGACTGGGGACTTGTCCAAGAGGTATCCTGCCTCTCGGACAGTGACTGGTGGAGACACCAGCTCCACGCAACCCAGAAAGGACAAAGCGAGTTGTTTAGAGCTGTTCCTAAAAGGGACAGGAACATTGTATGGAGGTTTTCCTCCACTCGGCTGCCTCACCAAACATAACTTACAGCATTTAAGAGCCTTGCAGGTGCAGGTTTAGCTTGTGTCTCCTTCAGGTACTTTTCCCAGGTGAAGGTCTGAGGATCGTAACCTGTGAGGGGTAGGGGTGGGGGAAGACATAAATATTGATACATAATCACACATTCATACAAATTACAAATCTCAAACCATGACTCAAGTTTTTTCTGCTTTATGGTTTTTAGCTGAAAGACAGAATTCGACACAAATAGATGAAATCCTTGTTAGCAGAGGAACAGTACATTTTTAAAAAAAAAGGAGACAAGTGTGATCTAAATTAGAAAAAAAACAAAGATGATACATACTGTGAGGTACAGTGAGAGTGATTTTGTTCTTTTTACAGAAGCCAACTGGTAGAACAGCATGAGAAGAAGCATGGTAACAGAACCAGTCGGAGCCATTGTTTGATGCAGTACCATCAATCCCCACCATCAGGTACCCATCCAGCAGCACCTAGAGATACAGAAAACTCAGGGATAAAGCTCTCACTCCTGAAGGTGGAGGTGGGTTTTCTAATGGGACATAACCAAGGAATTAACTATGAAGTCTCAACAGTGTTTCTGATGAAGGCAGGGAAACTAATCCAAAGACATTTGTTACCTTGTGGACAGTGGCAACACAGATGTTTCCCAGGTTGAGGGGATCAATGGCCTCCAATTTCATTCCTTCTTCAAAGAAACTCTCCCCCAAGAAGACAATTCTGGGCTGTGGGTCCAACATGGTTATTGGATCAACATTCACCTTCAATACAAGTTTAACATTTTACATTCATTCATTTTAAAACAGAAGCTAGGAGCATTGAATACTTTCTTCACTCGTTCTAGTGGCAAACTTTTCTGATAATGGTTTAAAATTAAAAATACATTTAATGAGTCCCAAACCAGCATCAGTCCACAGGCTTTGGTCTTAAGGAGATAGGAATAGAAACTTAATATGATTACTCATAAGAACAAAAACAACAATAATTAGAATTGTTAAAAAATATAGTTAGAAATTATATTTAAAGCCCCACTGCAGAAAAAAAGATGTTCAATATATCTAATGGAATATAGAGAAGCTTCAGAAAGTATTCCGTCCTCTTCACTTCCTGCATAGTTATGTTGCAGTCTGATGCTACAGTCAGTAAAATTGGGACTGCAACAAAATAAAGATTCAACCCAATCTGCTGGCTTCCTTAGACAGATAACTTTTACTGATTAACTTTTATAATGTATGTGAATGTTTTTGTACAGTGCCCTGAGATGGCTATTGTTGTAACTTGGTGCTATATAAATAAACTGAATTGAATTGAATTTAGAACTGAAACCAAACAGTTCAGTCTTTGTTTCATCAGACCAGAGGATCTTGTTCCTTAGAGTTCTTCAAGCAGCTTTCACAGTTTCACTCTGAGGAGAGGCTTTTCTCGAGCCACTCTGTTAGAAAACCCAGAGGAGTCCTGAAGTTCTGGTTCTGGAACTTAGGCCGATCTCCACACAGGATCCCTGAAGCTCAGTCAGAGCGACCATCAGATTCTTGGTGACCTCTCTCACTGAAAACATTCTTCCTCGATTTCTCAAAGTAGCTGAGGGATCAGTTCCTGGAAAAATCCAGGTTCAGCCAAACCTCTTCCATTTGAGAATTATGGAGGCCACTCCAGATTCTGGGGAACTCTCAGAGCACATCATGATGCTGCTATCATAATGCTTGACTGTTGGGATGGTGTTGGCAATTCCTTTGACCTCATGATTTGGTTTTTTGCTCTGATTGCTATAATTATCAGTCCTCTACAAAGAGATGTGAGCCTTTATTCAGTTAAATTTACCACAGCTGGACTCTAGTCCAGTTGTTGAAACATCTCAGCAGGAATCAGGAGAAATGAGAGGAACCTGAGCTAAAGTTCAGATGCTGGTGCGGAAGATTTGAGTACCTTAGGAAATGTTAGGTTTCAATTTTATTTTAATACAATTCAAAAATTGTATAGAATTCGGTTTTCACTGTCATTATGAAGTGTCGTTTAGTGAGAAAAAATAAATGTTAGCAATTGTAGCATCAGGCTACAACATAAAATTACAAAAGGTCAAGGAGATCTGAATACTTCCTAAAGTCACTGTTTATACTGCCAACACATTTTCTTACCCTTTTAAAGAGCAGGAATGAACTTTCAAGGTTACCTCTCAAACTGCTCAAAGCTTCAGTGCTTTTTGCTGTAAAAAAAAAAATGATGTTAAACAACTCTAACAAAAAACAATATTCTAATACTGACCTATAATCCACTAACCATTGGAGCTGACAAATCCTAAATTAATTTATTTGTTAACACAACTTGTGATTTTTTTACAGCAATTTCAGCAAGAATTACCTAACAGGGTAGAGGTTAAAATTAAACATTTTTATAAAAGCTTAAAAATGAAATCATTAGGTTTAATTTACTGGCCTAACAACAGTTCCTTCTAAAACATGGAAGACAAAGAGTTTCATGTTCTATGTTTGTACAATAATAAAATGAACAAGAACAATAACAGAAAAATAAAAACTCAACTGATGTTCAAAATAAAAGCTGGAATAGGCCAAACCTCTTAAGTGATGTTATGCTCAGTCTTGTGTGATATTATGAGAGCTCGAAAGATGTGTTAGCTCTCAAGAGCTAACACATCTTCCTTGAGGAAGAACCACAGTTAGTACCACACCAAATTTAGCTAAACTGACTTACAGCCAATTTTGTGTTGGCTAAGGATAATGAGCTATGGTGTACATCTTGGGTTGGCTCCAAATGTGCATAAATTGTAGAAGTACAGCCAAGGATTATTTTCCTATAAGTTTAATAAAATCCATCCAGTGGGTTATGCGATATTTTGCTAACAGACAGAGTTGAGACCAACAGGTAATGCCAAAGTTTTAAGCAATTTTGCACAATAAGTAGTGCTTAGCGTATGTGTAAGGGATGATGCTCAGCTATTACAACACCAAGTCTTAGCTCAATATTTGTAAAATTGGTTGATTTGAAGCTTATTGTGATTGTGAAGTCATTTGGCTGTGGCAGCCATCTTGTATCAGGTTAACTCCAAAAGTTACCCAGTCATTGGTGTAGATCCAAAGATTAATTTTTGAGAGCTTCATTAAAATCTTTTCATCAGTGCATGAGATATTTTGCCAACGTTGCAGACAAACAGAGGCACATACACAGACAGGAGTAAAAACAGTCCCACCTATTGCCTTCGGGTGATAAACATTGCTAATTTAATGGTAAACTTGACTTGTCATAAACTTGTGATATGATTTGCTTTATTAAATAAAATACACTAAGTATTTATGTATTTATCTAGTTTTTAAACTCACCAGGTGTTTTGATGACATGACCCACTCTGCTGGACCAGCCCACTGAGTGTATGAGGGGACTCCACATGTGACACCAGAAGTCGGCGACTACATTCTCTGGCGCGTCAGTCTGGTCTGCGTACACCAGTCGAAGGCGGCCTCCAATGATGGAGTCTATGATGGCCACTCGGGTCCGGCTCACATGTCTGGGATCCACCACCTCCACCCGCATGCCTGCTTTGAAAGAGGACTTCATGCTCTCTGCCAGCTGACCACATAAAAGGATGGAAAATTCACAGATTAGTTCAATTAAATTATTTAACTACTCATTCACAATATCGCCTGCCGCCGAAAGGGGAAGGCAGACAATGTTTTTGCCTGTGTCTATTAGCAAAATATCTTTGGAGCCATTTGATGGATTTTAATGAAACTCTCTGGAAGTAGTCATTGGATGTACATCTACAACTGATTAACTTTAGAATCAACTCGATTCAAGATGGCTGCTACACCCAACTGACATTAAAACAACACAAATGGCTCTATTTTAGTCGAGCTAAAATTTGGTGTGGTACTGGCTGAGACTGATTACTAACACATATATTTTCTGAGTGGCAACAGAATGTGCAAGATCTTAGTTAATAGCAAAATTTTAAACAACCTGGAGTCAACTGTGTGTCTGTTGCAAAATATCTCATGAACCACTGGACAGATTTTGAATAAAACTTCAGAAAGTAATCATTGGATGAACATGTACAACTGAATAACTTATGGAGCCAACCCAATACAAGATGGCTGCCACAAGCAACTGACCTTAAAAAACACAAGTTTGGTGTAGTTGTAGCTGACTGTCTTTACAACACATACTCTGAGCATAAGATCTCATGATATAACATGAGATTGCACCAAATCTTATTTTCAAGATTTGACCAAAATGGCTAAAATTCTATCCTTTCTCAACATAAGATGATTTAAAACTAGCATAAATGTGGTGGGCGATAAGCATCCCTTCATGTGATACCAGGCCTTTAATCTTCAATGATTTTGAAAGATGTTCAAACAGTAAAAATGTTACCTTCACATAAAAATCAACAGGTAGAGTGGTGGTCCCCACCATCTTCTTCATCAGATAGTCTTTCCAGTCTGGGATGTTCTTCACATCTACACACACACATAATTTATTCAAAACTAAAAATATTACTGTTCTAAAATATTGTGAAAGAAATCACAACACATTTAATCAATCACTCTGAAACAGCATATTAAAAGAGTAGTTCAGATCTATGTCCAGCAGATAGATCTACAGATGGACACCAGCTCCCTGCTACTCTACATGGAAAAGTGGGTAAGCCTCACTTTGTGGTGGAACCAGCAGCTTGCTTGTCATGGCGCACCACCCAACTGGGTTGAGCTCTCCTGAAACCAGGCTGCACCAGAAATCGTGGCTGCTGTCATGCTCGAAGCCTTCGTATCTCAGCAGAGCTTTGTATCCTGCAGAAGAGACAGACGGGGGGAGATACAAGTCAAGTCAATGTGGTGACTAATGCTTTACCAAAATGTTAAGCAAATTTCAAATTCTAAACTGGATCAGGCAGACTCAGAACATAGCTAAATATAATTAAGAAAAAAAAAAAAGAGCAGGGTTGGGCAACTGGACAAATATATTCACCGTTGGCGACTGGATTGCAGCACGTGTGTAACAAAATAAACAATAAGCGTAAACAAACAATTTTAATGGAGTTAGGTAAGCTCAGATGTTAGCCTCATCTTAGTTTATGCTTGTCATTCTTAGGATTCTGGAGCTCGTTGAGGGTTTGTAATTTCACATGAAAGACACTTGAAGGACTATTTGCAGGTCATGGCATTGGCATTATATGTTCTTTTAAGGAAAGTTTTCATGTCCTTTTCTCTATGGGAAGATGAATTATTTAAAAAAATGAAGTCATCATCACCAAACATCTTTTCAACTGATGGAATAGAAAAAGTGTCAAATTACAATGTAAACCAGCATTTATTGAAGATTTAATTACTGCCATCTCCCCCGTGACTTTACCTGACATGCAGGATGAATGTAAATCCCATTTCCTTTAGGTGATTTCTGAGAGTTCGATCACAGACAGTTCCTCCAGTTCCACTTGTTTCTCATTTGTTTTGTTGTACATTTTCTG
>JAOXNZ010000091.1:33776770-33787693 GCA_028566095.1 Kryptolebias brasiliensis
ACAGAACAAAGTATTCAATGAGAATATTTCATTCATTCAGATCTAGGATGTGTTATTTGAGTGTTCCCTTTAGTTTTCTGAGCAGTGTAATTTTATTCAGAATATTTTTAGTTTCTGCTTCATGATTATTTATTCTTAAACTCTGTGCCTTAATGTGTTAAGTCGAATCACAGTTTGTACCTGTTGCAGTGTGTTGCCTTCAAAGCACAAATAAAGAGAGGAAGCTGAACACAAATGGGACAAACACTATTATTCTCTACAACAAATTAAAGGCCTAGCATTCTTCAAAGGAGTACATATGACCGGCTGCATTTCATGCCAGAGTTTTAGACCAAGATCATCTTATGTTGAGAAATGCCAAAGCTGTTTGGTCGAACCTTAAAGTTATTGTTATCCACAAATTTATGTGAAATTGCCAGATGCTCTGTTCAGAGTTTGTGTTGTGAATTACTCTCAGCTACTGCCACATCAGATTTTAGCTCACTGACTGTACAATTGACTGAGTTATAACCATTTCTCTGATAGCTAATGTGGATTAGCTGTGGTGGCCATCTTGAATTGAATTGTCTCCAAATGTTAATCAGTTACGTGCTCTAACAATCCAATTAAAGGACGTGAAAATACCAATGTCTTCATGGGCCTGCTAGATGGTCCCAGTGTTGCCTACTTGAAATTTGATTGGTAAAGCAACAATCTTGTTGTCATTTATTTGAAGCTACTGGGGCCTCTAATGATTCTGAAAGCCTATAGGCAGATTTGTTTTTTTTATCCTAGCAACACATGTCGTCTGTAATATGATAAAATATGGATAAAAGCTCTTAAAAAACATACAATTCTAAAAGCTACAAAACCAAGTAAAAAAGCAAATTAAAGAAAAATATGGACTAATGTCAATTTGTATTAAAATGTGTCACTGATTCTGATCACTGAATGTTTAGGCCAGCAGAGAAGGCCTTGTTGGCCACAAACAAGCATTTCCAAATGGACACTGATGTTGGTTTTGACGTTGCTGAAATAATGTTTAATCACTTCTTCAGGTGCGGTAAACAGTTACATTATCGCACATTGTTTCTCTAACTCGTTTGCTTTATTTCTGTTTGCCTGCTCACTTGCAGTGTTCAGGCTATCTTTCCCACACCAGATCCTGCTGCTCTCAAGGACCGTCGAATGGAGAACCTGGTGGCCTATGCCCGAAAAGTTGAAGGAGACATGTATGAGTCGGCCAGCAGCAGAGTGAGTTGCTCCCTTCTTTAGGTCAGAAAACCATGAGGAAATTCCTGGGGAAGAATAACTAGAGAAAATGCGTTTTCTGAAAAAATACATTGTGAATGCTGACTCAGCGCTCTCATGACATTGTAGGGTGGTGTCTCGGAGAAATATCAAATACCTGTAAATTATAATGGAGAGTTTGTTACCCACATTTCCATGTTAACTTTATTATGTTTAAGTTGCTGCATTTCTCCCTCTCCTCCTCCCTCCATCTTTGGTAGGCTGAGTATTATCACTTGCTAGCAGAGAAGATCTATAAGATCCAAAAAGAACTGGAGGAGAAAAGAAGAACCCGGATGCAGAGACAAGGTCTGGGTCTTGGGCCTACTGGCAGTCAGCCCCCAGCTGGACTCCCTCCAAGTGAGTGAATGTGTAACATAAGCAGACATAAATAATCAAATGTTTATCTTGCTTGCATATTAAAGTAATCATTTATTGAATGGTATAAAACAAGCTAAACTATTTGCAGGGTTTTCTGTCTTAGCTTAGGTGTTGGATTTATTCTGCAGTGTGTAAATGAAGAGGTTTTTTTTTGTCCCAACTGGTCACGCAAAGTTTCTTACATTTGATCATTTCAGTCACTAATACAGTAAAAAGATGGTGCTTCACTTTTGGAAAGATCAAGTGCAGTTTTAATCATTTGGACCTCAAGTCTTAAATTTTTAAACATGTGTGGAGATTTGATTCTTCACATGAGATTCTGGCAGTATAAAAATACCATGCTTTTACAGTATTACAATATTAACATAGAAATAAAAAATGCATCATATGAATTATTTGCTTTTATTTCATTAAAGTCCCAGCATTCCTTAAAGAAATGTATATCTCCTGCTGCCTTATGCCAACAGGTGAGAAATGACAGACTTATAGCTGTGTTGGTCAAACCTTGAAAATGTTTTGTGCAGTCTCATGTGATATCCTTAGAAGTCACGCTAGGTGGGCTGAGGATGCCTCTCAGCTACTACCACATTAAATTTAAGCTCAATATGTGAAAAATTGACGGAGTTATAGCTATTTTTGTATTTGCTAATTTAGATTAGATGTGGCGGCCATCTTGAATTGGATTGATTCCAAACATTATTCAGTTGTAGATGTACATCCTTTCACTTTCTGAGAGTCTAATGATAATCTATTCAGTGGTTTTTAGGGTATTTTGCTAACAGACAGAGTTGACTCCAATAACTACTGACAAAGTTTTAAAAACAGACCTTAGCTGATCAGTTAGTGTTTAGGATCTGTGTTGGGGTTGACTCTCAGCTACTACTACACCAAATTTTAGGTCAATATCTGTAACATTGTCTGAATTATAGCCAATTTAGTGTTTTCTAAGGTTGCTTATCTTAGATGGCTATTGGACCCATTTATTGGGTTGACTCTAAAAGTTAATCAGTTATAGATCATCATTTACTTTTTGAAAGTATTATTCAAGTTTCATTCCAGTCCAGTGGTTTATGAGATATTTGGCAAACAAACAAACCAACAAACAGACAGACAAAAACATAATTGCTTTTTGACTTCAGCATTGTTTGGTATCTCATTAAAAAGCATTTAATCTGTAGGACTGGTGTGACGTACATACGTAATGGGATTTGACACTGACTTTTTAACACTGTGCTAAATTTTGCTTTGCTTTTTGCATCTGTCTTTCTTCCCCCCTGCACCAATATTAACTGATTGATTGTTTTTAGATGGTCCACTCCCTGATCCATCCCTGGCGCGGCCTCCTGGACCAAATCAGATGGTTAACAGGATGCAGGGCCCAGGTAAAGAACCAGTCACCCACTCACCTGATTTTACTTCTCCAGTGTTTGCCCCAGAGGGGATTACAGCAATGCTAACCCAGTGGTCTCAAACTTTTTGTGCCGTGCCCCGCTTCGGAGGAAGAAAGATTTTAGCCCTCCCTCAGCTCAGTAAGACTAAACTGAATCTCATTTAACTGTAATTAGGGGGAGGGTATAAAATAAAAAAAACAAGATCTAGATTTATACAAATCTTAAAAAAAACTGCTTTTAGGCATTGTGTCAAAAAAGCAACTGTTTTGTGACATTTTGTCTCTAGATTGCTATTTGTGGTGTTTTTCCAAAAAAGAATAAAAACAGACTGCTCCATCAGCCTCTGATTATTCAGAAATAAATAGAAATAAAAAAATGTGCAATCATGTTTTTAGGACCTTAATTATCTATTTACAGACATCCAAGAATTATAAAGATAATATATCACACAGACTGCAGTGAGTCTATCCTGTAAATATTTAGAACAGTACAGTTCAGTCTGTTCTAAAATCAACCGTTTGAGAAGCTATTTGGCAGAAATATTGAATCACTTTCTTGAGTGAGCGCTGATTTTATTTTATTATTGTTTGTAGGTTAATATTTTGCTCTTTCTGAAAGTAATATATTTCACTTTGTGATCATGTTTTCCTATTAAAACCTCGGTGGCTTACATGACTGGAGTGTAAGGTTTAGAGCAATGCTAACTTCATGCAGTCAGTTGGACAGTTTTCAGATACACAAATGGATCATTTTTATCTCCTACTGTTCACTGTAATTCCAACAGCAATATATGTTTAAACTCCTTGATTTGAAACCACCTTTTTTTCCCTTTTTGTCCATATTTACATGCCAGCGCACATAAGAAAGGGATTCACTCTCCCTACAGCTTGGCATTTTGACCTGTCTTCTCTGCTCTATCTGAAACATAAGTCTAAGTGGAACTGCAATTTGTTTAGGCCCAAAGATTAAAACAAAATAAAAATTGGTGTGGTCATGTACTCCCATGGTGGTCTCATCCCACAATTTGAGAACCACTGTCTTAACCTCCTTCACATCAGGAGTTTATTACAGCCTGATAATATAAATCTTTGTTTAAAAAAAAAAATTAAAGGACTATTTCTGTGTTGTCTGATAACTGTCTGTGGTTGTTGTTAGGTATGAATCAGTTCAGTCAGATGGGGATGCAGTCTATGGCTCAGAGGTCCACACCTTCTCTCCCCATGGGAGCTCCCTCCAACCAGGTCAGTACCAAATGCGGAAATTCCTCTTTCTAGAGCTGAACTGAAGCCAGTAATCACTTATCAGCTCTGTCTGTTTCCACAACTAAAAATACTGGTTCTGGAGCCGCAAAACCAGTGCTAACTCAGCACCAACTCTTTGCTGGAGGCAGGTTCATTAAGACCAACAACCAAAGAAAATGTTGTGAACATTATGTTTAAAATTATACAGCTAGTTAACAAGGTACAGCACAAAGTATGGGTTATCACACCCTTGCGTGTTCTGGCTGAAAAAACCTCTAATCACTCTAATTGCTCATCATCTTTCATTGTGCGAGTGGGGAAATTGTGCTTGGGAGACTGACTATGTGAGGAGAATGTAGCGCCTCTTGGGACTGGGACACCAAACAAAACCAACAAGATGCCTTTTGGGCAGCAGTCGATGATGGGCGGTTATGTTTTCCTACTCCTAAATCCCTTGTGTTTCCAGTCCCACAGCTAGGATTGTGTCTTTTTCTTTCGAGATGTGGAGTCCCTCTGAAGACTCGAAGGGGGCACTTTCTTCAGGCCAACTGGCGGGGAGCTTGGCTGTAATTTCGAGGCTGTGCTGACTGGGAACTCAAGCTCGCAGGCAGTGCTGCTCTCTTCTGTGGTGTGGTGGTACAGCTGGTTTGCAAGTGCTGGGCTTTGGTCTCACTTCATGTCTGGGCACGACACCTCATTCTGCTTCTGCTGCCGGCAGGCCAGGTCGAGCGTCGAATGGCGACAAAATGCACACGGTTCGGCTCCGCCAACACCCTCCGGGCATGAGCAATCCCCAGACAAGACCGGACAAGCCTCATGCTGGTCTTTCTCATGAAGCAAGAAGTTTTACCCTTGAGGACATGGGCTAACAGAAGACTTCTGCTTTGCTTGTGTTAGCTTCATGCTCATCCTGAACCACAAAGCCGAACACAGTGCAGGAAAACTTTAAACAAGCACTTTGTGGGTAGGTGCGCTAATTAGCAGAGCTAACAGCAACTAGTTAGCCTGACTTGAAGAAGTGATCTTAATGCGGTGAAGAGAGAAGAACTGAAGAATGATGACGGACATGTAGAAGTGCAGGCTTGTCGTCATCACGTCATTTGCGTAAAGGTGTGATTAGAGGTGTCATCAGTCAGGACATGTGGGGGTGATATCCCATACTTCATGTGTTGACTAAAAGGGAACAACATTTTTGAAGTTAAATGGATCAGAACAAAAGCTAAAATAACAAAACAAAAGCTATAAGCTAAAATTAGCATTCATTTAAATAAAATGCATTTTCTAGTCTTAGCCCTGGGACATCTTTAGTGCATAAAGACTATAAGACCCCACCAAAAAATGTTCACTTTAATACATCCATAACCCTCTATGCCAGGGGTCTTCAACTTGGGGCCACCTGCAGCTCCTTGGTGCTTCTGTAACAGCTCATTTCTGCACAACCCCAGCTCACCAAAACCTAGAAATTTATTTTGTTTGTATTCTTAACTTCAATAGCAAAGGTTAGTTTGATCAGTTTTCCTGTCTATTTTAATTCAAATACATGAAGTGTTTGTGGTAAAATGGTACTAATAATGCAAGGAGCAAAACAGATTAATCAGTTTGCTGTAGTTTGTTAGACACTCTAGAAACCCTTTTATATTCCTCTAGATTGGAATGGTTGGACCCAGAGTGGGACAGCCCAATGTCAGCCAGCTACAGAACCAGTATCTTTCGCATGGACAATTCCCTGGTTCTGGACCTGGAGTTGGAGCAGCTCAGCCTGGGATGGCCTTGCCTGGAGCTCAGGGAGGGATGACACAGGTAAGATGAATGAGTTACTGGCAGCAGCTTTAACATTTCTTTTGATCTTGGTTCTCTTTACATTTCTACAGATCATTCATTAAAATGTAGCTTGAATTATTGCAAATATTTTTTAAACACTAATTTTCCTTTTCTGTCTTCAGACACAGATGGGAACTCCTCCTCTCCCAGTTGCTAGTCCTCTAGCTCAGCCAGGTTCAGCCTGTGGTCCCACTGGGGTGTCCACAGGGGGCCCCATGGGACCTCAGAGTGTAGGTAGTGGAGGTCTCAACTCATCTGTTGGAGCCCCGACTTCCTCTGTGACTCCATCGAACCAAAACCAGCAAGTCAACTCCATCCCTCACTTGGGAGCCATGCGTGGCAGCTCACCCTCCCCAGCACACAGCCGATCCCCCACTCCCCACCAAACACCTCCAAGACTACCTGGGTCTCAAACACCACAACCACATACCCCTAACGCACCACCATTGGCCCTACCCTTATCACTTCAGCAGAACCAGCTTGGCCAGGGCCCCGGTTCCAACAAGCCCCTCCAGCAGCAACACATTGGGCCCGCTGGTTCCACCACTCCATCTCATACTGGCCTGACCTCCAGCTCAACTCTGCATGGTGGGCAGATGCCACGGACTCCGGTTAGTACTTCAGAATTCAATCAGAAAATTAACTTGGGAAGTCTAACACACTTTGCTTTAACATTCAGGAAGTTGCTGTCACTTGTTTCCTTTGATGCTTTGCTGTGCTACATTAAATGTTTCTGTGCACCTGAGTCAGTTTTAAATCTGTTTGTAGTTGTCCCAGAAGGGCTCGTTCCCAGCTGACAGCCAGGCCCCGACTCCAGCCTCTGTCAGCAGTCTGGACACTTCGTCTCAGCAGCCACAGTCAAACACCTCAGCTGCTAACCTCGACCCCAAGGTGGAAGTTAAGCACCAGGATGAGGAGGAAGAGGTTGATGCTGACAGCTGCTCCAAAGGAGGGAAGCTCAGCAATCACAAATCGGAGGAAAAGGCTGTGAAATTAGAACCGAAAAAGGAAGAGTGTTATGGAGAAGGAGGTAAAGGAGTTCCTATGGATACATCAGCAGCTACGCCAACTTCAGAAGTAAAAACGGAGGACAGGAAACCAGAAGTGAAGAAGGAGGTGAAAGAGGAAGAGGCGGCTTCAGAGGCAGTTGTTCCACAGGCTCCTGTGAAAAAGAAAAGTAAGACCAACTTGAGTTTTTGCCTTTTATTTTTTGGCATTTTTACCTCTGTTGTTACGAGTCTTTCTCGTCTCAATCTCTCCACATCTTGTCTTTTTTCACAGTCTTCAAGCCAGAGGAGCTGCGTCAGGCCCTCATGCCCACACTAGAGTCTCTCTACAGACAAGACCCAGAGTCTCTACCGTTCAGGATGCCTGTTGACCCACAGCTGCTCTGCATTCCTGTATGTAGACCTGCTGAAGTCCTGCACTCAGCCTTGATCTCAGCTTTAAGGTAGCATCTCCCTGTGCTGCGACCATTGGAAATCATTTGGCGGATCAAAATTGCAGGAAAATACTCAAATTTTCCATCTCACTGAGTTCTGAGTGTTTATGACCATCGAGTCATGTGATCACGTTTTGTATGGCCAGTGTTTGAAAACCACAGCCTATTTTTGTGTGTAAGGCTTGTAAAACTGTTTTTTTAGGTCGTGAACATTCTTTTGTTGCCCACTTTCATCCACATCATACCTACCTCAGCTCGTTTTCTGCCCACATTGTTCATGATGTGGTTTTAGAAATGAAGATGGGCAGATTTGGTCCCATTCTTTTAAAAATATTTATCATCAGCATTGTTAGACCTGGACATGTTTTGTGTCAAAGGAGAGCTCTTCTGCAGGTGTCACAATACAGCTCTTGAGACAGGTTGGAGATGCCAACAACAAAATTCCAGTGGGTTGAAGACTCACCTGAATATTTGTGCCACAGAGAAAATCTGTGGCACAAATAATTTGAACATGTTTAAAGTTCAAACAACAGGACTGTGAGGCTCTGACTCATTCAAGCAAATTGAGAATCATTGCAAATGTTCAAACACATTCTGGAGACTCCCTCATGAGTTCTGTTCTCCAACTAGTCCCAGCCCAGCGAGATACCACCATTAGCATCTTTTCTGTAATCCTCTGAATTTACAAGCACTATTAAAAATCTACATTCTGTTGATTGGGTCAGTTTGTCTAGCTTTGGTGTTAAATCTTTTAACCCAAACATTTTGACAGGACTACTTTGACATTGTGAAGAACCCAATGGACCTATCAACAATCAAACGAAAGCTGGATACAGGTTAGTGTTTGCTGCTGTATGGACAAATCATAAATCACATTAAACTACTTGAATAAATCAGATTTTGAAAAGCTTTTTTTCAAATTTTTATGTTATGTGTAAATCTAATAACAGATTTTTGGATGTGCAGACTTAAAATGCTTTTTTGTTAGTTTTACATGGTTGGAAACAGTACTTGTGATTACCAGATAGTCCTTTTTTCTCCCCTTTTTAAAGGTGTTCTTAAAAGACAACAATCTGAATTAATTTTTCTACAATATCTGGGTTCATTGCAGGTCAGTACCAAGACCCATGGCAGTACGTTGATGACATCTGGCTGATGTTCAACAATGCCTGGTTGTACAATCGCAAAACATCACGCGTCTACAAGTTCTGCTCCAAACTGGCTGAAGTTTTTGAGCAGGAGATTGACCCTGTAATGCAGAGCCTTGGCTACTGTTGTGGAAGGAAGGTGAGTTGAAAAAAATTAAATACGGTGATTGTTGGGATGGGCTGAATAGGAGAGGAGACAAGTGTTTTGTGTTGAAAATCTCTGAACCTGATTCTAGAGACATTGCTGGTGCTTGGTTTCTCTCTGTAGATCGTTGCTCATAAAAACATCACGTTGGATATATAAGAAAAGCAGTTTTAGCTGTAGGGTTCTTGTGCAGTCTTGAAAAGTCTGGAATTTGATTTTAGTGTTTTTCAGGTCTGGATAAGTTTGAAAAAATAAAAACTGTATAGAAAAACATTAGGGCTTTCAGACTTTATTACCTATTGCATTTTCTAAAAACTAGAAGAAAAAAAAAGGTTATAAAAGTTGCTGAAATGAATTGGGTGGTTTTCACTTTGACCAGACATAAAAATGAACAAAGTCGCCACAATGTCTTTCTTCCATTTATCTCTAGGATTTTAATGAAACTTAGAAAGTAATCATGGTGTGTACATCTACAGCAGATTAACATTTAGAGTCAACCCAAATCAATCAAATGCCCGCCACAGCTAAATTACGTTAGACAACACATAAAAGGCTCTAATTTTACAGATATTGAGCTCAAGTTATCCAGGACGTATCTGAGTTATCCTCGGCACATTCTCTGACTGTGACATCTCTTAATGTCATTCAAAATGTTATTTTTCAAGGTTTGACCAAAACAGTTGTTTCACTGAGCTGTTTTCTGTCTTCTGTCCATCAGCTGGAGTTCTCTCCTCAGACTCTGTGCTGCTATGGAAAGCAGCTGTGCACTATTCCCAGAGATGCAGTGTACTTTAGCTACCAGAACAGGTATGTATACATAGAAACCAGCTCAACTGAAATAAAGACTACACAAAGATTTAGAATAAAAGATAAAACATTCATCTTTTATTCAGCTAAAGAGAAAGAGACAGAACATCTGTGTACACAGAAAATGTTGGGGGGCATGTCATTTGTTGTCTCAACCTGTTTATCTGGTTAATGTTTCCTTGAACACTTCACTTCATGTTCTCTTCTTTAAAATGGAAAAAAACTCCACTTTTGCCTGATTTACTGGCATTTTAAGTTAGCCTTCTTGTCGCATTGTTCAGGCTGAACAGAATTGAACTAGTTTTTACCTGCAGTTCTGTTTATCTGCTTCACTTCTGACAGTCTTAGGTCATCTGTCCACAGGGAAACAGCTTTATATACAGTTTGCATTAGATACAGCAGAAGGTATCTACAGCAAGTTTAATTTCATATATTAAATAGATTTTTTTTTTACAACCCAGACTAGTCTGCTGAAAATGAACAGCCTAAGCAAAAAGTTTAGTTGGTTTTGAAGCTATTACAGTGTGTCAAAAAAAGCATTCATCCAGTTTCAGCCCCTTTTCTGCAGTTAGGTTGTGGAGGCAGCAGGTCCAGGAAAGAAGCCCAGACACCCTTCTCTATACACTTTCCAGCTCCTCCCAAGTCCTTCCCAGGCCAGAGAAGTTGCAGATGTGAACAAATTTATTGGTACCCTTTCCCTCAGTAAAGAAAAAAAAAACCAACTATCTCTGGGTGAACAAGAAACTGACTAATGTTTAATGGAAATCCTTTTTTATTATTCCAGATTTAACACAAGTCAGACTTTACTTTTGATTATTGATGCATACATGTTGAATATTATATGTAATTAAACAATTGAAAACGGCACAGACAAAAAACAGTCAGTTATGTGAGTCTTAATTTAATTTGCATCACTCACTGGCAACCAGCGACGTCTGCATTTACCAACAGGTAGTTGGGCCACTCTGCCTGAAAAACTGCTCCAGTTGTCTCAGGTTTGAAGGAAGCTGTCTCCACACTGCAGATTTCATCTACATTAAGATCTGGGCTCATGGAAGGCCATTTAAGAATTGTTTAATGTTTGTTTTTTTCAGCCATTCTTGATGCTTTTAGCTCATTATCCTGTTGAAGGACCCCTGAGCTGCCACTAAGGTGGAGCTTTCTGACACTGGGCAGTATGTTTCGCTCCAGGATGTCTTGATAGTCTTGAGATCTCATTGTGCCCTGCACAGGTTTAAGGGTCCCTGTGCCAGATGTAGAAAATAAGCCCCAAAACTAA
>JAOXNZ010000091.1:33844542-33854884 GCA_028566095.1 Kryptolebias brasiliensis
TTTTTTTACATTTGTTTGTTTTATTTGTAACCTTTTTGGATATGCCATGACCTGGATGACTGAGAATCTACACTAGCATAAGTACTTCCAAAGATTATTTTCTGAGAGTTTTATTAAAATCTGTTCATAGATATTTTGCCAACAGAAAAACAGGACTGACTTCAACAGTTACTACCAAAGTCTGAAGCAAAAACATCAAATTATGTGTTTGGGATGACTCTCAGCTGCACCACAACAAATTTTATCTCAGTAGCTGTAAAACTGACTGAATTATAGCATAGTTAGTAGTGAAATACTGTTTAAAAGTTAAAAGAGCTTGCACACCATAAAGTCTCATTATAAGCTTTTTATTTTCAATAAGAAAAGTAATGTACAGTGACAATCAGAACTTCTTCAAGATGAATAAAGACTGAATGGATTGTCATGGCAATTAACCCAACGCTGAATACAGAAAATGTGCAATAGGAGTCATCATCATGTGCTCAGGCTGAAAACTCAGTCAGATAAAGAAAACGTCTGATAGTTTAATGCAGTTTTACTTGGATATAAAGAGGAGAATCAAAATGTCACTGAATGTTGGTGACAAAAGTATTTAAAATAAGGTTTGTGTGTACACAGGAAACTATCTGGTGAGCTAAAGAGACCATCATGTGAGCACGCAATATTATCTTGTGCATACAGAATAATCCTCCCAGTAGTCCAGACTATAGAGACTGGCTGCAGAAGAAAATATACCCAACTGCCTGTAAACATTAAATATTCCTGATAATGTCATCTAAAACTGGATAAAGATAATATACATTAAATAACTGTAGTCAAAACACTCCAAATCCAATTTGAGATCAAAATAAAGCTAAATTAAACCTCTTATTTCACTTTCCACACCAAAAACACAGACAATGAATTGCACTGGATATTTTCTTTTGTGTAACAAGTTTGTGTGCATCAGATGCTTTTCTGGTGTGCACGATAATATTGTGTGAGGACCAAAACTGTATATACTTTAATACTTTCCCATGCTCACCAGAGAAACTTTTTTAAAGATTTTTTTCACCAATGTCCCCTTAAGGGCTCTGTACAAAACTGGTATTTTGATTCTTAAAAAAAAAAAAAAAACATTCTGTAAAACATAAACTCCTTGGCAGAACAAGCAAAAAACAAAAACAATATTGTAGTTTCTTTACACCAGTGAACATTTAGACTCCTGACCCACAAAATGATTGTGACAAAGACTTGTGAACCCAACTATTGCTGATTTAAATAAACAAAAATGGCTTATAACCCAGTTCAACATAGGCATAATGACAACATAAACAATCTTAACATCCACAATATCATTTTTATCCATTTATGACTTCTGCTTTTATACTTTTTAACAGTTATGGTGAAAATATGCCATAAGCAATCATTTTGACATCTACAGTAACTTGATATCTGGAGATTATCTATGGATCACTACTTTATGTTTCGTGACCCACATTGGGGTCCCGACCCCAACTTTGGGAACCACTGCTTTACACAATAGAGGGGCATCAGCTGATGAACTGTTACTTTGGATTTTATTGACCTAAAAGGCTTCCACTGCCCCCCTAATGATTCAAATCAGGACATAAATTTCCAAGTAAACACTTTAAGGCTGATATTGTCATTACCAGACAGCACATGTATAATACAGAGTTTAACTAACTTCATAACATCCACTTGGCCAGCCTGACAACTTTTACAGTGGTGCACTCTGTTCTGTTTCTTCTCAGATTGTCAACACGACAACTTCTACCATCCAACAAAAACACCAGAAGCCTCCTCACATTGTAGCTAATTAGAGCCCACTAATGAGAATGACAGGGAATAAGTTGACAGGACAGACAGTGTTGTCTTCTCAGAGATGAGTTTGACAAGACTTATTAGAAAAGGATTAGAAAAGCCCTTCCATCAGCTGACTTCTTGCTACAGAGAGCTGCTGTGGGGACGGCTCTTTGGACAAATCCTGGAGCCAAAAAAAAAACTAAACAAAACTAAAGGCCTGGCATTCCTTGAAGGAACGCATACTGCCTGTCACTTTTCACACCAGAGTTTTCAACTAAGATTATGTTATGATGAGAAATGATTAAGCAGTAGACATCCATCCATTTTCTTTACCTGCTTTTTTGTGCAGGGTGGCCAGGAGCTGGTGCCCATCTCTCTATGCGAGAGGCAGGGACACCCTGGACAGGTCGCAAGCCATCACAGGGACACACAGAGACAAAGGAGACAGACAACCATTTACTCTCTCACTCACACCTAGCAACAATTTAGAGTTACCAACCTAACATGCATGTTTTTGTTTAGTGGGAGGAAACTGGAGTACCCAGAGAAAACTTATGCAGGGAGGACATGTAAACAACACAGAAAGGCTGGGAGGCAATCCTGTGACCTTCTCGCTGTGAGGCAACAACGCTAACAACTGCACCGCTGTGCTGCTCCCAGAGTTCAAGTTATTTTAGTCAAACCTTGAAAATAGCATGTGCAATCTCATGTGATTGGTTAGAGCTTGAAGTATGTGGTGTGAATGACTCTCTGCTACTACCACACCATAATCAGCTAAAAAAATTAGTTATAGCTGTTTTTGTGTTGGCTACAGTTGATCAGTTGTGGCAGCCATCTTGAACTGGGTTGGATCCAAAAGGTAATGAGTTGTAGATGTACATCATTCAAAGTCAAATTTATTTATATAGCACTTTTCAGCAACAAGGCGGTACAAAGTGCTTCAATCATTCAAATCCATCTAGCGGTTCTAAAGATATTTTGCTAACAGACATTCAGTGTTGACTAATAGTTAATCCCAAAGTTTTAGGTAAAGATGTTGCACAATGTTTAGCATTCTGAGTTCGTGTTGGGGATGATTCTTAGCTACTACCACAAAAAAATATAGCCTAATATCTGTATTTGTTTGCTAAGGCACCATAGGTGTAGCGGCCATCTGAAAGTTTAAAATCCATCCACTGTTTGTGAGATATTTTGCTAATGCTACAGACAAAACCACACACACAGCCAAAAATAATATTGCCTTTGGCAGCAGGCAAGAAAATAAAACAAAGTATAACATGGCACCAATGCATCAAGATTTTGGGGTAAATTGTTTTTGAGAAAATATTTTGTCAAATCTTATCTTAGTTAGCCCTCTTTAATGCAGAAAATGTATTTCAACTGTTGAGAGACACACATGTAACATACAACTGGTATTCTCATTCTTTAGTCAACGCAAATGTTTCAGATAACTGAAAACCAAACCCAATTAGAGGGTACAAATTTTTATATTTTACCTTTTAAATAAAACTTTTGTCCAAAACAGACAATTTAATTCTAAACTCATCAAACTCAATGAATTTCAAAAGCAGATTAAGGGATTCTTGTCAATTTTGTACCACCTACATCAGGTTTAATGCAAGGTTTATAATTCTAGATAGAATGTGCCATATTTGATGTCATTCATTTTTCAGATATCCCCATAAATAAATATTATATACTCACATGAAATTATTTTTACTGAAGGATAATAACTGAGGAGTCCAATACTTCCTAAATGACAAACAGACTATCATTTTATAAAACAAATATGTTTCAGTTATGACAATGAAAAAGACTGGATGATGAAGCAGCCAACCACTAGAGGGAGTACTTGGCCTGCCTGAGTGTTGCATTGCTATGTTGCCATATAAACTGTTGTGTTGGCAAAAACTCTACAGTAAAGGGTCAGTCTGTGTCACAAGGTTGGCAATGTGATAAAGCACTCATTCTGAGCTGAGATGGAAAAAGAAGTGAAACACAATGACTCTGATGGAGGGAAGGACACGTGTTGCTAAAAGTGAAGGACAGGAAGATACAGAGAGTCATAGGACAAAGAAAAAAAAAACACGATGACCATCAACACTAATAAAGATGAATGAAGTGACTCCATTCAATTCTGTTTTCCACAACTAAAGCCAAAATGTTTATGGATTTCTTCTGCCTTGTATTTTTTGAGCCAGAGAAAGATAGGGCTGTACCCTCGATACGAAAGTCCTGCCTACACTCCCTCACAACTCACTAACAGACTATCAGTCACAGTGTAACATGACGCTTTTCTTTAACCCTCAAATAACTAATTAAAAATAAACACAAACTAAAAGTGTCATATTTGAACATTTAGCTGCAAGGCGAGAACTATGAGAATCAACAAAAATCAACAGCTGAAAAAAAATTTCTTGAAGTGCATTTTTATTTAGTCAGAAAGAATTGAGAAAGCTCCTCGGATGAGAAGCGAAACGTCTTCAAACTACAAATTGAAGTCCAGTTGCTTTTGTTTTTAACCTTTTTTGGATTTAGTCAGGAAATTGTTCCATTCGTTTACATGGAGGGGCAGGAATTAAAAATTGTACTGCAGCTAGCCACTAGGGGGTGCTAATCCAACGTCCAGCTTCCGGTCCTGTTTTTTTACATCGAGATGTATTATAAGTAGAGACAGGACTGAAAACCTGAAGTTCAAGCCACACAGGACAAGTGCCCCCTACTAGGCTGGCTGTAAGTCCCACACCTCCAAGTAAACAAATGGGACATCTTCCTAACTAAAAACTAAAATTACACTTCAGATAATTTTTCAGCTATTGATTTTTGTCTGCTTCTACAAATATACAAGCATTTTGGTTTAAACTCTGAACAGGGGGAGAAGGTGGAGATGCTTCGTCAATCTTGATTATTGCTGTAGTTATAATATATTTCGATGATGATGACACATTAGTGAACATCATGACCGAAGCAGGGAGGTTCACTCCAGGGGTCAGCCTAAACCCCAACAACTTTGGAAACTTAAGAGAATAAAGAAGGGAAATAAACAGCCTAAAATGGGGACAAGAAAATCTGCATCAATATGTATAAAAACAGAAGAATATGTAAAGTGTGTTGTTTGATTCTCCCTGGAAAGTGTTCCCTCCTCCTTTGCTTTGTATCAGATATGTGTTCAGCAGCGGTTGTGTAAACAAAACCATGCAACAATGCAATGCAAAGTGTGCATTGATACAATTGGCTGCATCTTCTCCCATCTGCTTTGCGAATGGCACGTTGCTCCCCCTTGCCAGAAGCTGTGATTGGCTGTTTAGACACTTTCAGCCATCAGACCTCCATGTTTGGTGTGCCTCCACCTCTTCTGTGACGACTAACAGGAGTTCACAGTTTTTCCCTCGCAGCTGCTGGCGGAGAAACTTCCTGGATTTGCAAAAAAAAATTCAGACTAACAGAAAAACCAGTTATGATTATGAAACAAAAATATGTCTGATTAATAAGTGAAATTCAAGGCCTAGCATTCCTTATCACCCATTGCCTTTCATGCTAGAATTTTAGACTAGGATCATCTCAACTTTACAAATAATAGAGTTGAAGACGTTTCAGTCAAACTCTGAAGATGATATTGACGATATTAGCTCTCAGAGTATGTGTTGTGAATCACTCTCAGCTGGCACCACAACAATTTAACTCAATATTTGTAAAATTAACTGAGTTATAGCCATTTTTGTTTTGATTAATGTCAAATAGTTGACAGCCATCTTGAACTGGCTTGACTCCAACAGTTAATAAGTTGCAGATATACATCCAATGATTCCTTTCTGAAACTTTCAATACAATTCATGCAATGGTTTATAAGATATTTCGCTAACAGACAGAGCTGATTTCAACAGATTTCAAAGACCTAGTTGTCAATTGTGAGACAACTATTTTTCAGATTTTAGGGGAAAATTTCCCAATTTTAATAAGAATCACACAGCATCATGATAAAATAGCAAAGGAAGCTCACTGTCCAACATAACAAACAGGACAAACATAGATCATGTGATTTTCTGACCAAAGTTGCACAAGCTCTATACTATCTACACTATCTCCAACAATACAAACCTTGCAGAATCATCTAAATTCAGCCAAAACAGGTTCTATACTGTAACTGGGCCTTGATGCTGTAATAATGATGTATTTTGACCAAAGCATGTTACAGATATTTATTAAGACCTCAGAAAATCCCACAAACTTGTTACAAAGACCGCAGTTTGTTTTCTTCTAGTCTTTTCCCTCCATTTTCCTGGAATAGCAGGACAAATACATGAGGACTAATTAATCTGCATTTTTTCACTTCATATGGAGTTTGTTGAAGATAGTTCTGCCCCTTGGACCAAAAAAAAAACAAAACAAAAAAAAACAAGGGGTGCAATAAACCTTTTTCACAAAAACCCAAAACAGTTCAATGATGAGTACACAGGCCTCCACTGTAGGCAACGAACAGTAAAAATGAATAGAAGTGCTGTGTTTTTACCTTTTATAACAACTCCAACCTCAAAGATTTCACAGCGATTCATGTGAACGCTATTTTATAACCTTAACGCCACCATCAACAAAACATAAAAATAGTTTCTTAATGAGAGAACCTGAACCGACGGCTGGATCTCAGATCATCAGATGAAAACTCTTCAGATTTGAATTCTGATGATCACCAAGACTGTCATGGCCGACAAAACAACGCGCATAACGACCGAATTGGGAACGCAGAATGGTGAGAACCAATTACCCCCAGATCATTGTCATAACATCAGCACACAAAACTAAAAATCATCATAAAGACGGCAGGAGAGAGCGTGCTTCAGAGTAGCGTTTATAAACTCTCACACCAGAGTAAACTAATCAACAGCAGGTTCAGACTATGACATTTGTTTAATCACACATAGATTGTTTATATTTTTCATCAATAACTGCTCTGCTCTGAATCACAAACTGATCTCAGGCTGTCGGCCTGTAAGCAGCTCAGATCTTTTAATGACAGCGAGCGTTCACATCGTCACGTTTAAAGTGAAACTTCCTGTTTCTCGTCTCCTTCTCTGTGGTGATGTCCTCCTCTCCATTTGCCTTTAATTTAAAATTAAAAGTAGTTAGGACTGCTGCTGGCAAACGGTCCTGTTTATTGGCGTGAAGCCAGTCCACCACATTAACGAGGGTTGGAGCGGTTCTTCTCTTTGAAGTGATCCGAACCAGAGTTCTGATAGTAATTCCCACATCGGAGCTTATGGATCCAAATCTGAGGAATATTTTTTATTTTTTGGGAAGCCTGAAAATGAAACTCCAGTGGTATTTTCTGGCCGGTTCGAACAAATAATTCCAATGAACTGAACTATCTTGTACAGGTATTCATCCACTCACTGATGAATGGCTGAATGCTCGTGAACCTCAGTGGCTTTGTGGACGTCACACATCAGGGGGGTCACGGTAAAAGCCGAAAACACCCAAGTGGTTTCTTCAATGTTCGGTATAAAAAAAAAAAAGTATAATTTATTTATTATTTTTAGAGAATTTTACAACAAGCACATTTTATGCTTTTCTTTCAACTGAGGTTGGATTCAAAACACTTTTCCATTCAGCTTTAAACTCTAGAATAAGGGATCTGCAACCTTTACAACTTGGACAGATGTTAAAGGGACTCTTCAACATCTGTCCAACAAAAAAGGCAAATACTTTACTTGACTCTTAAAATTAGGATCAAATAAAGTTTTATCATTGTATATACTACATAAATATACTAATTTATGTTGCATTAAATTCTTTCAAGAACAAACTATATCATCTGCACCAGAAAATTATACAGAGCCGTTTGATCCTGTACAAATTTATTCTTTTTGTTTTTACAGAACTGCTTACTTTACTCAACTGTAAAAAATTATTACAATATGTAGCCAAGTAAACACAAAGTTTATTTCTTTAGCACATTTAAAAACAAACATAGTTGACCAGGATATAAGGTTAATAACTCAAGGTTAATAATTCAACGATAAAGCACTAAAACATAATGAAAACAAAAGTTAGGATTTAAAAGGATCAACCATCTAAGAGGCAGTTTGTTCCACAGATCAGGCGCCACCACTGAAAAGGTTTCGTCACTTCTGTCTTTTTAACCTGGATCTGAGTGTCCAAGACCAACAGTGGTCCTTAGAGCTCTGACTGGAGTGTGAGGGTGTAAAAGTTCAAACAGGTACGGTGGTGCCATACCATTTAACTCTTAAGAAAAATCTTTTATTTTTCATAAACTGCACAAATTTGGCCAGCAACAGCCAACTGACCTTAGAAAACACAAATAGCTATGACTAAGCCAATTTTACAATAACTGAGCTAAAATTTGATGTGGTAGGAGCTGAGCATCAGCCCAACACATATGTTGAGCACAACACATTGTACAAGATCCTTGCTTAAAAACTGTGACTTAACTGTCAGAATCAACCTTGTTTTTCGGTTAGCAAAATATTTCATAAACCACTAGACAGATTTCATTGAAACTCTCAAAGTATTCCCTGGATGAACAGGTATGGACAAGTTTATTTGTTTCTTTTCACTAAAGAAAGAAAAATGCACAAAGGTCACTGAAAAAACTTGAAACAGACAAAAGTAATAAAAAAATAAATATTAAAATTAACTAATAAAAAAAAATCAGGTACTGCTTTTGGATTTTGGTTCAACAGAATTACTTTTAAAAACAAACTAATAAAATTAGCCTTGACAAAAAGGATGGTATCCCTAGAAAAGACTATTTTGACCACAGAGACAAGTTAAACTAAGCTGTGCCCTGTAATCAGTCAGTCTGCCTATTTAAAGGGTGAAAAGCAGTCACAGGGCTGTTTGGTATCATGGTGTGTACCACACTAAACATGGAGCACAGAAAGCTAAGGAGAGAGTTGTTTCAGGAGCTGAGAAAGAAAATTTTTGACATCATGTTAAAGGTAAAGGCTATAAGACCATCTTCAAGCAGCTTGATGTTCCTGTGACTACAGCTGCACAGATTATTAAAAAATGTAGGGTCCACAGGACTGTAGCCATCCTCCCTGAACGTGGACACAAGAGGAAAACTGATGACAAACTGAAGAGACGGACAATACAAAGGACAAGCAAAGAACCCAGAACAACTTCCAAAGAGATTAGAGGTGGACTCCAAGGTCAAGGTTCATCAGTGTCAGATCACGCCTTCCGTCACTGTTTGAACCAAAATTGACTTAATGGAAGACAACTGAGGACACAAAACCATAACAAAGCCAAACTGGAATTTGATAAAATACATATTGACAAGCCACAAAGCTTCTGGGAGAATGTCCTTTGGACAGATGAAACAAAACTGGCAACAAGTCCCACCAGCTCTGTGTTCACAAAGCCAAAAATGAAACACAGAGGGAAAAAAACCTTTTACCTACAGTGAAACATGGAGGAGGCTTGGTTCTGTTCTGGGGCTGCTTTGCTGCATCTGACACAGGAGGTCCTGAATCTGATAAAGGGTACAATAAAATAACAAGACTATCAAGACATTCTGGAGCCAAATGTGCTGCCCAGTGTCAGAAAGCTTAGTCTCAGTCACAGGCCATGGGTCCTCCAACAGGACAATGAACCAAAATACACAGCTAAAAACACCCAGGAATGGCTCGGAACAAAACAGTGGACTATTCTGCAGTCTTCTGAGCCTTAGAAAGCAGGTTTAGTAAAAACTCAGATTTTTGTTCTAAAATGAAAGGTAAATGAAACTCAGAGTCTACCACTACAATAAAGATTCAGTGAAGTATACGTGGCAGCTCTCCTCCCACCTCAAGCAGCTTTTCAACATGACTTGTATATTCTGAATCAATCTGACAGATATCAAAGCAAAATTACTTTTATTGTCTGACTTCAGGAGGTGATTTCCCCACTTAGATTGGATTTGCTCTCATTTACATATATTTTTTGTTTGAAAAGTATTACTTTTCATCAGATTCACTCATTTAACTCAGTAACATTCACCTATTGTACATATTCATTATAACGCAATCAGAACCAAGTGATGTTCATAAGTATTTTGTGGTTATTATTTAAAACTTTACAGTCACAAAACAACATCTGGCCAGAGGCAGGTAGGGAAGTAATATTTAATATTATTTAAAAAATAAACTGTCAGAATCAAACTTGTCATCACTGAGCATCCTTTTCTGTTTTATTTAAGCAACTTCTGAAATCAAAATGATGAACTATAAAACCAGTTTAGATAATTCCCATTAACACGGACACTACTTCTTGAAAACATACTTTTTTCAAATCAACATGTCGAGGCTAATGAGCTTTTTTTTTTCCTATTGTTTTTTTTTGTTGTTTTTTTAGGGGAATGTGGCTCGTGTTTTTTATTTATTTGACTCAATTTAAACACAATAAAAAATAAAACTATTGGTTATAACAGTCTACATGAATTAATGCTCTGAGACAAACTACATTGCTCAAAAAGAATAAAGGGAACACCTAAACAAAACAATGTAACTCCAAATCAGTCACACCTTTATGGAATCAA
>JAOXNZ010000091.1:33939277-33950205 GCA_028566095.1 Kryptolebias brasiliensis
GCACCACAAGAGAGACACCCTCCTGCTGTAAAAAAGATATAACTCAAAAACTTTTACTCAAAGTAAATTTGAGTTACTTTCTACTCATACTTGAGTAGATTTGTACACAGGTAACTTCACTTGAACTTGAGTAAAATTTAAACAAAGTAACTATAACAGAACATTATTTTCGTACTCTTTCCACCTCTGATTGCTGGTTATTCAACTGTGACAAATATCTGCATCCCAGCTAATAAATTGAGTTGAAACTGGTGGGGAAGTAACATCAGACCCACTGGAAATTAATGAAATTTTGGTGGAATTTTATAAGTGACTGTACTCATCTGAATTTTCTCATGTTTCTACAGACCTGATCTCCTTCCTCAGTGGCTTCAACAATCTTGCTAAGGAGCTGAACCATCCTGTCACAGCTTTAGAAGCTTGAGGCTAAAGTCAAATCTTTACAAAGTGGTAAAAGTCCAGGTCCATATGGCTTTCCATCTGATTTTTATAAAAACCTTTGAAAGCAAATTGACTCATTACTATTAGACATGTTTGCTGAGTCTTTTAATACAGGTATGTTCCCCCAAACCTTAAACCAGACATTAATTTTGTTGCTTTTGCACAAGGGTAAAGACCCATTATTAATTGCCTTTGTAATGGAGCCTATGTCTTTTGCTCTACAGTTTCTTCCCAAAATAACTAGAAATTGTGTAGAGTTGAATATGATCCTGTATACAGATAACCCTCTGTTACTCCTGTTTATCACGCTCTGTCCTTGCTGCACTTTTAGTCCTGGATACATCTGGTAATACTTCTGGATATAAATTTAATCTTGGCAAAAGTGAGGTGTCTGCTGTTAAAAAAGAGGCAAAAAAGTATTTGCTCAATAATCTGCCATTCAAGTCATCGAATTTGGGTTTGTCTGTGTTGAAGTGTACATAGCAGACACAATGGTTAATCTTTGTAGGAAAATCTTTATTTTTTTGCTCACACAAATTAAACACAATTTTGAGCAATGGTCTCTCCGAAATCTTTCTGTGGCTGCTAGATTTAATACTGTCAAAATGAATATCTTCCCTTGCTTCTTATATCTATTTCAAGTTTTCCCATTTTTATCCCTTTAGCTTTTCTCCACAAGATTAATTGTCTGATTCTGGACTTTATTTGAAGCAAGAAACCACCAAAGCTACACCATCAAGTTTACAATGGTCCAAAGCTCTGGGTGGAATGACTCTACCTAACCTCTTGTACTACTGGGCAACTGATATAGGAAATCTGAATTATTGGGTTCAGTATGAGGAGAATCAATTACTCCCATCATGGTTGGTTATGGGAGCAAATTCTGCTCATCCAGTAGCACTGAAAGCCTTAATATACTCACCTCTTCACTTTTCTACTTCTAGTTACACTAAAAATGTGATAGTGGCCGCCAGTGTTAAAACCTGGGTTCAGTTTAAATGCTGTTTTGGCTGACAAACACTATGTTAGAGCGCTGCTAGCAGGGAATCATATTTTTCCTTCATCCTTATGGATAACACTTTCTCTAAATGGGCTGTGTTAGGTATAAACACATAGAGAAATTTGTATGTTGATTCTACTTTTGTTTCTTTTCAACAACTACCAAAATATTCTCTCCTTAAACATCTTTTTATCAGATACCTTCAAGCTCAACAATATAATCCTTCCACTGTGTTAAAACTCTACGGAAGATAGACCTGAAACTGTTGATTTCAGATGATGTTTGTGAGGATGTTTTAAAGAGGGTACACAGACTTTCAATCTGTGCTAGACACAGTTTCATGCTATGTCAGATGTTACATTGAGTTCACTATACTGAAGCCAGGCAATCTGACACAGGGTCCCCTCTGTGAATAATGTCAACAGGACACAGAAAATTACTCACACACATTTTAGAGCTGTTCCTCCATAAAGAGGTTCTGGGGTGTCATTTATAAAATTGGCCTGAAACTTGCGTACGTCACTTTCCATGCAAAGTTTGTGATCTATAAAACACAAACTTGACGGGAAAAAGTGCATCCCTCACGCCAACTCTGACCCATGCGTACGCTCATTTTGGAGACTGGGGAAGCTGGCGACACAGATGGTGAAGTGGGGAATTAAAGCCACACTACATCATGATTCCTTTCAGATATTCAATAAGGACATTTTAAATATAAAGCCAACTTCAATCTTAAATAAAAGTTCATGCAACATGTCAAAGTTTTCTCATCATCATGAGGGGACAGTGGCTACCCCCTCAGGCGCTGCCTCCTAAACCCTTTTCCAAACCCCCAGAGCGCAGAAGAGGCCCACTTTAATACCGCTCACACCCGTGCATGCTCAACTTTGGAGCATGCCATCGGCCTCCTAAGATGCCGGTGGTGGTGCTTGGATGTGTTGGGGGGGGGGGGTTTGGACACTCCTATTTGATCTGAGGAAGGTGTGCAAGATTGTCAAGGCATGTGGTGTGCTGCACAACATGGCGCTGAGGCACGGCATCCATTTTCCTCCTGACCTTCCTCCTCCACAGAATGACGACCCTGACCCACAGCCCCCGTCCCCGACAAGAGGAATTTCAACACAGAGCACGGCTCCATGAGGAAGTTATGCGACGATTAAGACAGCAATAAGGTTCACTTTTTAACAAGTTCTTTTAATGAGTTGGATATGTCAGACATAACATCACACAAATTGTTTAACACTGATTTGTCTCAATTCATTAATCATTTCCCTCTGATTTTCCAGAACAGCAGTCGTCAGCACCCCTCCTTCTCCAGACGCACCATGCACTTGGGGCTTCAAGAGGAAAAACTTAAAGGCCTCCAGCACAGATATGCTGTTGTTTTTGAAAAATGGAGATATGAAGCAAGACTGAGCAAAATAATACTAAGAAAATAAGCTACAGAGAGCGAATTAAATGAGCTGATTAGTAATGTAAATGTCACCTGCAAAGATGTACAAACTATTTATGAACAAATACAACAAATACAAACTCCAGATGCAGTTGCAAGGCGCAAATTAGATGCATGTACATCACTTTCCACATTCATTATTAAAAGAGCTGAGAAACAGCTACAGGGAGACTTTGCAGAAGGGGACAAAGAGCTGTGGCCACATGTTGGGTCATGCTTAGGATCTGAAAGTACTACATCTAGGTCAAAACCACAAAGGTCTAAAGGTAGTTCAGGTCAGTCATGCTCACAAACAATCAAAAGACTGGAAGCAGAGGCTGAAGCAGCTGCATCTCAAGAAATATTAGCTGTAATGGAGGAGCAAGAAAGGGAAGCAGCTGAACTACAAAAATTGAAACGCGAGAACTTCGAAAGGCAGCAAGCAATGGAAGAGCAGCGCAGAAAGATTGGACATTTAGAAGAAGTTAAAAAACTGAATGCTGCAAGAGCTCGAGTAAAGGTTTATGACGAAGCTGAGAGTATATCTGGAAGTCAAAGTTCATTACAGAGCATTAAAGCAGAAAGTGAAATCCAAGCAATCCCTGTCACAGCACACATTCCTTCTCCAGCTCTAAATGTAACCCAAGTCCATAATGCTACAAGCCTTGGATCTTTACCACACATTCCTATCGTTATAAACCAAGTTCAACAAGTTCCTGGTGAACAACCTAAGGCTACCACAAGCCAAACTCTCAAAGCATCAAGTCCACCATTCATCCCTCAAGCCACACAAGTTCCTTCTGTTGCAACTCAACAGTCAAATTATGAGTTAGTTGGCATACTAGCAGAAGCAATAAGTGCTAATCGTCTTCCAACTCCAGAACCTACATTGTTCACTGGTGACCCTCTAAGGTTCAAAGACTGGCAGTTGTCATTTGAAACCCTGATAGAGAGAAAAAACATTCCAAAGAAAAAGAGATTAAGAAATTACCTCGGTGGACCAGCAAAGAAAGCGGTTGAAGGATTTCTCCTAGTGGGAACAGATGAAGCATATGACTCAGCTTGGAAAGTGTTGGAGAAGCATTTTGGAGATCTATTCACCATAGGAAAATGCTTTAGAGACAAGCTTCACAGTTGGCCTAAAAAAGGCTCTAAGGATGGAAGTGACTTGAGAGAGTTTGCTGACTACCTTAAGAATTATGAAGCTGCAATGTCACACATAAAGGTGTTAGAGGTTCTCAATGACTGTATGGAAATCCAGAAACTCTTGCTCAAACTTCCAGATTGGTTGACCACAAGATGGAACCTCACAGCTATGAAGATAAGAAGAACTAGTAATAGAGAGTATCCATCATTTCACATGTTTGCAGATTTTGTATCCACTGAAGCTGACTTAGCATGCGATTCCATAGCCTCAATGCAAGTTCTCAAAGGTTTGGAAATAAGTAAACCCAAACACTCACGTTGCCAAGTCATTCAAGCAAAAACACTAACAAATTCAAGCCACTCAACAAATTTGAGTCACGCAAATATTGTAACCTGTTTTTCTGCAGAAGAAATGGTCACACACTTGATAAATGTTTCAAGTTCACAGAAAACCCAGTCCAAGACCGTATCAAGTTTGCACAAGCAGAGAGGTTGTGTTTTGGGTGTTTAAAAAGAGGTCATCATTCTAAGAAGTGTGATAAAAGGAGCACATGTGAAAAATGTCAAAAGAGACATCCAACATGTCTGCACAACGTCAAGTTTGTTGAGCGTAGAAGGGTAATACCTGCATAGAGTGATAATTCTCAAGACAAAGACGAAGCCGGCACCAAGGAAGGAGACGATCCATTGGTTGCGATCTCTAATAGAGTAACTTAAGCAACTTTAAGCACGCTGACATCCTCTATAATACCTGTTTGGGTTTCACCAAAAAATTACCCAGACAGAGAAGTTTTAGTTTTTGCACTCCTTGACTCGCAAAGTGATAAATCCTTCATCTTGGATGAAGTAGCCCAAGCTCTTGACACAGATAAAAGTAAGGTCAATCTGCGACTGTCAACTATGTCCGCCAAGTCAACAGTTATACCATGTGACAAGCTGGCGAACCTACAAGTTAGAGGATATAAACATGAAAAGAGAATCACATTGCCACTAGTTTATATAAGAGAGTTTATCCCTGTTAACAGATCGCATATCCCAACATCTGAAACCGCCTTAAAGTCTTGAAAGGCTGGCAGATAAGCTACCGCCAATGCTCGAATGTGAAGTTGGTCTGCTTATTGGCTATAACTGTCAACAAGCCCTTCTACCATGTGAAGTTCTTGCAAGTAAAGAGAACCAACCTTATGCACAGTTAACCGATCTCGGCTGGAGCATAGTTGGTTGCTTGTCTCAAGTTCAAAATCACAATGATGCCATCGGCACAAGTCACAGAATCATTGTTCGTGAAGTAACTCCTGTGTCACAACCAGCAGTTGAACTCAAACAACAAGTGCATTTTGTATGCCGAACTCAAGTAAAAGAAGTAAGTTCAACTGATGTGATAAAGGCTTTGGAATTCGATTTCTCTGAGCATGCAACAGACAACAATCCAGTGTCACAGGAAGACATTTTGTTCAAGTCAAAGGTGTCCAAGGGCATAAAACAAAAAGAAGATGGTCATTACGAACTCCCATTACCATTCAAAACAGACAATCCGAACCTCCCAAATAACAAGCAAAGTGTTGAACACAGATTGTCTTCATTGGAACGTCGACTCAAAAGAGATAAGAAATACTATAAAGATTATGTCAGATTCATGAACGATATAATAGCCCGCGGAGATGCAGAGAAGGTGCTAGAACAAGAGCTGGACAACGACACAGCATGGTACATTCCGCATCATGGGGTTTACCACCCCCACAAACCTGAAAAAATACGTGTGGTTTTGGATTGTTCTGCACGCTCCCAGGGAACATCTCTCAACGATCATCTTTTGACTGGACCGGATCTCACCAACACACTGGTCGGAGTGTTTTGCCGATTCAGAAAAGTCCCCATCGCCATCATGTGTGATGTGGAGAGGATGTTCCACAAATTCCACGTCGTTAAGGAACATCAAGACTATTTAGAATTTCTTTGGTGGGACAAGGGCGATTTGAACTCCAAGCGTTCAGTTTACAGGATGAAAGTGCATCTTTTCGGAGCAGCTTCATCTCCTGGGTGCTGTAATTTCGGACTCAAACATATTGCATTGCAAGGCAGAAACAAGTTCAGCAACGAGACTGTTGAGTTCATCCAAAGAGGCTTTTACGTCGACGATGGACTTGCTAGTGTAACATCAACAGCCAAAGCCATACAGCTGGTCACAGAGTCAAGAGCACTTTGCAAAACAGGCAACCTACATCTGCATAAGTTTGTGTCAAACAGTAAAGAAGTGCTACAATTCCCAAAGAAGAACAAGTTCAAGTCAAAGACCAGAACATGGCTCTTGGAGAACTCCACATTGAATGTGCACTTGGAGTACAATGGTGTGTAGAAGCAGACAAATTCCAGTTCAGAGTCCAACTTAAGGACAATACATTGACCAGAAGAGGGGTGCTCTCAACTGTTGGGTCAGTCTATGACCCTCTTGGGTTTGTTGCCCCATTCACATTAATTGGAAAGCAAATACTTCAAATGTTGTGCAAAGAAAAGGTTAACTGGGATGATTATCTTCCAGACCACATTCTTCCACAATGGGAAGCATGGTTGAGAGACCTGCCCAAGCTGGCAGCTCTGAAGATCCCTTGAAGCTACTCACAAGACATCAACATCGTACAGTATGAATTGCATAACTTCTCGGATGCAAGCCTCGACGGTTATGGTGCATGTGCATACCTTAGAGCAATAAGCAAGGAAGGACAGATAAGCTGTTCACTTGTCATGGGAAAAGCAAGAGTTACGCCCATTAAACAAACGACCATCCCAAGGCTTGAACTGTCATCAGCTGTGACTTCAGTCCGCAACGCAGATGTAATCAAACGAGAACTGGAAATAGAAAATCTACTGAAATATTATTGGACGGATTCACAAGTTGTATTGGCATATATAACCAATGATGCGAAAAGATTTCACACATTCGTTGTCAATTGAATTCAACGAATAAGACAAAGCACCAGTCCTGAAAGATGGCATTATGTCAGCTCAGAAGAAAGTCCGGCTGATCAGGCTTCTAGAGGTTTAACCGCTACCCAGCTGAAAGAATCAGACTGGATGAAGGGCCCCGATTTTCTTTGGAAACAAGATCTTGCAATCAAAGAGGAAATGGTGGGAGAAGTTGAAGAGACGGATCCTGAACTTCGTAAAGGTCATACACACACAGTGCAGTCAAAGGAAGTGAGCCCAGTGCTAGAGCGTTTAAAGAAGTTCTCTGATTGGTCGAGAGCTGTAAAGGCTATTGCCAGACTCAAACGGTTCGTCAAAGAGTATAAAGGTTTTCAACCAAGAACAACCAAAGCAACAGATCTTGAAGAGAGAAGAGACCAAGAAGTGTTCATTATCAAGCTAGTGCAAAGAGAAGTTTTTACAGAGGAAATACGGAAAATCAGATCTCAAAAGGAAAATTCTCTGCACAAGCATAACAAACTAAAGCAGCTGAATGCTTTTTTGGACAAGTCAGATGTTCTCAGGGTGGGAGGAAGATTGTCCCAAACAGCCTTACATCATCATGTCAAACACCCCTCAATTCTTCCTCAAGAAGTCCCATGTGTCAACCCTCCTCATCAAACACTACCATGATCGTGTACATCACCAAGGAAGAGGCATGACTATAAATGAGTTGCGCGCAAATGGCATATGGATTTTAGGATGTGGAAGTGTTGTCTCTTCACACATTTACCATTGTGTTAAGTGCAGAAGATACAGGAAGACCACAAATTTCCAACAAATGGCAGAGTTGCCAGAAGTGAGAACAAAAACAGCCCCTCCTTTTACCTATTGCGGTGTCGACTGTTTTGGTCCATTCATGGTAAAGGAAGGAAGAAAGGAAGTCAAAAGATATGGATTATTGTTCACATGCTTATGTTCGCGAGCTGTGCACATTGAAATGCTAGATGACTTATCAACAGATGCTTTCATGAATGCCCTTCAGGTTCTGACACCCATAAGAGGTCCTGTCTGACAATTAAGATGCGACCAAGGGACAAACTTTATGGGTGCCAGAAGAGAGTTTTTGAAGCTAATGAAGGATATGGATCAAGAACCACAAAGAGCTATTGGTTGTGAGTGTGTGATGAATGTTCCATCAGCTAGCCACATGGGAGGCATCTGGGAACGCCAAATTCGAACAGTACGAAGCATACTAACAGCAATGTTAGATAAGTTCTTGAACAGACTCGATCCAACTAGTCTAAGAACACTCCTTTACGAGACAATGGCCATTATTAACAGCTAACCCTTAAGTGTGGAGTATCTTAATGATCCCTTGGGTTCAGAGCCATTAACTCCCAATCACATATTAACAATGAAGTCTTTAGTTATTCTCCCCCCTCCAGGACAGTTTTGTAGAGAGGATTTGTACTTGAACAAAAGATAGAGAAGAGTACAGTTTCTAGCAAATGAGTTTTGGCAAAGATGGAGGTGAGAATATCTCGACATCTGCGACAGAAATGTCAGAGAGTTTCACGGAACCTGCAAGTAAATGACATTGTGATCCTACAAGATGACAATGCTCCAAGATGTAAATGGAAACTAGCTTTAGTAGTAGAGACTCTAGAGAGCCCAGATGGCAAGGTTCGAAAGGTGAAATTAAAGACCAGTGAAACTACTTTTGATAAAGGAAAACCACTGACAAGGTTGATATACCTAGAAAGACCTATTCACAAGGTAGTGGTGTTACTTGAGACAAGTACAGAGTAAAACAGACTCTAATCTTGACACTCATTAGAAAATCACATTGGGAACCAATTAGTGATTTTGGTGGGAGTGTAAGTGTCACTAAAATGATTTATGGTTTGAAAAGATGCATGTTTGTTTCTAACAGTTAAAATATTGTAGTTTAAGTTGTATGGTTCACATTTGGACTTTTGTATAAAATGTATTTATTTTATTTTGTCACAAAGGACTTTTTTGTTTGTCTGCTATAGCAAGATTTGCGTGAAAATAAAAGGCTTGACTTGAGTATAATGAGAACACACAGATGTCTGGAGCCAAGCTATGTGCAGCAGCCTTGTGACTTTTGTAGCTGTAAAGGTATTTTGTAATTATGTTGTAATATTTTGTAAATTTATCAGTTATGGTCTTTAATTATTGTATTTTAATTTAGAGTGGACAAGATAAAAATTATTTGTCAAGGACCTCCGAATTGGCGGCCACGAGGTAACTTTTTGTTAATGCACATGTCACCTGTCACTTGGTGGACTATCTGAAGCATTTGTGTTTTATTTCTGTAGTTTTCACAGCGTTCAATAAACAGTCTGTCTTAAAGAAGCCATGCCAATGTCGTCACTTTGGAGCTACATTACCTAAAAAACATTTGGTTTTTGTATTGTTGACTGTTCAATGAAGTGATAAAAATCTTTTAGGTCTTAGAATATTTACAGTAATAATAAGGGGGTTTTGCGCAGCTTCATTTAAGGCAGTGTTAATGTTCAGCAGCCTGGTCTGTTCATTTAAGTATTACAGTATACAACAATTTTGCTGTAGAAACTAGAGTGCAACACAAACACAAGTATGTAATCTGTCATTATTGTTGTTACTGTCAATGTGTCTGTCATGCTTAAGGTCATAGGTTAGAGGTCGGTCTATAATATATTTTTCAGAAGGTTGTGTTTAGCCTGTCCACACAAAAACACAAGGGTGGCATTTCAAAAATTTTGCACTCTGGAACGCGGTTTCAAAAATATAATTTAGGGGCTCGCCAATTCTGTGTACATACAAGGCTGAAACTATATAAAAAAAACTTTTACTTTTTCACACAAATTGTTCCCATGTGGATGGGGCCTAAGTTGTTCATGACGCCCGGGAAGAGTTGAGAAAGCAGGAAAACCTTAAAGAGCAGCTCTTTTGACAGCTGGGTAAAAAGCAAAAAGTGTGTAAGAGAAGACAAAATTTTGTTTATTAAGAGTGACTTGTTACTGGGTCACTCTACTTCTACAGTTAGGTTTGATAAATAGGTCATTGGTTTTTGCTTCAAGCTTTCTCTCTGCAGTGAGTCATGTTTGTCTGAGGTTTTCATCCAAATGTTTTCTCCAGTTGTCCGTTTACAGCAAACAGTGATGGCTCACGCAAAATGAAGGATTAAACTTCAAAGATTTGTGACTTTCTGACATTTTAAATTTTAAGTGAAGTTTAAAAAAGTTCAGTGTCACACTCTGAGCAAAAATGTTTCTATTTTGACTTCAGTGATGTGACATATTTCTGCACAAAACACTGTTGGCAGGGTCAAGAAATCACTCGGTTGGGGGACATGACCACTCCTATTTTGATTATATTTTAATTTCTGGGACTAAAAAATTTCAAATTTTGCCACTTGAACTTGATTTGTGACAGACCATAGAAGAAATAAATCTTTTTCACACTGCCACATTTTTCACTGGAAGTCAGCAACAACAGGAAGCTAAACTTCCAGTGAGCGTGGCTGTGGGTTATACAAAATGCTAAAATGGAATAATAAAACAATCTGAACTTTTAAAGTGTACATTTGTGTTTGTGTTCTAAACTAAAATAGCCATTTTTTAAATTTCTATTCCTTTCTTACAAATAAATAACTAAAATATAAATGGATCCAGGTAATATGATGAGAAGAAGGAGAAAATTTCAAAATGAAAGCACGGCAGTTCTGCTTTAGCTGACACTAAGTCTCTGGCAACCAGGGATATCAGGATATTTCTGGTGTAATGCAAAACTGATGGTGGTGTAAAGGTTTATAACACTTGAACCGCTGGTAATTCCAGATTAGAGCTGTTTTAAGACAATAGCGTGGTCAATCCCAGACTCTCTAACCCCCCACCCCCTCACTCAGACGTGCTCATAAATAAGGTCAGAATTAAGATGGCTTTCCGGAGTGAATCCAGTATGTCTTGTTTTAATGGTTTCTCTTTAAATTTTGTA
>JAOXNZ010000091.1:33955243-33966619 GCA_028566095.1 Kryptolebias brasiliensis
GCAACCTACATAACACCAGTATAAATGTGAATGATGGGTGATGTTAAGCAGCCTGTACTTTTGCCCATACTCCAGCTCTTAGTAATCCCTGGATGTACATCTACACCTTATAAAATTTTGAAGTCAATCTGATTTAAGATGGCTGCCACAGCCAACTTATCTTAAAAATGTCTGTGATTCAGTCAATTTTACAGACAATGACCTAAAATTTGGTATGGTAGTAGCTGAGATTGATCCCACAATCTGAGTGATAACAGATTGCAAAAAAATCTTTAAAATTTGGCAATTACTTATTTGGAGTCAACTTTGTTAGCAAAATATCTCATGAACCATTGGGCAAATATTAATAAAGCTTTCAGGAAATAACTACTGGATGTACCTCTACAACTACAACTGATTAACTATTGTAGTCAATCCAATTCAAGATTGCCACTATCACCAACTAACCCTAGAAAAAACAAAAATTGCAATAATTCAGTCAGTTTTACAGACATTTTGCAAATATTTTGGTTGTTGCTGAGTGTTTCACAATACATAATTTGAATGTGACCTATCACGACATAGCATGAGACTGTGGATAGCGTTATTTCAAGATTTGACCAAAACAACTACAGCTCCATCATTTCTCGTCATAAGATAATATTAATCTAAAAGTCTGGCAGTGAGTGATATGCATTCCATTAGGGAAAATTAGGCCTTTAATGTTTAGGTTATTGACCACAATCCATATCTTTTTAAAATCATGTTTTAATATAACCTGCTGATTTTGTTTTGGCCAAATGTGAGCACAGCTGTTAATACACTGATAAGCTCTCATGTCTGGTTGTTATTTTAGACCTAGATTTGAGCTTCAAGTTTCAAGTCATTTTTATCACTCTAGAAACAAAAGCAAAAATAAAATAATTTTGGACTTGGTGAGATGCAGAAAAACTGTTTAATGCCTTTATTTGAGTTGGATTACCTAAAATTTTCTTTAAATTTGTCTCTAAAAATCATAGGAAGACTTTTACCCTCTTTTCTTCTGCAGGAGAGCTAAACGAGAGTTCTCCGAGTGACCAGTTGAGGGCGACGTGTCTCTAGCTGTGGACAATTAGTATTAGCTGAGGCTCATTCCCCATTCATGATTACCAATTCATGAAGTTGGGCCTCCAACCCTTCTGTGAATGTTGATGGAGAAGTCTTTGAGAAACTCTAAAATAAGACCTGTGCATACCTGTGACTCTTACCTGTGTCCCTTCTGTAGTCCTTTGTATTTTGTCAACTCCTACATTTCCTTGTGGATACACTGTGGATCTTCTATTGCCTTCAAGAATTATCTACCTTCTACTCACCTAAAAAAAAAAGTCAACTAAGTCTCACTTACCTGGAAGAATCCTACTTGTACACTCTCGCCCCTTGCTCTCTGTCTTGTCCTCTCATGTCCTAGACTCCTAGAACCTGACACTTGTAAAAAGAAAAATCAGCAACAAACACTCTTCTTTGGAATTATCTCTTTTATTCTGGATATTTTTATCAATAAAACTTCACTTATTACATTACCTTCTTCTGCAGACAAATCTAGCGCTGAAGCATTGTTTCTACTTCCTGTTCCCTTCAAAATGAAACTTATGACATCATCTGAGTATTGTCACCGATACCAGAGAACCTGGGTCTTGAAAAAAAAACCAATTTATTTATCCACTAATTATGACAGAACAATCCAACCAAACCAAATGTAAGACCCTGTTAGTACTGAAGAGAAGTTAAATCATGGTATTATTTGTATAAGTTTAATTCCTTGCATTGTACCCGGTTGGCAGTTGCCAGTACCATTTACTTTGCAATGGTCTTCTGGGGTGCTGGAATGAAGGTAAAGGACTGAAACAGAATTAATAAACTTGTGAAAAATAGGCAGAGTCAGTTCTAGGGACCAGGCTCTACTGGAAGAGGTAGTGAGAGACAGAATGCTGGGGAAGATCAGAGACATTATGGACAATGTCTCTCATCCTCTTTACAGTACTGTAGGCAGTCTAAGAAGTAGCCACAGCCAAAGATTATGACAGCCTTGATGTGTTAAGTAGCGCTACAACACATCCTTTCTACCTGAGGCTGTCAGACTCTTTAATTCACATGTAGCCTCCAGAACTGTGCATCTTAGATAAATTATTGAGACCTTCATCAGTCATCTACTGTTTTTATTATTGTGTGTTACACTGAGAAAGATAAAATTCCCCTTTGGGGATTAATAAAGTTTCAATTAATCAATTGATAGATCAATCAATCAATCAATCAATCATTCATCAAATCATTCATTCATTTATTTATTCATTCATTCATTCAACCAACCAACCAACCAATCAGTCAAAATAGACTTTACGTGAAAGCTGAGGAGTGCGATTTCCATGTGTCCACGGTACCATTCCTGGGATATATATTTGAGAGTGGTCAGACCAGACCAGACCATGAAAAGATCCGAGCCGTGGTCTCAACCAGAAAGCAAATACAATGGTTCCTGGGCTTCACTAATTTCTACTGGAGGTTAATTTAAAACTAAAGTCAGACAGCCTGTCCTTTGACCAAACTCACCTCAGTCCATAAAACATTCCACTGGACCCCTGACGCAGAGAGAACCTTCCAGAGACTTAAGGAACTCCTCCCCACAACTCCAGTTCTGGTACATCCAGACCCAAACAAACAGTTTATTGTCCGACCCCTCCAACACTGGAGTGGGTGCTGTTCTGTCACAAAGAGCTAGCTCAGATGGTAACTACACCCATGTGCATTCTTCTCCATCAAATTATCCCCAGCAGAATGGAACTATGACATTGAAAATTATGAGCTGCAGGTGATTTAAATTAAAATGGCCTTAGAGGGTTGATGACACTGGCTAGAGGAGGCCAAATCTCTGTTCATAGTATAGACTGATCATAAAAATCTTGCCTACCTGCAGACAGCAAAATGCCTTCATCCCTGTCAGGTGTGGTGTAACGGGAATAAAAACTGTTTCAGTAATTCTTAATACATGTGACCTGCTTGTGAACTGTGGAAAAACACAGAGCATTCAAGTCACCATGATTTAGTTTAGAATGCTGGAATGTCTTTCTTATTGTCTCTATAGGCCCCTGAAGAGCAGGAACCAGGGAACCTGTTGTTACCTCATGTTTTTTATTACCTCCTTTGTGGTCAGCTATCTGTTCCCCCCCTGACCCCTCCTGACTGTATAAAGGCGAGACTGCCTGTTGGTGATTCAGATTTCACTCTGCTGACTTCCTTTCAGCAAATGTGATTTCTCAGTTATATATATGTATATATATATATATCTTTAATAAATATCCTAAGACAAAACTCTCCGTTGTCCTCTTGTTAAAGATAATTCCACAACACAGGCTTGCTGGTATTCTTCACAAGATTCTAATTCTCCATTACTTACCGCCTAGGTTCCTGGAACAACCAGACGCCCTCTCCCGACACTTCACAAACTCTGAAGAGCCTGACACCCCTAAAAACATCCTCCCATTCACATGCACCAAAGGAGCCATCACCTGGGAGATTGAGAGCCTCATCCATGCTTCCCACACCTCTGAACCAGACCCCGGTACAGGACCACTTAACACGCTACGTCCCTACATCTGTGAGATTGCAAATTATTAAGTGGGCTTACAATCTAAGTTTGTTGGACATCCAGGGGTTAGCCGAACCCCTTAGCTTCATTCAGAGGTCCTTTTGGTGGCCTTTTTTGGCGGCTGATGTTAAGAAGTTTGTTTTAGCTTGCCCAAAATAAAAATGGCAACAGGCCTCCTGCTGGCCATTTCTAACCTCTGCCTGTCCCTCATTGTCCCTGGGCCAACATCTCCCTGGATTTTATTACTGGCCAGCCACCTTCTGAGGGTAGTAACCCAATAGTATTAACTATTGTAGGCCATCCATTACATTCCTCTCCCTAATCTCCCATCTGCATTTGAAATTGTGCAACTGTAAAACCAAGGCCCTCAAATAATTTCCCATGACTGGAAGAATTTCTGTAACTCTTTAGGAGCCACCCTGGGTTGAATACGCACACAATACACTCACCTTTTCAGCCACTGCCTTTAGCCCTTTTGAAATATCCCTGGGCTACCAGCCTCTTTTACTTTCCCTCTGAAATTACTGTTCCATCCTTCTATCACCAACTGCAACAATGTAAAAGGATTTAGAGAGAGACCAAAGCCACACTGCTTTCACACCACCAAGGAAAACAAAATATTTTCAGATTGGAAAGGACTCAAGCACCCCAGTATTTTTGTGGACAGAAAGTCTGCCTTTCCTCCTGGAACATTACCTTAAAAGATTCCTTAAGGAAATTAGCCTCGAGATTCATTGGCCTCTTTGAAGTAGAATCAATCCTTGGTCCCTCACCTGTCTGCCTGAAACTCCCTCCCTCTATGAAGTTCCACCCCACAATCTATATGTCCCAGTTAAAACGGGTTATCACCAGTCCTCTTTGCCCTTAGGCCAGACCCCCACCTCCTGTCCGTCTCCATGACAACCATCTGGACTCCACAGTCTATTGAATATGTAATGTTTAACGTAGAGGTAGAGGCCTACAGTTTCTGGTGGACTGGGAAGGTTACGGGCCGGAGAACCGCTCCTGGATCCCTTGCTCCTTTATCCTACATCCCACTTTAATCACACCCTGACAAGCACCCTAGGTTGCCAGGAGGTTACCATTCAGGAGGGGGTACTGTGAGGATTCTGCTTTGTTCCATTGTTTTTCCTAACACGTCTGAGTTGGAGAGAGCCATTTTGCTTTGATTAGGCGGGGCTGCCTCTGCCAGTTCCCGCTCAGCTGATTTTCATCAGGAGCTGATAATCTGGGCATAAAAGGCTGAACTGAGAAAGCATTTTTTGCTGGTTCCTAACCTCTTATCTCCTTGAGTCTTTCTAAGTGTGAATCTTTGTTTAAAGAACTTTTGCTAGCACTTACCCGTACCTATCTGCAGTTCTCCTCATGTTCTTTACGATGACTCTTTGTTGGGCATTGCTCACCTGGTTTCTTTAAAGCCACCTCACTCTTCAGCCAGTTCCAAAGGTCCTCCTCAAGTGTATCTCAGCTCCTTGAAATCCTCCTGCCAAACATACAGGAGATGTCAGCCCAGCCTTTAATTCACCATCTGCCTATACCGCTCTCTCCCATGCTCACCTGCCACCATACTCACCTGTTCTAGAATCCTCCACCTCCATCTCTAATACCTGGAAACACAAAGAAAGACAGTAAGCAAAAGATCTCATTCATATAAATTCTCCCAGAATCAGTAAAACAATCTTCTCCTTGGCGTTGTTCCACAGATGTTCCCTGCCTTCTCTTCCTGTTCCATCCCAAATAAATCACCTTTTAACTCTTGTTTCCTGTGTGGATCTTTTTGGTTTTGGTCAAGTCAAACCCTGTGAAGCGTACAAACTGTAAATATGACACTGCTGTGGTAAGAAAAAGGTTGATTACAGTCAGAAACAGCGACTGAAGCTAAGAATAGCTTACCAAGGCTAAAAGCTACTTCTTCTTGTTGAGTAGTGTGAGTGACGTCAACTTCTTGTCTGTACTAACCCTCAAGAGAGGCACTCAAGCCCTTTAATGGACAAAATAAGCTACTAATATTTAATATTATAAATGTACTTAATATATTAAATGTATTAGATCTGGTCCTCCAATCTCCAATCAGATTGAGTTTCTATTGCTTTTCCTTAAAAAACAGCCTATTTACTGCAGTGTTTTTATAAGTTAACTAACTTTTAAACCAAGAAAAGTAAGCCTTAATTTTTCAGTAATCTTAGATTTTGACGTGGAAAAAGCAACAGGAGGAGTATACTGTGTACATGCCCTTAGTCAAAGTACATAGTATAGTGTTCCTTAAATGAAGTTTATATATTAACTTAGGTTCAGGAGCAGGGCCAGGCCTAAAACCACACATCTAATTTCCCAAGCAGCCTATTTATACTCTGCTCACCCACACCTCTTGGTCTGTTATGTTTCATCAACTGTCAGACTCAAGACTCTTGCTGTCATTCGACTCACCATGGAAGGCGACTTCACTATTCAGCTCAGCCCTTCTGACTCAGATGATGGTCTCCTGAACACTCCATCTGCTGCTGAAAATTCTCCTCCTCCAGTAACAAGACAAGCTCCAGGTTGTAATCGCCTGCACTCCGTGATTTTTGACCCTCAAGCTCAGTCTAGCAGCACAGTACCTCCAGCGCAACATCCATTTGAGGTACATCTCCCACCTTCAACAACATCGCAGTCCCGCGGCCGTGGACTGCTTAGAAGCGTCAGGTGACCCGTTCGTTCTCCTGGGCCACATCGGGCTTCCGGACTCTCAGCCGAGCAACATCAACACATCCACGTCCCAGCTTTCCTCTCCCAGTGTCTCAGTCCGCCAAGTCCTCAAATCTTGGACCGTTGCTCGCCTTCAACGCTCTCTAAAAGAAAAGGGAATTCCTTTCAGCCGCTCAGACAACAAGTTAAGACTCTCAACTGCTTTCATCCTCCATACCTCATCAATCAACAGCACCGCTGACGTCTGAACATCTCAGGCTTCCAGGTTCCTACTCTAACATTCCCGGTGACGTCATTCCGCTGCCGGCTTCCAGATCGTCACTCTCACTGACAGCTCCCCCTTGTGTGGACCAGGTCTTATCACCCCCTGTGCCTGCATGCTCTCTGTCTGAGCTTTCCCAGCTCTTATCCACCATCATTTCAGCTCTGCCCTCTCAGGCTTCACAAAATCCCTGTGCACACACATCCCTTCATCTCTTCTTTTACTCTTCCTTCTACCTCTCAGTCTAGTTTGGCTCCTGCTCCTTTTAAAAGCATCCAAACGCTTGCAAATTCAGCTCAGCCAAATGCTCCAGGACTTCCCCCTCAATTTCTTTCTGATCTATCCTTTCCCCCTTCCCTTCCCTCCCTAACCCCTTCCCCTTCCCTCGCCAACCCCTTCCCCTTCCATCCCCCATTCCCTAATGTACCTCCTAATTGCAATAACCCTTACAATCGCACCATGGCAGTTCCTCCAGTCTAGCCCTCCTCATCAGTTCAACATCCTTCTCCTGTATCCCCATCGTTACGCCAAAAAATTCTAAATGGTAGTTATGTAGACTTAGCCCAACTACTTCAGCCATCTCTAATCACCATCAGTCAGCCTAGGGAACTACATACAAATTTGGGATTTATGCAATTAAGCCATCCATTAGGTCCTCATTCTAAAGACCTCACGCCCACTGAATTTGCTCTGACGTTCTCACTGTTCAGGGATACCATATGCTCAGTCTATCCAGATCGCAGGTCCGAATTTGACGACTATCTGTCCATCACTCTTGATATGGCTCTCCGATTTGGAGAAACCGGCTTCTATCAGTACCACATTCTTTTCACTACCCAGGCTGCAGGCCACCTACAACAATTCAATAAGGGGACATACTGGGGTTCCCTCGATTCCGAATTGTACTGCCGCATTTTCGCTGCTCGTTCATTTTTTTCTTGCAGTCTTTGCTGTGCTCCATCCCATCCAGCCACTGCTTGTATGTCTATCATTTCTTTCCGCCTTCGTTCCTCATCTCACATCTCTTCAGCCTCTGATCGTCTGTCCCATGCTTCCCCTCCCCCTCCCATCATCCCCAAAACTAGAGACTTCCGTCCTTCAGTTAATATCCCAACTCCTAAGGGTGTCGATAAACGGGGCCGTTCCATCCTGTACCAGGGAGGCAGAATGATCTGCAATAATTTCAATGATCTTAGCTGTTCAATTTCCAGCTGCAGATTGCTGCACACCTGCTCTTTCTGTGGTGGAGCCCACGCAAGGAATTCCTGCCCCCACAATCCTACTACCTCTGCAGATTGACTAAGAAGACATCTCTCCACTCCAATCAAGGTGAATGCTCTCATTTCTGACCTTAAACATCATCCTGATAGAGACTTTGTGAACTCTTTTGTTAATGGATTCACTTATGGTTTTCACCCGGGCATAGACATCATTCCAAAGTCCACCTATCACTGTCACAATCTTCAGTCTGCTCTTTCAGATCCTGACACTGTTGACTCTCTTCTAGCCAAAGAAGTCAAAGAAGGGTTCATGACAGAATCATTTAGTCAGCCGCCCTTCCCTATTTTTTGTGTCAGCCCCATCGGCATTGCTACACAAAAATACTCAGGCAAGAAAAGGCTAATCATAGATCTTTCAGCTCCTCACGGTTCTCATGTTCCTAGTATCAATGGTATCATTCCATTTCCAGATTTTTCAATGCAATACGCAACTATCGATCACGCCATCAAACTCATTCGTTTGGCAGGCCAAGGTGCCAGGCTCTCTAAAGCAGACATCACCAGTGCATTCAAAGTTCTCGCCAATAGATGTTCCAAACGACAGTTGCTAGCACTTCTTGGTCATCTGAACTACGTCATTCGAATCATTCCTCAGGGAAAATCTTTCATTTCTAATCTTTTGTCAAAAGCAGCTAGCATCCCTTCTCTCTATTGTTCACTCATCCTCAATCGCTCCTGCAAGATGGAAATGCGTCTCTGGAACCATTTTCTTTCCTCATGGAACAGCATATCTTTCTTTTATAACGACTTTCTCACTCATCCAGACGACATTCAGCTCTACACAGATGCAGCTCCCTCAATAGGCTTTGGCGGCTATTACAAAGGCAAGTGGTTTGCAGCCAAGTGGCCCCAAGAGTTCACGTCTCTTCAGAACGAATTAATTTCACCCTCATATGCACTTCATGAACATTACTCCATCATTATTGCAGCAATCCTTTGGGGGCACGAATGGTCAAAAGAGTCTATCCTCATTCACTCAGACAACACTGCAGCTGTAGAAATCATCAACAAAGGCCGATCTCGTTCCGCAGAAATCATGCAGTTTATTCGCAGACTTACTCTGGTCTCTGCCCAACACCAGTTCCTGCTTAAAGCAGCTCATATTCCAGGAACTCAGAACATCTTTGCTGATGCTCTGTCTCGCTTTTCTTTTCAGAAATTCAGACTCTTGGCCCCAGATTCAGAAACTCATCCAACTCCAATCTCTCCGTTTTCTTCAACAATATTTAACTAATTCTTCAGTTATTCTACCTCATCGCTTCTCAGGAATCCATCCTCAATAGCCTGGCTCCTCGCACTCCGTCAGCCTATTTGTCAGGCTGGAATTGCTTCAAATCTTTCCATACAGCTCATCAACTCCATTTTCTGTTTTTTGATGTCACATTCATTCGTCTCTTCATTACGTACTCTCATTCAGTCCTCAAAATACGTTCCTCTACCATTCAGACCTACCTGTCTGGCATCAGTTTTTTCTTCAAGTTGATAACGGGTAGCAGCTGCCCATCCATTTCCCATTGTCACATACCCATGCTTCTCAAAGAGTGCAAAAAGCAAGAACCTTCAAGCTCCACTCATCGACTACCACTCACAGCAGATCTTCTTAGTCGTTGCATCCTCACGTTGCACTCCGACTACTTATTCCCCTTCTTAGACCGGACTTTAGAATCCATGTTTCTTTTAGCCTTCTTTGGCTTCTTTCGCTGCTCAGAGTTTGCTCGATCCTCATCCAAGCACAATCCTTCCAGTCATCCATGCCTTTCAGATATCTCCATCCACAACTATAACACTCTGATCTTCGCTCTCCGGTGAAGAAAAAACTAATCAGTTTGCCGTCTCTTGTCCAATTCATGTCTTCCATCTTAACTCTTTCCTCAGCACGTACAAACCGATCTCTAACTATGTTCAGTCCAGACTTTCAGCAAACACTTCACCTCATGATCCACTCTTCATCACCTTGTCAGGAAGTCAAGCCACTCGATTCTGGTTCACCAGACATCTCCGGCAAGTCCTGTTGAAGTTGGGCATCTCTTCTGAACATTATTCCACCCATTCTTTTTGCATAGGAGCCGCTTCTGCAGCATCCAGCCAGGGTATCTCAGACCAGACCATTCAAGCTTCCCAGGCGTACCATTCTTACATCCGCAATAACCTCAGTTACTTCATGCTCACTCTCGCCTCAGTTCAATTTAATTCAGAACCTTTTGGGGGTCCTATATGGGCTCGGAAAATAAAATAACAACATTTCCCGTAGACTATACCCCCACGCTGAGTCTTTGTCTCTCTAGCCCTCCAGCATTCTTCCCAGATGACCAAGCTAAGCTCTTTCATCCCTTCACCCCTTCATTCCTTAACCCCTTCATCCCCTTCCCACAATAAATATTTAATCTTATATCTTTGTGGCGTGGTCCTTGCTAGTGAATGAAGTGTTTAAGTTGTGAGAAGACTTTAACCTGCATCATTTAGATCCTCGAGACTAATTGCATTTGAAAGGAAGAGCAAACCAAATGCACCAAACAGGTTCTACAGGCATGTGTGGTTTGTTTGCATTGTGTTGTAAAGTGGAGTGTGTGTCTGTGCTCTGACTGCAGCAGGAATCGCTGAGATCAATACTGCTGTGATCCTGACCTCCTCTGATCGCTTTGGAACTGAAAGACTCTCACAGCTGCGCTGCTCGCTCAGGACAGGAACTGTAGATTGATTCAGTGTTGCCAGATGGGAAATGTTGAAGTGTTGTACCATCTGCCTAAAAGTATCGTAGTTTGAGTAAAATTATCATACATGCCAATTTGCATTTTAAAGTGGCTCAGAATTATCTTCTTCAATGTGGGCTTCAATAGTACATTATTATAGACAGTGAATATTTTAACCTATAACACATTTTTATCTTTAATTAATCCAACAAAACAGTTGAAAAAAAGCACCTCCTGCAGAACAGTGCTTCCACTGGTGAGGAGTGTAGGAGGAGCTACCAGAACAGACTATAATATCAGACTGAACTGTCTTCTACAGGCTGTTGTTCAGTCATTATGTATCAGGGTTCTGCCTCACAAATATTTTGACATGTACTGTATACTAGGATTTAGGATCAACCAACTCACGTAAACCACTACTGAATGCATTTGATAATTAAAACACTTGTTGTAGAAACTGCTTTACAGTTTCATAAGGAATCACAGTTCAGTGGCATTTTTGCACATATTAAGTGCAAACAGCAACACCAACTACTGAAACAAGTAATTTACAGGAGACACAAAAAGTCAATAAAAACAGCCGAAATATGTTTAAAACTACAAATAAAGTTTCTTCCAATTCTTGTTTTTTTTTTTTTTTTGTTTCTTTTTTGTTTATATGCCATAGTTCCAACCCTCATCCTTTTTCCAGGCTTGGATTAGGCAAAAGTGACCCAAAAGAGTGAAGTGGTTTATTTTAGACAGAAAATTTTACATTTACATCCTGCCATCAATCAGTGGTGGCACAGTGGCGTAGTGGTTAGAGCTGTCGCCTCCCAGCAAGAAGGTTGCAGGATTGCATCCCGGCCTGGGGCC
>JAOXNZ010000091.1:34041840-34054641 GCA_028566095.1 Kryptolebias brasiliensis
CTGTCTTAGCTTCAGTTATTACAAAAGTAAGCTTCCAATTCCTTTTGGGTTTTGTAGAAGAAAGTTGATGGATGTTGGAGTTTCATGCAGTTTGTTGAAACCCTCCAAAATGTCCTAAGAAATTTTCTAGTTTGTTTTAGAAATATAACTTATAAAGGAATTCTGCAGATTTTCTCTACTTGATACATAAAAAAAATCATTTGGTACAATTTTCTTTTCTACAAAATAGAATAAATGCTCCCTAAGTAGCAAACCCAAATGTTTCCATTTTCAATATGCCACATCTAAATCCAGCTTTTCCCTTTAATCCAGGAAGCAAGGCATGGCAGGTCAGACTGTGGTCCCACCCTGATGACCTGGGTCCAGCAGCAGCAAAGGAGACACCCCAGCAAAATCCTCAGCCTGGCAGTCATTGAGCTGGAGAAATATTTCAGGTATCAAGGAGGAATGGATCACGAGTCGTACTAAATAACATACTGTATGTCTGGGCACAAACAAACTTTAATTCATCTAATCACACTGATTCACACTGGATTCTCTTTAGGGGTCCAAATCTGTTCAAATGGCAGCCATTAAAAATAGAAAGGAAAAAAAAGTTATCCTTTTGAATGTCTATTTATTTCCACAGCCACAGGGGATGACTGATTTTTATTGTCATTTGTTTCTTTTCTGGACATGGATCAATAGTTGCTCATTTGTTTGCTTCTCTAGACAGAGAGCAACAATTGAAATAAGTTTTTTGGCCTCACAAAGAGGATTTAAGCAATGAACCATTGGAAATATTTTGTCCTGTCATTATGTATTTGTACTCATCAAAAAATTAAATAATTAAAGGCCAAGCATTCCTGTAAGGAATGCATATCGCCCGCCACCTTTCATGCCAGAGTTTTCAACTAAAATTCTCTGACGCTAAAAAGAGATGGAGTTGTAGCATTTTTGGTCAAATGTTGTAAACAACATTGTGCACAATCTTATGTGGTGTCACAAGATCTGTTAGCACCCAGAGTATGTGTTGTGAATCACTCTCAGCTATTACCACACCATATTTTAGCTCAATATCTGTAAAACTGACCAAGTAAAAGCTGCTTTTGTGTTTGCTATGGCAGCCATCTTGAATTGGGGTAACTCCAAAAGTTAATCAGTTGTAGATGTACATTCAATGATTACTTTCTGAAAGTTTCATTAAAATCTGGCCTGTGGTTCATGAGATATTTTGCTAACAGACAGTGTTGACTCTAACAGTTATTGTTAAAGTTTTAAGCTACTATTATAACAATTTTTAGCTCAGTATCTGTAAAATGGCCGAGTTATAGCTATTTTTGTGTTTTCAGCTATTTGACCTCCACAAAAATGGCTATACCTCAGTGAATATTTACAGATGTTGAGCTAAAATTTGGTGTGGTAGTAGCTGACAGTCATTCCCAACACGTACTCTGAGAGCTAACGGTTCATGTGAGATCTTGCATTATTACGTGAGATCGGGCATAGCATCATTTTTAAGGTTTGACCAAAACAGCTACATTTCTATTATTTTTCACAGTAAGATGATCTTAGTTTGAAACTCTGGTACGAAAGGTAGCGGGTGATATGCATTCCTTCAAGGTATGCTTGGCTTATAATCATGAAAACTTTTCTATGTACCAACACATAATTATTCGTCTGACAGACCATAATATTCGGGCACTTGAAAGCTTGTTCATACACCTGTGTTTTCTCAACTTTTTCAAGTCAAAATGTCTGCTGTGAAATCGGTATTTGCTCATGTTGATATGTGTCATTGTGTGTTTGGTGGCTGATCAGAGAACAAAGCTTTGTTTCTTTTGTTTCCAGGGTGAAGAGGTCTCACAACCAGAAGAGGTTCAGAGAGGCTGATAGGGGGGAGGAGACAGGGGGAGGAAAACAGAAGAAAAAACACAAGAAAGATGGAGCTGAGTTGTTACCCAAAGTTTCCAGAGTTGATGTGGAGGAGGTAGGTGTTAAGTGGATTGTACAGCAATATTTTTTATTAATATTTAAAGAAGAAAAGTAAAAAATATTAGGCTTTTGTTCACTATGAAATAAATATTTCTGTTTTAATCATAAAATATCACTGATTCATTTGTTCCTAGTTGCTCAGCATTGAGTCAACATTAACTTTATGAGTAATCTAATGTGATATTACTACCACATCAAATTTTAGCTCAATTTCTGTAAAACTGACTGAGTTTTAGCCATTTTTGTGTTTTTGAGGGTCAGTTGGCTGTAGCAGGCATCTTCAATCATGTTGACTCGAAAAGTTAATCAGGTGATTGGATTGTATGTCAAAGTTTTTTCTTATAAGTCATAAAATTCAAAATGTCAAAATAAGGCTTTTTTAAAGGTTTGGTTTCCATCTTTTTGTTTCAGTTATATCTGGATGCAAAAACACAATGGAGTTTGTTTTGTTTTATTGGTGAATATAGAGTTTATTACTGAGGTATTTTCTTTTACTGATCCCATCAGGCACTGGTGCACCTTCAGCTTCACACCAGCGTCTCAGTCCAGTTTTTATCAACATGGAAGGAGTTCTCAGATTACATCGTTATGACAACCAAAGCAGTTGCAGAGGCACCTTTCAAGTGAGCAGCCTGAGGTATTTACTGAACATGGCATCTGTCAAAGCAGAATTGTTATCACAATCCTCTGTTTGTGTGCAGGAGAGAGCGAGAGAAGACCGGCTTCTCCTTCTGTCTGGATACTGAGTGGGCGGGGGGCCAGCGAGTCGATAAAGGTGGTAAAGGTCTGCTGCAGGTGTGGAAGAGACAGATTCAACAGCTCAATAGAGTCAGTCCAGACATGGCTGCTGCCATCCTAGCAGCTTATCCTTCACCCCAGCTTCTCAGGAAGGTGTGTATTCTGCTCACACATTTACAGGTGGCTGAAGATGCTGCAAAGGCATTTTGTTGCAGACTGGATGAAATATGCAGAAGTTACACCAATAATTAGTGTCACGTTGAGATGGTGAAATTTGTCACTTCAGTGACCTCACCCTGCAGCAGTAAGTCACAGTTTTTAGTACCATGTAACCTCCACATGTTGTCTGTTATGACAGTTTTAAGTTGATATGGTAAAGCAAGTCAGAGGATGATGCCCATGAGTAAAACATGTGGCTTCTTGTTCTCAGTGGGCGGGGCTAGGACCATGGAGGCATTGTACCATGTCGACGTTTTGAGGACTGAGCTGTGATCAAACATGCATTTTCATGAAGATCAAATGTGTCTGTTATAGCAATTTTTTGTTTCATGGCAAGAAGTCAAAGTTTAAGGTCTAGCCACGCCCACACCCTATGAAGAAAATTCAAGTTTCTGATGACTTTTAGGATTCATTCCTTAATAGTATACTGACCAAGTCTGAAGTTAATACTTCAAAATTTCTAGGAGTTTCTAGGAATTACTACATGTGTAAAACCTCAAAATTATGTCTTTGATCCAAAATGGCCAACTTCCTGTTGGGTTTAGGCCGTAGCTCAAAAGGACTTGTTTTTTTGTGCACCTTGGTGAGTCCCACATGTTTACTAAATTTCAGACCTCTATATGAAAGTAGGCCTTTGTGTCTCCAAAAATAGGTGGTGCTGTTGAGCCAGTTTGTCATTCCAATTTTTTAAACTCTTATAAGATCAAAATGTTTACTAACTTTTAAGGTGTTCCCAAAGTTTTGTATATTTCTGAGTATGTTAAAGTCCCCAAAAAGGCAATTGATTCTGCATGAGAATAAACACTCATTTCAAGAGGCATTGTCTGCAGTGCTTGGGTCTAAAAAATAAAAAACTATACATCTATGATTAAAAAGTAAGTGTATATCTTAAAATGTGTACAACTATCACAATACAATTCAATTCAGTTTATTTATCGAGCACCAATAGCGCCCCCTGCACTCTAAAAGTTTCTGAACCTCCTCCGCAGGAGTATGCTCTGACCCTTCCTGTAGAGTGCACTGTTGTTGTGTGTCCAGTCCAGTTTATTGTTCAGGTGAACACTCATGTGCTTATACGAGTACAAATACAGTAGGTATTTTTTGTGGTGTGTCTCCACCTGCAGAAATCTACCACCAGTTCCTTATTTTTGCCTACGCTGATCTGGAGATAGTTTCACTGACAATAATCCACAAAATCTTCTGTCTGCTGTCTGTACTCTGTGTCCTCTCCTGTGGTGAGGCTAAGGCAGAGTCATCAGAGAACAGCTGGAGATGGCCGTGTGGGGAGTTGATGATGAGGTCTGCAGAGTAGACGTAAACGGGAACAGTGCCAGCCTATATCCCTGCAGGACCCCCGTACCGCAGAAAAGCTAGTCATATTCACAGCCCTGTGTCCGCATGTACTATGAACCATCACTGTATATAACAAGATGTGGATAGACAGGTTCAACATATGAGTGGACAAACATACAGACAGAAAGTTATATGCTTCACCTCTGTCTTCTTTACTAACCCTAGCCTCTTCCTTGAGTTACATTTTTTGCTGGTAGTGTTTATGGTAAAAATTGCTTTAACTCTTTAAACTAAAGTAAGATTGCCATCAGTTTTTAATCTGCTTTTGTCAGTGCAGATTCTTCATGTTGTCACAAACAAAGGAAAAATCTGGGTGCCAGTGAAGCCAACGACAGACTTTTATGGAAATGCAAGCATCATTTTGTGTGTGTTCACAGGCTTACAATCAGTGCAGGACTGAAAGCCAGAAGGTTTCTCTGCTGTCTGAACTTCTGATCCGCCGGGGAGAAGGCATCACCGCCACAACTCGAAGAGTCGGCCCAGAGCTCTCCAAACGCCTTTATCTGATGATGCATTCCTGTGATCCTGAACACATTCTGGATGCCAGACTCTGAGCTTTCTAAATAATCCTGTCAGGATCTGTATTACTGTTGGATTTTTGTTTACAGCTCTAAGTTTGAGATCAAGCAACCGTCCTGTAGATAATCAGTTTATTGAAATGTAATGTTTTTATCATATTCATTTCATTAAAGCTTTATTAAAACTACCATTTTAAACAAAAACTTTTTTTTTCATGGAACATTCTGCTGTCTGAAATAATAGAATAATGCCAGTTTCCATATACAGGGACACTGGGAGAACTTTCCTGCATTTGGTGCTTTTATGACAAAAAGGTTAAAGACAACATAAGTTACAAAAAGACAAATTCTATTTAACATTTTGCAAAGTTTTTAAGAGTGCCAGTGCTTAATTATTCAAGCCCCCTTGTAACTGTTCAAGTTTATTTTTATAATTAATATATTTTTTTAACATTTCATGTAGCATGTTCTGTGGGGAAAAGAAATGTGCATACAGATGCAGATAAATTTGCTTGTTTCCTTAAGTTAACGAAAGAAACAGAGATCACTGAAATAGCTTAAAACTAACAAAAGTAATAAAAAGGAAAAAAGAAAAGACTAAAAATCGACTAATGAAAATTCAGTCATTCAGAGGAACTTAGAAATAAAATAAAATAAAAACACAAGGTAACAAAATTTCCCTTGCTTTGTTCCAGGGTTAAAGCTGTACTTGTACAACTTTTTAAAACTAAACAAAATAGGAAAATCACTAATCTGATCCTAAAAGTTTACTTTTGTGGTTTGACAGTGAATATACAAATTCGCCTTTTTTCAATGTAATACCAGTTACTGTTGATTTTCAAGTAAGTTAAGAAACTTTGCCAAAGTTGTACTCTTAAAGATTTAGTTTTCATCCATCCATTTTCTTTACCCACTTATCCTTTCCAGGTCGCGGGGACCTGGTACCTATCTCCAGCAGTCACTGCGAGAGGCAGAGGACAGGTCGCAAGTCTATCACAGGGACATTTTGTTTTCAGAACATGGCAAATAAGTCTAAATACAACAAAGATAATAAAATGTAAAAGCATTTGCCAAATTTGCTGCTGTAGGAAGAGAGACAATGGCTGGCACAAGTCTTCAGAATCATAGTCAGCCCAAGGAACAGGTGAACCAAGTGGCTGCTTAGGACATCCTGGTCTGGAGGGGGACCCCAAGACTACATGAATACTGACTTAAAACAAGTTTTTATCTTTATTTAATTAGAAAAGCCATGTACTATATGTAATAAAGTGGGTTGTGCCCCCTAGTGGTAAGTTGTACAGACATACCTGTTCCAGGAATAGTTCATGGTGGGCCAACTTGTTAACGTGTGATGTCTAGGACTGACAAGGGAGTTGGAGTTGTAAGTTTCTGCTGGTCACCATTAAAGCCACGTATCCACATTTCCCCCTGCTTGATCATTCTTATGACTCTCACCAAGAATACCACACTATACAAGTCAGGGAAGTAAATCTGACAATATAACTGATTTCAGAGGTTGTGATGTGAGTGATTTTGTAAAATAAAAAAAGAGGACAGACAATAACAAAAACAACTAGAAAGTTCCTGGAGAAACTTTGAAGGGGCCTGCCTCATGTTGTGTTTATACTGAATGACGAGGGTCCAAAAGCTGATCAGTTGTAGACAGGCATCATAAAGGGCTGATCCTTGACACATGAGGAGTCCATCTTTGAAGTGAAGACCTTCTTGTAGATGGTTTTAGAGTTAAAGCCTTCTTTCACATGTGATCTTGTCAGTCAGCGAACATCAAATCAACTGGAATTTGTGGCAGCCATTTTGAGATGCTGACTCATAGCCTGCCTACCGCCATTTTGTTTTTTGTAAGCTTTGCTATATTAAAGTGTAACTAACCCCCAAATCAACATTTTTTGCTGATAAACTGTCTAAACAGGTTATTTAGGGTTCTATCTTTATGTTTCCATGCAAATTTTAACAGTTTTGTGTAAAGCTGTGTGTTCCACATTGTTTTGTCTAAACCCGTCTCACTACTGCCCTCCTTCGGTCAAATTGTTCTTAGGCAGTTGAATTTTCCTATTGGCTGCAGCGGTACAGCTTGGTACCACTTCGTCACAGACTCCCCTGTTCGGGTATAAAAGCGTCTCACTCACACACAGCCCCCTCCCCCCACTGGTCAGTCTGTTGGAATAGCGTGCATTGCGAGTATTGATCGGTAGCGTTTTTCAGTTTAGCATTTTAACTTTTAGCATAGCATTTTACTGTAGGTACTTAGATTATTTAGTAATATCAGATTACATAGTTATTAGATTTAGTGTTGTTTGTTAAATTTATAGATTAGGTGGGTTAGCTATAGGTTAGTATATTACATTTAGCATTAGAGTTGGTTCTAGTACAGTTCGTTTGTCTGTTTAATAGTGTATATTGTGTGACAGGATGGTACATAGGTGTAGTGTAGTAGGCTGTAGAAGTACTACTGGATTACATAAATTTCCAGAGGCCTTGGAGATTAGGCACCAGTGGTTGCGCGCCCTCAAATTAGTTAACGGCAAGCTCCCGCCTATTGCTGGAGTTTGCAACCAACATTTTACTCTGGATTCCTTCTCCAACTTGACCAAATTTGAAATGGGCTTGACCAAGCAGCTCCGACTGAAGAGCAATGGTATACCAACATTTGCTCTTCAACCAGTTGCTATTGTAATGTATTTTTCAGTCAAAATTAACGCGAGAAATTGGCTGTCAGACTGAACCTGTCCTCACCAAATAAGCTGGTGTCCAGGCCAACATGAAGCCTGCCAGGAGAAGCAAAGGTGAATTTACATATCAGTATTATGATTGAAATTTATTTATTACCCTTTAGAGCTGCAATTATATAATTATGTTTTGTTCTGTGTTGTATTTTAAAGCTGACTTAATTGCTTGTTTTTAAAGGCGATGCCCCTTTTGTTTTTTCTTTCAAATAGCCACACAAGCACGAGCTCTCAACAGGAGTGTCATGTGACACTGGGACCTTCACAGAGCTGTCATTTCCAGAGTGTCCAGGGCTAGCTCGACACCAGTAAAAAGAAAAAAGTTTCTGTGAATATACCAATGATTGGTTCAGTCAGCCACTGGTAAATAACATCCCAGCAGGCAACCTTCAGCTCTGTGCTGCAGTACTTTTCACTGGCTCATCCTTTTGTCAGCTATCCAAGGTAAAAGACAGTAATGCTTCTCAATTATTTGCATGTCTGTCAGGTGACTGAATTTGTTTCTATTTCTTTAGTTCCTTGAGGCTTCCCACATTCAGGGGATCTCTGAGCAGTGCTTCCACAGGCATCAATCCAAGCTCCTCATCCCCACTATAAACTGGCAGTGGAAGCTTGAGCAGGATGAGTGTATCAACGAGGCCATTGCTCGTGGGCCTTTGACACTTGGTGGGGACATGAGAGCTGATTTGCCTGGTATACATATTTATTAACTATAAGCACTTTTGTTAATCATACAGTTTTGTGTAAGAGAACTAAAAAGTGCTCCATAATATTCTAGGGCACAGTGCAAAATATGGTAGCTACACCATGATGGACCTTGCTGCTAACAGCATATTAGACATCCAACTAGTCCAGGTAATAACAATGTAAATATAAAAGCACTTGATTTAAAATTTGCATTGCTTAAAATTATTTTGTTTTGACAGAGCAATGAAGTTGGAAACAGCGTCCAGATGGAGAAAGAGGGATTTCAAAGGAGCCTGTCTCTACTAGAGCAAAGGGGTCTGAAAGTTCAATTGATAGTGATAGCATGGCCGTAGCTACCATTGAGGACACCGAGGTCCGGACCTCAGTATTTTTCTGCTGTGTATATAATAAAGAATTAGTCAAAACAATTTGAATGGCGTGGTTCTCTGAGTAGCTCCACTAGGTTACTGTAGGAGGCGCTGCAACTGGTGTGCAGCCAAACTCAATGAAGAAGAGTGCAGCTTTATAGGACAGTTTTACTATAAAATATGTGTATTACTTAATAAAGCATGCTTTATTTATATTTGTGTTCTTTTAGAAAATGTTTCAGTGAGTCAAATCTGAAATGAATTTAGACATAAAGACAGACTAAGGCAGAGGGATAACTTTAGTCTATGTTTTTGATTTGTCAGGAGAGACAGGTGAGAGTGAGTACAGAAGAAGAAAGGAAAGAGGAGGAGGAAGAGGACAAAGAGAAAAAGAGGACAGAAAGAGAGGAAGAGAAGAGAATAGATGAGAGAACAAGGTATGAGAGACATGACAGAACAGGAGCCTGAAAGAAAACATGGAAGAGAAAATAGGATGGTAAAATGTATGCTAAAATCTTGTGTTTTGAATGTGTTTGTGCAGTGTGAACAATCAACATTCATATAAACAAATTCATGACATTTCAATGAGTCATCATGGTTGTGCCCTGTGGCCTCTGTTGCTTCAGATGATGTCGCTCCCCAAGGATTTACACACACACACAAATGCATGTCATATACACATTCAAGTCACTTATGTTTTAAATAAATGCTTCCATTTTAATTAAGTTTTGGTCTTCATTGTAACTGATGTGCAGGGGGATAATGAGTGGTTGACCTCAGTATTATTTTAAAGTCTGGCTACGGCCTTGAGTGACCGACAGACATACGGGGATCCAGAAATTTCTGAGGAAAGAAAAAAAGGAGATCACACACTTCTTTGATCCTTGGCATATGGGGAAAGGCAAGTATATAGGACAATGTAATGTATTTTGTTTCTAGGAATTGGTAAAAAAAAATGGATACACTGGCTAAAATCAGGGGACTGCAAGACGTGGGCAAGTGGAGAGAGTGTAGTGAACCATCTCTACTGGGCGACATCAACATCTGCATCAAGGGAAGAGGCTGTGGCTTTCAGTCACAAACACATACAAAACATCCACACCCACAAGAATGCCCTCTTCCGTCAGTGTTCACACAGCCCTCTAGTTGGAGAGCAGGCAAGGCAGTGGCTAAAACCAAGTAAGTAATATGTGTGTATATGTAATACTTAGTTATGTGAATTATTAAGAACTTTTAAATATTGAAATATATTTGTTCTTTTAGGCACAGCAGCATGTGAAAAGCTCACAGCTTTGTTGTTGGCCCCACATCTACTAAAAAATGTTCAAAAGCAAAGTCCACAGTGTCACACATCATCCCTGGAGGCTTTCCATAGTTTGATTTTGACGTTTGCCCCCAAGAATGTTGTGTTTTCGTTCAAAGGAATGTTGTGCAGGTAAATGTAATGTAAAAAACTTTGTAGTACAGCATAACTGAAATGTATTGTCAGAAAGCCAAGTACAGCAACATCAATTTTCTTTCTTATGTGTTTGTCTATAGACTACAGCTTGCTGCACTCCACTATAATGAGAATGCAAGCAGGTCACATGTTGTTACTGCCACAGGAGAGCTGAGATACTCCATTACACTTCCTAAATATAAATATAAATATATGGAGACTACTGTGTAGTCTCCATGCTCAAGACCAAACCAACCTCAAGTATGTCATATTCTAGAAAACCAATATGAAGTTTTTATTGCATAAATTTTCACATAAATCTGTTTTTGATGAAGGCTACATTGACAAGTTGATGGGTCTGCTCTTTGAGCATGTCATGGAAGACCCTCAGCTGTACCAGGACTTCTCTGAGAAACTTCGTGTTCCACAGAAGCTATGTGCTGAGTTTCTGAAACCAGACAAAAAAGAGGCAGTGAGCAGACACAGGTCACGATTCTTCAAGAACACGAGGTGAAAAACACATCAGAATATTGACAATTACTACATGAAGTATATCTATTTATTATTTTGTTGGGGTATTGTGTTGATTACTTTTTGTGTGATTAACAACATGTATTACATTTTAATGATGGGATATTGATGAAAAATAAAATACTCCTTTCCATACATAATTACTGAAATGTGTTTTTGAAATGTCTGGTATTGGAAGGTCTGACAAACATATGAAAGATTTGTATATCTCCATGCCAGCTGTTTTTGCCATACTAGTAGTTCATACTTTCAACCAGCAGGTGACGCAAAAAACTCAGATCTCATACAGATCAATAAGGACTTCAAATCGATGAGAAGTGGTCCTTAATTATGTTTTGTCTTTTTTCCAGACTGGCCTGCATTAAGGAATGAAGAAGTTTTCCTCTACCTACGTCTTTTTCAATGCTTTTGATTAGAAATGCATCGATCAGATATTAATATCTGTATCGGTCCCAATGTTAAAAAAAATTAATAATTGTAATTTTATGCTTTGTGCTCTGAGCGACGTAATGCTTTATTATTTATTTTACATTATATTAAGAATTTCTAATTGCACTTTCTGAACGATTTAAAATAAGGTTTGTTGCAGTTTATTTTTACATGTTTGATGAACGTAATCAATCTACTGTATTCGTCAGTTTCAGTATCAGTATTGGAAGTGAAAAAAGTGGAGCAGGGCATCCATACTTATTATACAGCCTTTGATGTAGTTTTGGCTAGTTTTGATAGCCATTGTCTCCTGCCTCTCTTGTAATACTTTATGACATCACAGAAATTACTATATTTAATCTGCATCGTGTAAACCACTTTGAATTGCCTTACTGCTGAAAATGTGTTTGTGTGTGCATGCTTGTAACCTTGAGTATTGGGACCGGGCCACTAACCAGGGCTGGGGCAGTGGAACAAAGCATGGCCAAATGGAGGAGAGGTAAGAGAATTAAAGTGACTGAAGCAATATGAGCATCCACAAGTAATCATGTATGAACAGAAAAGCACAGAAAAAGAATTCAAGTGATTCATAACACACAATTGCCTATTTTGACTTTATTTTTTATTCTGCTCAAATTATTTAGCCTAAGTTTGAAGAGTGTAGGTGTTGTAGTTTTGAAGCTGGATCAATTCTAGTGTGGTCCGGATGCAAAACAAATTCCTTAAATCGCCCTGTATTGAAGTGTCACAAATAATCCCTGCAAATCAGATTAAGGTTTGACAAATCACACACTCGGTTTTAAATGTTCTGCAATCAGTGCAGAACCTAGTTCAGGTTTGAAGTGTCTAGATGTTGTAGTTTTTTAACTAGAGTAAATTAAAAATGCTGAAAAATTAGGTGGAATCGCCCTTTAGCCATTTCCTGAATCAAGCTGCAATCGGAAACCAACTTCAGCTTCGTGTTTTACATCAAGTTAGACACTGGAGCTCACAAAAGTTACACCTTTCACTCTGCCATCTTTCCCCCTCTGACTTAAACAAGTGGATACACGGTTTAATCTACATTAGCTGTATTCAGAATGATAGAGTGATAAATGGGTGCTATTTAATTAACGTCTGCTTCTTCTTTATGAGCTGGATCACATTTAATGCACATTGTAACTATTTGTTAGATTTCAAAAAGAAGTTTGGAGGCCCCTTAAGCAACACAAACAACACTTTTGTAACACTGCACCACACTCCTTGACAATTACTAATCAACACTGATAAAATAAAATCAAACAAGACATGCAATACTGGAAAGTGCAATCTTTTTTTCTCTTCAAACAGCAAACACAGAAAGCAGAAAAAAGATGTTAGCTACACTTGCTGCCTGAGCCACAAAAAAACTTTGTTTTTGTCGCTTTTCCTTTCGCTGGATTTGAATATCCTTTGGTCTATCCGCCCCCAATCTCTTCACTTCACACAGTTTTTCCTCCAAAGTGTGGAATAGAAGGCTGTGTATTTACTCTCCCATGCTTTATTTAGCATTAAAAGTGTTGATTTAATTTAGTATTAGGAGTGGGTCGATTATTATATCTTTATCTGATAATGTTGGTGAAAAAAGGGAGTTCTTAGTCTAAGAAGAAAATAGACAGTCACTCGTTTCTCATTTCAGCCAAAACACGGGGGATTTATTGACACAACTTATCATCTTCAGAAATACCCCAGCAATCCCACTGCTTATTTGGGATCGGGGCCTTTATACAAACTTTGCTCATAGATGTGTATTGCATACCTCCGACCAATTCATGATTGGTCAG